>CM062291.1:62534885-62847562 GCA_031216915.1 Pictodentalium vernedei | reverse complement strand
CCAACAGTTAACAGTCGTCAGCAAATCGAAATGAAAATAATGTGTTTATAAAATACGTCCGTTGTGTCTACATTTTCGGCATCCTAAGCGACGTAACCTACATTCAAACTGGGTTGTTTAGTTGAGTCGCGTAAGTCACCTATTTTCGTTTCGACACTTGAAGCTCCGACTGGAACGCAACAAAATAGAAATAAAAAAATCCGCCAAAAGCGACAATGGACAATTGCTTGTCGTGTGATTTCAAATAATGGACGTTTATTTGACGAATTAAAATGCCCATTTATCACACTCGAGCACATTCGATTTTTGAAAATACTCGTTTTCATGTGAACCTCGCATCACTCAGTTCAGCCTTTTCTCATTTTGGCCAATTTTTAGAGGGCGACTTGTAATCGCCCCGACTATTTTTCTAGGCGACTTTGGGCTTAGAAGGGCGACTTAATCGCCCTAGTCGCCCTCACGGCTGGTCCCTGATCCAATACAGACATTTATTCTATTATATCTTGTTTGACAGAGCTCTTTGAGCTCTGTCAAACAAGATATAATAGAATAAATGCTCAGTTTACCTCCAGAACACAGGAAACTGATGAAAACTGAATAATTTTCACTGGCAAAATGGATATTCAATTAAGAGGATTCTACTGTATCATCTGCAATGGGTAAAGAGTTACTCGAACTGCATCATCAAAGCATGCTAATTCGTTCCACTATAATGGCAAATGTCCCGATCAGATATCTGAACAGTCTTTCGATATACCGCGGCATCTTTTTTAATACCGATATAATCTGGAGTGCCATTATATGGTACATGTTAATTAAAAAAGTTGCGTCACATCTACATCGTGTGTATATTATTTATCCCATAAATGGACGTTTATTCAAACAATAAAAGTCTTGGATAAATTTTTTGCTTTATTCACCTAGTAGCAGCTGCTAGAAGGAGGGTGATAAATTATCCCCACAGGTTTAACACTGAAAGAATTTATTCCTCTAGTAGAGACAGACTTCTTGACCTCTGGCCTCCAGCGCATTCGTGTTGTCATGACCTGCTTTATGTTTGTGGGAGACATAATGAACCGACGTTTATCAAACGTTGACCATCGCTGAAATATTTGGTTTTAGAATATATGACAAATTTCAAATCTGTCTAACAATAAAACGAACAACAATTAACAAAGAAAACACAAAATAAATCAATCAAAACCAAGCATTGAAAAGCATACAAGTTCAATTGTGAAAGGCGGGGGGCATGAGTGATGTTTCATTTTCCAAATTAGGAAAGTGTAAATAAACAAATGCACATGTCATCTGCTTTGTTTATAAATCACAAGTTGAATTGACGACAAAAAAAAATAACAATAAACAACGAAAATAAGAAAGATAAACATTGTTATTTAATAAAGTATTTTTGCAAGTTTAGCTCAAGTTAGTAGGGGAATTATTTTAGACAGAAATGTATCACTGCACCTTGTTTATTTTTGCAGTTTTGCTTGTTGATCGAACTGGACCAATGTGCTCCTCACAGTGTTTTGTAGCAAGTAACAGCAGGATTTCACCACGACTGCCCCGAAAAAGATTTATGGGATAAACAAAATAAACGTATAGTGTTTTCAAGTAAAAAATGTATTCTTCTCATAGAATTAAAAATGAAACTACTCATAGAATAATTTTTTTTACTTGAAAACACCATACGTTTATTCTATATTTATACCCTGCACACCTATGTTACTATTTATGAAAAGCCTGGATGTTAAGTTTAAGCTTTAACCCCACTACTGGTGTAAAGCTTCTACTGCAGTTAAAATAACGAAAGTGTCAATGACACTGTAGCTTAACTTGTCTGTGTGTTGTGTATGTTGAAAAGGATAATGTTCAATGTTTATGAAAGGATTATGAAATAAGACAAGATTGTGATAATTGGGAATATGTTAATTTCTGTTCCCTGTATGCTATGTTCTGTTCCCTGTTAATTTCTGTTCCCTGTATGCTATGTTCTCAACTAGAGTGATGTCACACATGCAGCCCGACTGTCCCAGCAATGGCAATGCTTAGACGCAAAATAGTCGGAGTCCATTTTTTGTTAACCGTTTACCTAACGAATCTGCCATATCTGCACTCGTGATGTACAAAAATTTGGCTATTCAAATTTTATTTTTTTATTTCTCTACTTCAAAACATACCTCATAACCTATTAATGGAACAAACTTGATGAGCTTGTTCCATTAAGGACTAATAAGCCATGGTTAGAAGTTAAAATTGAAAAAATCTGATGTTTCAGAAAAATAATTTGTACTGTTGGCTTCAACATGTGTTAGGTAAAGGCTTAAAGATGCAGTACATAAGGCAATGTTGGGCTTTTGGAGTCAATTTGTCAATTTTTTTTTTTTTGCATGTAATAACTCCCAATCCTTTAAAATGCATTTTGGGAATAATTGCATAAGTGACACGTTTGTGTGTGTTGGGGGGGGGGGGGGGGGGGGGAGGGGGTTATTGCTAGCCGGAAAATACAACTTTGGTTGAAATCAAAATAATCCAAACTGGAGTTATCAGTTGGTAACCAATTGTTTCACAGACAGATAGATGGACCGACCGAAAGTCATGACTATAGCCCTGACTATAAACAGTCAGGCTAAATGCATTTTGTACCAAAGAAAAAATATTGCAGGAATGGCCTTGGGAGAGGAGGAGGTGAGGTGGGGTTGGACAGTGTGGGGGGGGGGGGGGCTGGGGAGAGTGGGGGTGTGTTAGGGGAGTTCATTTTTTTTCCCACATGTGGTCAGTGTAAATCCTTCAGAATGCATTTTGAGCAGACAAAAAGAAAATACCTAACTGGCACTGGGTGGGGGTGGGTGGTGGTGTTTGTCTGGGTTTTTAACCACAAACTTTAACCAAAACTGTAAAAAAGCATTTTTGACAAAAAGAAAAAAAAGTGCCTATTGGCCTCCAGGGGGGAGGGTACATAAGTTTAAAAAAAGGTTCTGCATGTAGTGACTGTAAATAGTTCAAAATGCATATTAGAGAAAATAAAAAAAAGCCTAATTGTGGGTGGGTGGGGGGGGGGGGGGAGGGGGGGAGTGGGGAGGAAGGGGTGGTGGTGGTGTTTGTAACCACACACTTTAACCAAAACTATAAAAAAGCATTTTTGATGAAGAAAAAAAAATTGCATAATTTCGGGTTTTGAGCTCAGGCAGCTATCACGGTTGACCGATCGCAACCAAAAGGGGGACGTTCTCATCTAGATATGACCTCACACCTGCATATGAAATTTTGTGATGAGTTGGACAAGAACTACGGGGGTGTAGCCTGTGCTAAAGGAAAATGTGAACAGACTCCCAGACAAACAGACTTCTGCACACATGATGGCAATAGCTTATCTTCACTTTTCAAGGTTAAGCGAAAAATTAACCTATCGTAGGAAGTTCATCCATGATGTGACATGACGTAATTTACCAACTTCGATACATGTATTCACACTTTGTGATGTTTCAAACATAAGACATTTTGCAGTACTATCTACTATGTGCAATCACTTATTAAGTTTAACCCTTTACCCAACGAATCGCCCGCATCCGCCCGCGTAATATCCAATTTCAGCAGTTGGAAAAAAATATTATTTTTCAAAAAAAATTCAACAAAACCATATCATGTGACCCCTCGTTGGAATGAACTCCTTGAGCTCGTTCCAACGAGGGGTCACATGATATGGTGTTTGTTGAAATTTTCTGAAAAATTTTAAAAAAATGATATTTATAATAATAAATTTTGTTATCGTCTGTGTTGGGTAAAGGTTATAAATACCTACAATTAAATACTTAAAATAAAATTTTAAGAATTGCTAATAATAATTTGACTGAAAAAGCAAGGAACATTCAATCAACTTTGACGATGTGTCTAGCTGTCAATCAAGCATTCATGTGCAGCCAGTAGTAATGCAGATGTAAACCAAACAAACCTGTGTATTTGCAACAGAAAGTGTTTTTTCTCTCCATTTTAAGTGACAAAGTTGATTATTTAAGAACATGGTATAAATAAAACAAATAGGTACTAGGGCTGGTAATCAGATTTAAATCCTTCGTTGAATAAGGGTTTTAACCACTCAGCAAGCCGAAGTGGTCAAAACCCTTATCTTGCTTGTGATTTAAATCTGATTACCAGCCCCAGTATCTATTTATTCTAAAAAATCATGCTTAAATAAAAAATATTCCAACTGCATCATCAAGGCATGCCTCTGAAGAAAGCTTGCACTTTGATGATGTTGTAGGAATATTAGTCAATGGGACTTGAGCCATCACAGTAGGGGACAAATCAGGTTCACCCCCACTCCCATCCCCCCCCCCCCCCCCCCCCCCCCCCCCCAAAAAAAACAAACAAAATCGGTCATGTTCTCAGTGCACCTGCCACAGCTTCGAAATCTGCTGCATACTTTGGTATAAACCGCTATATGCACAAAAACAGTTAAACGGCAGGTTAATGATGTAAATGATGAGGGGAAAAATAAGAATATTTAAACTGATAACATACATTTAACTATGCACAAAACTCAACAAAGGTACAAAACAGTCGATTCATCACAATTTGTATCGTACATAATCTGAACACAATATAAAACAAAGATATGTCGAAATGCTTACCAAACAGGAGTGTGTGGGTAAGGTGGAAGGCACTACTGAGAGCAAATTCTCCAACCCTGTTTTTATTAAATCATGCTACCCGGGCTTAAAATTGTTTCTTAAAGGCAATTTGAATTCTTCATTTAGAGATACTTTACTTAGAGTGTGAACAGGTTTTTGCCGAATGCAACTTGTGAATGGTGGTAAACATGACCAATCCATTTGGTATACTCGATTGTCCTAGAGATACAGTAAAAGTCAAAATAAGTTGTAGGATAACCACTGTAAACTATGTATCTTTCTCTTCCTACACTGATAAGAATAGAAGCTGACATTATTTTCTATAAAGCTCTCACTGAGAGCTTTCCAGAAAATGATGTCAGATTCTGATCTTATAAGTGCAGGAGCAGCAGTATACTTAGTTTATTGCAGTTATGCTACAACTTATTTTGACTTGTACTGTATGACGAGCACTTTCAGATGAATGATATTTAAAACATAAAGGTATTTTTGCATAATGAAATTCATGGTTTCGCCAAATTGTCAAGTTTTTTTCAATTTAGCAGCTTTCGGAGAAAATGTTGACCTTCGAGCGACCAACATTATTGTCCGACATGAACATGGTCATAAACACCCCCACCCTCCTCCCAAGCTTAGGTTGGAATCATGCCACCAATATTTTTGTCCAACACGAGCATGGTTATAACCCTCACCCCTAGCTTCAGACCTAAATCTGCATGTCCAGCTTTTATCTTAAAATTAGTGGAAAAACGACCTGGTTATCTCCCCTGAAATTAGCGTTTTGGGGACTGGAAATTAGCATTACGGAGGTGGGAAAGTTTTACAATTCCTAAGATTAAATAAAATGTTAAAGAATTACATTATGGAAGCTCATGGCATCTCAAAGTTCTATGTATTTTCTTTATAGTGATTTTTGTTCCCGTCATTTCTAAAATGATCTGTTTTCTCCAGTGCAGTCATGCTAAAAATGTTTAAAAACAGTGTTTCCATTGACTTTTGGCCATCAATGTACGCATTTTGGTTTGACAGATGACTTGGAAGTGCCTCAATTCGGAAAATATGATCTTGTGTCTACTCTCTGGTAAAAATATCTATCAGAGACAAGCCTTGACTGTTATTCTTTTGATGTCAGAAATTTTGCAAAATCTAATTACTTTTCTCACACCTTGGCTTATTATCTGTGAAGCAGTTAGCTGATGGGCTTTGGTAGTCGATAAGGGGAGATAACCATTCTTAAACAATTAGCTGAAGTGGAAAGCTGAGTATTAAATGAATCTTGAACTGGGGTGATACAAAACATAATGATCTGTATCATGTTGTAGGCTACATTTGGGAAAACGGCCCTTCATATTAATAAAAAAATGACAGAGAAAGAAAAGGGTGTAGCCCTTCACACACACTGCTGGTTGGCACCTCTGCTGCCAGCTGATTTATCAGAGTAAATTTCTATGTGCTTTCGTCGTTGCTCTGTTTATCTTCTTCGGTTTGTTGTTTCTTCAGCAGTTCTGTTTGATCCGAGCCTGATTCAGCTGACTCACTGTTGTTGGGTAGGTTGGATCCGGTATTTCCACTGTTGCTGCCGGATTCCTTTGGTGTTTGAGCTGGTCTGAGATTGCCATCGTCAGAGCCGTTGTGTACTTTGCCCAATGGCCCATCACGAAGCGCTGAAGTACAAAACAAAAACAAACAGATAATTACACAACTACAGTTCTACACCATGTATATTCTACGCCAATAAAAAAAATGGACCCCTTGAATGCCCTGGAACTATAAAAGGGTGTATTGGAATTCCACTTTAGTGACAATCTCCCATTTGTGATTTGAAAATTAGATAAAAATGGGGAGACCTCACTTTTCTCCCCCCCCGCCCCCCCCCCCCCCCCCCCCCCCCCCCCCCCCCACACTGCATGTGTAACATACGTCTGTCCAGGGTGAGATAGCAGGGAGAGACAGATGTATCCCACCCTACCCACATGACGTTATACATTTATAACATTATTATGACATTATGCATATCGTATCAGTTTTTTGCCACCAACTAATTCATATTGACGTCATCAGATTGCCGTGTGATGAAAGTTTGATGCTCTAAAACTCTTTAAACCCCAAGATGCCACCGTTCCTAATTGATTTCGTGGGTATATACCTTTGGTATATACGTAACTTTTGCATACTCTTTCCGATGGTGTCATTAGTTTTTCAGAACGAATACAAAATGAGTTGATTATATCAGCATGTGACTGCTGATTACCTCTAATGTTACCGCTGTATGATGGGGGGGGGGGGGGGGGGGGGGGAGAAAAATAATCCCTGATGGGTACGGGTGTGGGATGGGAAAACCTCACCCTCGGGACAAGATATTTGGCCCAGACACTCAGCAAGCCTCGTGTCTGGCCCAAATATCTTGCCCTCGGGTGAGATCTTCCCATCCCACACCCGTACCCATCAGGGATTATAATAATCCTGATACATCTTACTCTCTGTGGCTCAGGGAGTACAATGTAACAGGGTAAGTTGTTTTAAAACATAAATGTTCTTTAGTGAATGTAGTTTCTGTGATATGCCCAAGCATTAAACTTGGATACTTTTTATCCCCCGTAAGGGAGAGATATAGCGAAGACGTCCGTCCGTCAGTCCGTCCTAACTTTGTTTATGGCATAACTTGAACAATAGTTAACAGATTTCAATTCTTTTCGGTATATGTCTCTATAGTAACGTTTACGTCAAGTTCAATGACCACCGATATCTCTTCACAATTATAGGAGTTATGGCCCTTTGTTATAAACTTGTTTATGGCATAATAGTTTACTGATTTCAATTCTTTTCTGTATATCTCTCTATAGCAACAATATCTATGTCAAGTACGATGACCAGCGATATCCAATTAAAATTATGGGAGTTATTGCCCTTTGTTAAAAAAAATTGTGTATTCTAGCCCTGACAGAGACAAACATACCTCACAACAGAAATATAGATACTTTAAATCTTTCAAAATTTTAAGCTGTTTCTCATCACTCTAATCATGGAATTTCATTTTATATCAAGAAAACTATTCAGCATCAACAAATTATGTTTGATGCAGCAATAGAGTACTTTGCAATTAACCCTTTACCCAACGAATCGCCCGTATCCGTCCACGTAATATGCAAATTCAGCAGTTGAAAAAATATTATTTTTCAAAAAATTTCAACAAAACCATATCAGGTGACCCCTCGTTGGAACGAGCTCGTCAAGCTCGTTCCAACGAGGGGTCACATGATATGGTTTTGTTGAAATTTTTTGAAAAAAATTTAAAAAATGATATTTAAAATAATAAATTCTGATATCGTCTGTGTTGGATAAAGGGTTAAGTTGATTGAAAATGCTTTGTTATCATAATTTACAATCCTCCAAAGCATGGAGAAAATCTTGTACAAAATTTCAAAGACAAGATTTTACCTTCACTGAGTGAATCACTACATTATGTAATTATTGGGGACTAGTTATAAAAGCCAGTCACACCAAATTAACTGGTAGAGTGCTAGAAGCCACTATCAGGGCTTTAATATGAAGAGTAGGTACACCAGCCAATAGGTGTCATATTCTGTGGATGTGCTTCATATTATCTCAGAAGTGAAATTACTTAGTCTACATGGGTTTGCCTTGTTACAATTTTTGGCACTCTCCCATAAATTCTAACAAGGCAAAGACACATGAACAAATTTTGATGACCAAAAATAACTTAGCACTCTACCAGTTAAAAGAATTAATGATTGAGCATGGAGGGATGTACAAAGGCCAAATAGGTCTATAAACAAAGGAAAACTGGGGCAGGTCAGGGTAATTTCTTGACAGATTACAAGATTTTTTATTCAATTAACAGGAATTTGCTCTATAACCTATATTCAATTAACAGGTCAAATTTGTACTGTAGGTATAGTAAATGGTTTAGTGTTATTCTTGAAATCAACTGATTCAGATTTGGTTTTGGTTTGGTTTCAGAAAAAAACCTCTGTTTCGATTCAGTTTTTCTGGGTTAAGAACAGATAGTACATAATTTCAGCCTCCTTAACTGGTAGAGTGCTAAATTATTTTTGGTCCTCAAACTTTGTTTACATGTCTTTGCCTTGTTATAATTTAGGGGAGAGTGCCAATAGGCACTCTCCCCTAAATTATAACAAGGCTAAGTCTTACAGATTAAATAATTTCACTTTTAAAGATAATATGATACATACCCACAGAATATGAAGCCTTTAAGTCATAGTACCTGCACTTCTGAACAAAGCCCAAATATGGGCTTCCAGCACTCTACCAGTTAACTCTTAACCTGCCGAGTATTTTTAAAATATTTTTTATCAGATCTAGTCATGGCTGCTTCATATCAGTCATGACTAGTTTGATGAAAAATTCATGAAAATGTGACTCAAGAAATCACGGATCCAAAGGTTGATACAATTTGCTGGGGAATTTTTTCTTCAAAATGCCCAATTTTTTCTTTTTATAGTAACAAGAGACTTCCTGTGCTGGGCAGGAATATCCACCAGCTGCATGCAGAGAATTAATTTGGAAAAAGTCCAAAATAGGTGTTTGGGCAACATTGTATTTTAAAATTTCAGGACTGAACTAGAAAGAGTTTTAGCACACTAAAACATATGTCTCCCCTTCCTATTGAGGTCAGAGGTCAAGGTCACATGCAGTTCATCAAGGTAGCGGACATGCGGTTTCATGGTGACACATCCACATGTCAAAAACAAAAATTCTGGTCTGGGCAATTACTCCCTATTTAAAGTACATAAATCTGACCTTGAGGTCAAGGTCACATGAAGGTCATGACGACATGTGGTCTCATTGTGATACATCCACATATCAATCATCTATGTCCTAGGTCAAAAAACAAAAAAGTTCTGATCTGGACAATTATTCCCTATTTGAAGTAGATAAATTTGACCTTAAGGTCACATGCAGTTCATCAAGGTAGCGGACATGCAGTTTCATGGTGACACATCCAAATGTCCAAAAAAAAAACTGGTCTGGACAATTACTCCCTATTTAAAGTACATAAATTTGACCTTGAGATCAAGGTCACATGAAGGTCATGATTACATGTGACATGCGGTCTAATTGCGATACAACCACATGTCATATATCTAAGTCCTAGGTCAAAAAACAAAAAAGTTCTGGTCTGGATAATTATTCCCTATTTGAAGTACATAAATTTGACCTTAAGGTCAGAGGTCAAGGTCACATGTAGGTCATCGAGGTAGATGACATGCGGTCTCATGGTGATACATCCACATGTCAAATAACCAAGTCCTAGGTCAAAAAACAAAAAAATTCTGGTCTGGACAATTACTCCCTATCTGAAGTACATAAATTTGACCTTGAGGTCAAGGTCACATAAAGGCCACAATGGTATGCGAGACACCGGCTCATGGTGATACATCCACGTGCCACATATCTAAGGCCTGGCTCAAAAGACAAACAAGTTTTGGTCTGGACAAAGTTTCCTTGAAAAAAGCACAAATCTGACCTTCAGATCAAAGGTCAAGGTCACATGAAGGTCACAACGGTACGCTACACATCGGCTCATGGTGATACATCCACATGCCAAATATCTAAAGCCTGACTTGAAATACAAAAAAGTTCTGATCCAGACAGTTTCCCTTAAAAAAGTGCATAAATCTGACCTTCAGGTCAAAGGTCAAGGTCACATGAAGGTCACTATGGTACACTGCACACCGGTTCATGGTGATACATCCACATGTCAAGTATCTAAAGCGTAGGTCAAAAGACAAAAAAGTTATGGCCCGGACAAAGTTTGTGTGATGTTTCCCTTAAAAAAACACATAAATCTGACCTTCAGGTCAAAGGTCAAGGTCACATGAAGGTCACTATGGTACTCTGCACACCGGCTCATGGTGATACATCCACATGCCAAGTATCTAAGGTGTAGGTCAAAAGACAAAAAAGTTATGGCCCAGACAAAGTTTGTATGAGAAGAAGAAGAAGAAGAAGAAGAAGAAGAAGAATATGCACTAAAACAATGTCTCCCTTCTGGGAAGGGGAGACATAATAACTGAGTAGCGGTTTTCTATAACCAGCACTGTATTAATCAGTACTAAAGAGCATCGTTCAAACAGTTTACCATTTGAATAATTCACTGTTTGGGGAGCTATTGCAGGCTGCAGAGAAAATAGATTCTTCGGTCTTATTAGTGATTAACTGCTGTTTGGCATTCGCATCTGACATTGGCCCAATTTGAAGCCATTGGTTGACCATAGTTAAAAGTGTTTGATCATCGGTTCATGCATATGGGTACATGGAACAGCACAGGATCAAAATTCTTCATATTTACATTTGATTGATGACCTTATATACTACTCAAAGTTTGCTGAGCACCAAGTATATCCAATTACCTGTTTTACGTTTTAGTTGAAATATTATACTGAAAAGTGTATATATTTTTTATTTAATTACATCTTTAATGATTTAAGTACAGAAATTAAGATTTTATTTGTGTTTGACATTATTTTTTAGCTTTTGAATATGATAACCATGAAAAATGGATATTATTGATAAAAGAGGAATTTCTTCAATTTGCCAAAAAGTTGACGGAGTGAACTGGTATGGGTTCAATATCGAGTACGAGACCCATTACTGCTAATTACAGCTTGACAGCACCTTCTCATGCTCCCAATCAGGTTCCTGGTGGTCCTCTGTGGGATGTTGTTCCATTCTTGGACCAGCATGGCACCAAGCTCCTGGACACTTCTTGGCTGGACTGGACGGGCTGAAATTGCAAGCTGCAACTCATTCCAGACATGTTCGATTGGATTGAGGTCAGGGGATCTTGCTGGCCAGTCCATACGCTCAATCCCCTCCCTCTGTCGGTACTCCCCGACAGCATGGGCAACATGAGAACGGGCATTATCATCCATCAGAATGAATCTATCACCCACTGCACCTGCATACAATCTGATGTGGACATCCAGGATCTCATCAATATACCGTTGAGCAGACAATGTACCACGTTCAAGGACACAGAGCTCTGTACGTCCATCCCTGCTGATGCCGCCCCAGACCATGATTGACCCTCCACCATAGCGGTCATGCACAGCAATGTTGGCTGCATGGAATTGATCGCCTGGTCTTCTCCATCCCTAGAACGCCTATCTGTGTATTCTAGGCAGTACCTTGACTCACCTGTAAAAAGGACAGGTCACCAATCTTCTCTAGTGCATCCAACGTGGTCCATGGCCCATTCATATCGTGCCTGGAGGTGGTTCTGGGACAGTGGAATGCAAATACATGGTCTTCTCGGTCAAAGACCACCTTCGTGCAACCTTGCCTGGATAGTCTGCGTCGAAACATTTACCCCGGATGCATTCTGAAGGTCACTGCAAAGCTGGGTTGCTGTGGCAAAGCGGTTCCTACGGGCCTGAATTATCAACAAGAGGGATGTTACATCCCAACGCTCACCTCCATTCGCGTTTGATAATGTCGTTCCAATGTAACATGCCTAATATTTAGTTAATATAAATCATTAACCAGGCATCAAATGATTAATGTGGTTTATGTGATGGCTTTGGAAAGTCTATATTTCTGCATTTATTATATATCAATTCAACATAGAATCATTGGATACATCTTTTAGAAATGTTTATGATTAAGAATATGAATCGTGAGGCCAGATATTAAATAATAAATAAGAATTAGGAAAGGCTTTCATAAATCACTGAAATTTTAATTGAAGTACATTCATTGGTTAAAGGGGGGCGCGGTGGCACAGTTGGTAGAGGTGCAGGCTGCAAGCCGAGAGGTCCTCGGTTCGAATCCCACCTGCGGCAACCGCGTTGTGTCCTTGGGCAAGACACTTCACCCCGATTGCCTACATGGGGGGACGATGACGCTGTGTACTGAGGCGTACTGCACGTCGACGGTGCGCATGTCTTCAACCAATCTAACCCTGCCTATGCTGCGGTGCAGAGTTCAGCCTGTGCTGCGGTGCAGAGTTACGATGTTGGAGAGCTGACAGCTGCTCGTCGTTACTCGGTGGTTCTCTCCGGCTTCCTCCACCCGTAAAACTGTCACGGTCACGATTAGCCATTGTGCATCAGTATGTGACCTTAAACACCAATAAATAAATAAATAAATAAATTCATTGGTTAAAGAGGAGTTGCGGAAAAACATTCGTTCAAGAAAGTGACTATAAGTCCCAACAAAAATACATCACATCAACAACTAAAATAAGCCTTAATGTTACTAGTAACAAGTATGAGAAAGTATTAAATAATAAAAAAAAAAAGTTGAAAAAATTTTTTTTTAAAGAAGGTGAATATAAGTCCCAAAAATCCCCCTCAAATTCCTCAAATATGCATGTAATAAGGGCGCAATGTTACCGCAATGTAGTTTAGTAACCCATGCGTACAATATCAATTGCCTGGAAAGACACATAGAAACAGAACTCACCTTAACACCTCACCTTAACACAAACTTTTAGAACTTAAAATTGAGTAAGTCAGACAAAAACGTGAACATTGTGACTGAAAAAAAGAAAGGAAATCAGTTAAATTTGTGCATACAGTAGGGTTAATACCTACAGTTGTTATTGAAATGAGAAAATAAACAGTAATGAGAGGTGAAGGCACCACAATCTGCACAAAAGCTGACTTTAACGCAAATTCTTACAACACCTAAACGCTAATTCTTACAACAAGTTTTGGAAGAAAATCAGCCTCAAATTCCTCAAATATGCATGTAATGAGGGTTAAATATTACTGCAATGGAGTTCAGTAACCCAAGCGTAGAATATTAATCGCCTGGAAAGACACATAGAAACACAACTCACCTAAACACAAAGTTTACAAAGTTTTACAACTTAAAATTTACTAAGTCCGAGAAAAACATGAAAATTTTGAGTGAAAAAAAAGAAAATTTCCTTTAAATTTCTGCATACAGTAGGGTTAATACCTACAGTTGTTATTGAAATATGAAAATCAACAGTAATGAGAAGTTAAAGCAGCACAATCTGCACAAAAGCTGACTTTAACGCAAATTCTTACAACACCTAAACGCAAATTCTTACAACAAATTTTGGCAGAAAATTTTAGGTGAAATTTAGAAAAAAGTCATAGTATCAGGGTTAAATACTGTTCTGATAGTCCCCTACAACCTACATATGCAATATCAAAGGCCTGAGCCCACTGATCTTTGAGAACTCACCTTAACACCTCACCTTAACACAAACTTTTAGAACTTAAAATCCGAGAAAAAAGTCCGAGAAAAACATGAAAATTTTGACTGAAAAAAAAGAAAATTTCCGTTAAATTTCTGCATACAGTCGGGTTAATACCTACAGTTGTTATTGAAATATGAAAATCAACAGTAATGAGAAGTTAAAGCACCACAATCTGCACAAAAGCTGACTTTAACGCAAATTCTTACAACACCTAAACGCTAATTCTTACAACAAGTTTTGGCAGAAAATCAGCCTCAAATTCCTCAAATATGCATGTAATGAGGGTTAAATATTACTGCAATGGAGTTCAGTAACCCAAGTGTAGAATATTAATCGCCTGGAAAGACACATAGAAACACAACTCACCTAAACACAAAGTTTACAAAGTTTTACAACTTAAAATTTACTAAGTCCGAGAAAAACATGAAAATTTTGAGTGAAAAAAAAGAAAATTTTCGTTAAATTTCTGCATACAGTAGGGTTAATACCTACAGTTGTTATTGAAAAATGAAAATCAACAGTAATGAGAAGTTAAACCAGCACAATATGCACAAAAGCTGACTTTAACACAAATTCTTACAAGACCTAAAAGCAAATTCTTACAACTTTTGGCAGAAAATTTTAGCTGAAATTTGGAAAAAAGTCGTAGTTTCAGGGTTAAATACTGTTCTGATAGTCCCCTACAACTTACATATGCAATATCAAAGGCCTGAGCCCACTGATGTTTGAGAAATTCACCTTAACATTAAATCTTACAATATTGGACACGCCGGACGCCGACGCCCGAGGTTATCACAATAGCTCACCACATCTTACAGATGTAGGTGAGCTAAAAATCCCCGTCAAATTCCTCAAATATGCATGTAATAAGGGTGCAACGTTACCGCAATGTAGTTCAGTAACCCATGCGTACAATATCAATTGCCTGGAATGACACATAGAAACAGAACTCACCTTAACACCTCACCTTAACACAAACTTTTAGAACTTAAAATTGAGTAAGTCAAGACAAAAACGTGAACATTGTGACTGAAAAAAAGAAAAGAAATCAGTTAAATTTCTGCATACAGTAGGGTTAATACCTACAGTTGTTATTGAAATGAGAAAATAAACAGTAATGAGAGGTGAAGGCACCACAATCTGCACAAAAGCTGACTTTATTGCAAATTTTTACAACACCTAAACGCTAATTCTTACAAGTTTTGGCAGAAAATCAGCCTCAAATTCCTCAAATATGCATGTAATGAGGGTTAAATATTACTGCAATGGAGTTCAGTAACCCAAGTGCAGAATATTAATCGCCTGGAAAGACACATAGAAACACAACTCACCTAAACACAAAGTTTACAAAGTTTTACAACTTAAAATTTACTAAGTCCGAGAAAAACATGATAATTTTGACTGAAAAAAAAGAAAATTTCCATTAAATTTCTGCATACAGTAGGGTTAATACCTACAGTTGTTATTGAAATATGAAAATGCCGCTCAGGATCACCGATCCAATGTCGAGTTGTGACAACAGTTCCTCGCACCAAGGCCAACACACCTATGAAGTTTCATGACTCTAGGTTGAACCACTATCAAGTTCTCATCCGGAAACCAATTGTTGCGATATACTATGTTCAAGGTCACTGTGACCTTGACCTTTGACCTGGTGAGTCCAACATCAATAGGGTTCTTCCTCGCACCAAGGCCAACACGCCTGTAAAGTTTCATGACTCTAGGTTGAACCACTATCAAGTTATTATCCGGAAACCAATTGTTGCGATATACTATGTTCAAGGTCACTGTGACCTTGACCTTTGACCTGGTGAGTCCAAGATCAATAGGGTTCTTCCTCGCACCAAGGCCAACACACCTATGAAGTTTCATGACTCTAGGTTGAACCACTATCAAGTTATCATCCGGAAACCAATTGTTGCGATATACTATGTTAAAGATCACTGTGACCTTGACCTTTGATCTGGTGAGTCCAAGATCAATAGAGTTCTTCCTCGCACCAAGGCCAACCCACCTATGAAGTTTCATGAATGTAGGTTGAACTACTATCAAGTTATCATCCGGAAAGGAATTGTTGCGATTTACTATGTTCAAGGTCACGTTGACCTTGACCTTTGACGTAGCGAGTCCAAAATCAATAGGGTTCTTCCCCTCACCAAGGCCAATCTACCTATGAAGTTTCATGAATGTGAGTTGAACCATTATCAAGTTATCATTCGGAAACCAATTGTTTAAGATTTACTACGTTCAAGGTCACTGTGACCTTGACCTTCGACGTAGCATGTCCAAAATCAATAGGGTTCTTCCTCCCACCAAGACCAACCTATGTATGAAGTTTAATGAATGTGAGTTGAACCACTATCAAGTTATCATCCGGAAACCAATTGTTTACGCCCGCCATTCACCAAACTATAAGTCGAGTTTGACTTCGTCACAACTCGACTAAAAATCAACAGTAATGAGAAGTTAAAGCACCACAATCTGCACAAAAGCTGACTGTAACGCAAATTCTTACAACACCTAAACGCAAATTCTTACAACAACTTTTGGCAGAAAATTTTAGGTGAAATTTGGAAAAAGGTCATAGTATCAGGGTTAAATACTGTTCTGATAGTCCCCTACAACCTACATATGCAATATCAAAGGCCTGAGCCCACTGATCTTTCAGAACTCACCTTAACACCTCACCTTAACACAAACTTTTAGAACTTAAAATTTACTAAGTCCGAGAAAACCATGAAAATTTTGACTGAAAAAAAAGAAAATTTCCGTTAAATTTCTGCGTACAGTCAGGTTAATACCTACAGTTGTTATTGAAATATGAAAATCAACAGTAATGAGAAGTTAAAGCACCACAATCTGCACAAAAGCTGACTTTAACGCAAATTCTTACAACACCTAAACGCTAATTCTTACAAGTTTTGGCAGAAAATCAGCCTCAAATTCCTCAAATATGCATGTAATGAGGGTTAAATATTACTGCAATGGAGTTCAGTAACCCAAGTGTAGAATATTAATCGCTTGGAAAGACACATAGAAACACAACTCACCTAAACACAAAGTTTACAAAGTTTTACAACTTAAAATTTACTAAGTCCGAGAAAAACATGAAAATTTTGAGTGAAAAAAAAGAAAATTTTCGTTAAATTTCTGCATACAGTAGGGTTAATACCTACAGTTGTTATTGAAATATGAAAATCAACAGTAATGAGAAGTTAAACCAGCACAATCTGCACAAAAGCTGACTTTAACACAAATTCTTACAACACCTAAACGCAAATTCTTACAACTTTTGGCAGAAACTTTTAGCTGAAATTTGGAAAAAAGTCGTAGTTTCAGGGTTAAATGCTGTTCTAATAGTCCCCTACAACCTACATATGCAATATCAAAGGCCTGAGCCCACTGATGTTTGAGAAATTCACCTTAACATTAAATCTTACAATATTGGACACTGCGGACGCTGACGCCCGAGGTTATCACAATAGCTCACCACATCTTACAGATGTAGGTGAGCTAAAAACCAGTCTTCAGCTGCAGATGTTGCCCTGTCTCTGCCACCACCATGCCGTCTTACTGGTGTGCCATACTGCTGAAACCTTGCCCAGGCTCTGGTGATCAGCGTATGGTGCACACCAAGGGCTTCACCAACCTGACGACGGGTAGCCCCTTTCTCCACCATCCCTACAGCCCGCCACATTTCTTCTTCAGACAAATGTCTTCTTACATTTGCATTTGCCATATTCAATCGTTAAGTCACAAGGGTTTGTGTTGAAATGAAGACTGAATACCCTACACATGTCACGTATATGTAGACAGTACACGAAAACATCATGAAAATCAAGGGGTACATGCTTTCCATGACTGTCATGAAAAGTCTGCCTGTCAAGAGAGCTGATGTAAACACTGGGGACCATCTCAATACATTCCTCAATCATATCCACCAAAAATATTGTAAATATGTCACAAGCAAATTTCACAATGATGTGTCAAATATTTGGTGCTTAGCAAACTTTGAGTAGTATATAAGCAGTAACTAGCTTAACTAGAGATACTGTGAGCAAGCTCACAAAGTGATACCCCCCGCATCTGAAATGTATAAGTTAGTTTATCTCCCCTTGGAAATGTCAGAACAGAATTATATTGCTTCATGCACATCTTCAAATGGAGTTCTTCCATTGTGTAAAGTTTCAGGAAAATTCTTCAAACGGTTTAGGAGGAGTTGCGCTTATAAGGATGGACAGACGGACAGACAGGGTGATTCCTATATATCCCCCCAAACTTTGTTTGCGGGGGGTATAACAAGTTGCCACAATGATTGGCAGTCGTGTTGAAACCATTTTTTGATTATTTAGCATAATATCCTACTTCCTGTAAAAGTTACATGTACACTGACAGCACCTCTCCAGTACTATGAACTGCTTTTACATCGTTTGATATCACTGTCAGCACATTTATAAACAATCTAGTTACCCAATTGGGGGCACGATGACGCTGTGTACTGAGGCGTACTGCACGTCGATGGTGCGCATGTCTTCAACCAATCTAACCCTGCCTGTGCTGCGGTGCAGAGTTCAGAGTTACGATGTTGGAGAGCTGACAGCTGCTCGTCGTTGCTCGGTGGTTCTCTCCGGGTACTCCGGCTTCCTCCACCCGTAAAACTGTCACGGTCACGATTAGCCATTGTGCATAAGTATGTGACCTTAAACACCAAAAAATAAATAAATAGTTACCCAATTCTTCTTTATCCCTTTACCCAACGAATCGCCCGCATCCCTCTGCGTAATATGCAAATACAGCTGCTGAAAAAATATTATTTTTTGAAAAATTTCAACAAAACCATATCATGTGACCCCTCTTTGGAATGGGCTCGTCGAGCTCGTTCCAAAGAGGGGTCACATGATATGGTTTTGTTGAAATTTTTTGAAAAAATTTCAAAAAATATTTAAAATAATGAATTTTGAAATCGTCTGTGTTGCGTAAAGGGTTATTCACTGTCAACACAAAACGGACAATAATAAATGAACATAAAATACACTCATTAGCCGATTGTTTTCACAGTCAGAGTAACTTCAATCTGTTGTGCATGTTACTTATTTATGTAAATAATCTAAAAATAGTATATGGCCATTTTGTGCATGATTGGTTATCATTTGTAAAACATTATATTTTTCCAGTCAAGATTTTCTGGCACCAGATTCGTGAATACGAATCTATGAAATGGAGTGAATTGCAGTGTTAGATGCTATTTGAAAACACAGCCATTATGATTGTATTATCAGCCGTTGATTTCCACCACACAACGAAAACAATTTGAATTACTATATACAAAATGGGACCTACTTTTGTTCTGACCTGTATATCCACGTGGGGTTTTGAATCTAAAATTCGAATTAGAACATAAATCAGTAATTAAATCAAGTAAATAAATACACTTTATATTAACTGCCATTTGATGTATTTTATTCAATTTCATCTTGAAACAAAATTTAAATGGATGTGGAATTTAAAAACAGTATGAGTATAAGTCACCTATTTTTGCATTGATCAAAGGTACTGTGCTATTAACCTTTTACCCAACAAATCGCCCGCATCCGCCCACGTAATATGCAAATTCAGCAGTTGAAAAAATATTTTTCAAAAAATTTCAACAAAACCGTATCATGTGACCCCTCGTTGGAACGAGCTCATCGAGCTCGTTCCAACGAGGGGTCACATGATATGGTTTTGTTGAAATTTTTTGAAAAATTTTAAAAAATAAAATTTAAAATAATAAATTTTGATATCGTCTGCATTGGGTAAAGGGTTAAACATGTTTCCGCTGACGTCATACTGTTATTTTGATACACACAGTGACTCACTCTTGAGATCAACAGACATATCAACCTGACTGTACTGTAAAATTAACCCTATTCCATGTGGTCTTGAACCTACTACTCCTTTTGATTGTGGCTTCTGACATTGGCACTCACAATCGGCTGATTGTGCACTCAACTAATCGGCAAGCACATGATGGTCGCAAATCTTTATCGGTCAATCACTAGGTCTTATACTCTTGAATGACCCCATTGGAACAATTCAAACTGTGGAAGTGAGAAAGTTGTTACAACAGTCAGTTCACTTGTGGTACTATGTTGTAACATGTGTGGAAATAGAGGAAGGTTTATGTTCAAAATTTCTAACAATTAGTTATAGAAATGCTCGGTTTCTGCTAACGAAAAAATTTTGAGACCCATAATTTAGGGAAAATCGTATAATGGGGCAACCAGGAGTCATCGCTTCCATGGGTTGCCCATGGTTTGACCCATGCTGAGAAAATTTGTTATTCTAAGGTCCCAAAACCCCCATTTCCTTTCATTTGAGAGATATTTTGAGGTTTTTCACAGCGATATTTATATAGGTTTCTTATTCCAGGGGACAGTAATTACATTAGAATAAGGACCAATGAGGAGATATTCAGGTGAAAAATCATTCATACAAATTACACAGTAGTACTCACCAACATGGGGGTGTCTGAAAAATTCCTACCTGTGTTGCCACAGTTGATCAGGGTTTTGACCATTAAACTGAGTAATAATTAGATCAGTAGGCCTCACTTGCTGACATTATCAGTTTTCACGTAGGATGAACTTGACAAATGACAAAAAGACAGAGTCAACAATTTTTCTGCCATGTACTTTTCCCACGCTTTGTTTTTCGGCCCATTTTTTTTCAGCCTCATGTAGTGATGCTTTCAAAAGCATCAATACATATGGCTGTTAAATGACAGACCAAAATGTGAAGGGCCTAAAAGCCTTGTTGATCTAGAGGTATTTCGAGTGCATTTATTCAAGCAGTTTTCGAAACGTTTAAGGACTGGAAACAATCTGATCGAACACACTCTGTGATTTCCAATGTCCGGGGCTACTTGAAATTAATCAAACAAAAAGGATTGAAATTTAATGAATACAGATATCTGAATCCATTGAAATTCAACCCTTTCTTGTTTTTTAACAATTAAATTTATTTCATTTTCATTATTATCTCACATGAGGCCATACTGTGATAACTGATGGAATTTATCAATATTTATTTATTTATTGGTGTTTCCGCAGATGGGATTCGAACTGAGGACCTCTCGGCTTTCAGTCTGCACCTCTACCTACTAAGCCACCATGCTCCCAATTTATCAATATCCCCCAATAACTACAAAATGAATTGGAATAGGAACCCTGGGTGTCATCGGTTTGCAGCGTTTGCTTATACTAACCTTCCTTGTGACTCATTTTTCTTAATGTGTCTGACTGCAAGAACAATCCTTATATGTCTCAACTGTTTACTCAGAAGCGATCAAATGGAAATCAAAAAGCATGCAGTTGTGACATCAGTCACTAATTGGCTTGAAGTTTTCCGCTGCTTTCATACACTGTCGCACGCAGTCTTTGCAAACTCGGAGAATGTCACTGATTGATCTCTGACCGACATCTGTGAATTTTACAATGTGTTTCCTGCTCCTGTTTGGTGTAACCCGTGATAATTACTGTCGAATGTGCTGCGTTGGTAGCATAAGAGTTTTATTTCACATTTTTCCTGCTATCAACTTCTTGTAGCAATCTATATCAACTATGGAATGCGTGATTAGGGGAATTTAGGGCGAGGAAAATGGGGCCATTCAGAGAATCCCAGGTCTCCCTAGCAGAAACCCCAAGAAATGATACATTTGCACAAACGTTCTTCTGTTTAAATTCTATAGATTAGGCCTAAAAAAATAAAGAATCTGTTTCTCAGGCCCTCCCGCATGGTCCTTTTGGCTGCTGCAAACTTTAAAAAAATAAAAATTCAATGAGTTATGTCTGTTCTTTTACCCAAGTTAAAAAAATTGATGAATTTGTCCCTTGAGTGCAAGAAGGCTTTGCAATGCTTTAGCATTGCAAAGCCTTCTTGCCCTCAAGGGATGAAATACACCACCACCCATGCTGTTCTGTAGATTATGAGGCCTAAAACTCGAACCAAGAAAATGAGCTTTTGATGGCAAAGAAGTAATTACTGAAATAAAAAATAAAATAAAAAAACGCTCGCCCACATGCAATTTCACAAATAATGGCCTGAGAAACAGAAAATCTACTTTGTGTGGCCTTAATTAGAGATATTTTGGTGTTTCCATTTGTGTTGAAATGATTAATCAATTAACTGACTAATTGACGTCGGCTAGATTTTCATTATTAATCAATAGCAAAAATCACAGATCGACTAGTCACCCCTTCTACCAAACACAACATATTATTAACCATATGCGGAATTCATGTAGTTACTCCAAACAAGTGTTATTCAATCATAATTTACTTCGTAAAACATCTGCAGATGGAGAAGGTTAATAGATTGCAAAGTCGCCATGGTTCTCTGCATTGCGCTGTTCTGCCCAAGCAGAGTGAGCGGTGATTCAATCAAATTCTTTTCACATGACTGCTGACCTTTTATCTGCACCTTTTATGTCCAATCCAATTGTCTGACGTAATTATTATCTTGTCACTGAGTCAATATAACCCTTTACCTAAGTTTGTTTGTTTGTTGGTGGTTAACGTCACATATTAATGCACCATGGCTAATCGTGACACAACATGGAGATGAAGTCAAGTTTAGTCAATCGTTGATCTACATGTTGCCCATTTTAGAGGACTTTCACCGCAAGCATTGGTGACTGGGTCCTATTTTACTAGTAATGCGGAACTGGTTTACCCTTTACCTAACATAGAACCATCAAATTAACCAATACTACAAGACTAACATGACCTGAAATATCCTGACATATCGTCAATAAAATTATACGAATATGGTTGTCATTGGAACCGGCTCACTGAGTCGGTTCCTATGGCATCCAAATTTGGAAACTTTTATTGATAAATAGTGTTTATTTTTTTAAAAATTGTCAAATTCAGATTATATTTAAAAAATGCCGATAGGATTGCCGATCCAAAGTCAAGTTGTGACAGCACAAAAGTATGTTTAATCATTATCAACTTATCGTCTGGACCCATGTGGTTTACAATTTACTATATGAAGGGTCACTGTGACCTTGACCTTTGACCTAGAGATTCCAAAATAAATAGGGCTCTTTCTTGCATCAATACCAACCTACCTATGAAGTTTCATGAATGTGGGTGGAACCATTGTCAAATTATCATCTGGAAACCAATAGTTTATGATTTATTATGTTCAAGGTCACTGTGACCTTGACATTTGACCTAGTGAGCCCAAAATAAATAAGGTCTTCCACTCACCTAGGTCAACCTACCTATAAAGTTTCATGAATGTGGGTCAAACAATTATCAAGTTATCATTCAGAAACCAATTGTTTATAATTTACTATGTTGAAGGTCACTGTAACCTTGACCTTTCACTTAGCGAGTTAAAAATAAATAGAGTTCTTCCTCTCACTGATGCCAACCTACCTATGAAGTTTCATGAACATGGGTCAAACTATTATCAAGTTATCATCTGGAAACCAATTGTTTTGATTTACTATGTTCAGGCTCACTGTGACCTTGACCTTTGACCTAGTGAGTCCAAAATAAATAGAGTTCTTCCTCTCAAGAAGGTCAACCTTCTTATGAAGTTTCATGAATTCGGGTTGAACCACAGTCAAGTTACCATACGGAAACAATTGTTTATGAATTACTATGTTAATTGTCAATGTGACCTTGACCTTTGACCTAGCGAGTCCAAAATAAATAGGGTTCTTCCTCTCACCGATGCCAACCTACCTATGAAGTTTCATGAACGTGGGTCAAACTATTATCAAGTTATCATCCGGAAACCAATTGTTTATAATTTACTATGTTGAAGGTCAATGTAACCTTGACCTTTCACCTAGCGAGTCCAAAATAAATAGAGTTCTTCCTCTCACCGATGCCAACCTACCTATGAAGTTTCATGAACATGGGTCAAACTATTATCAAGTTATCATCTGGAAACCAACTGTTTTGATTTACTATGTTCAGGATCACTGTGACCTTGACCTTTGATCTAGCAAGTCCAAAATAAATAGGATTCTTCCTCTCACAAAGGCCAACCTACATATGAAGTTTCATGAATGTGGATCAGGGACCAGCCTAGGGGGGAATTTTAGGGAGACTTCAAGTCTCCCTCCAGAAAAAATAGGGAGACTGCAGAGAAATGTAGGGAGACTTCATAGGCAAGTGGGGAAAATTAAGAATATTCATGTACCATCCCCGCAGCCCCTTCATATTTTCAATTTGTGGTCCTCCATTAACGTCCAAATAATCCAGGTCCATTTGTCTTTGATGCATCTGTGCCAGGTTAAAAAATCACAATATAATTATTGACTGAAAATCCCCCACTGCTATCCTCTCCTTCATGACCTCTCCCCTCTTCTTCGTGCCAATCTCCCAGCACCCTCCTGTGGTTGCCTTTCACCAAAATCTACTGAGCTAATAATTTCCTAAGTCTGAAAGTGTGAACAGGACCAGATGTAAGAAGGTTGCTTGGGAAGTACTTTGTTAATAAACAAAATACATTCTGGGGTCGAGTATTTTGTAAAAGAAATGTCATTCCGCATCATTTTTATGGTATTCAGTTGTCATTCCACTTCATTTCGTGTCATTCTGGTGTTTAGGAGGACCCTTTTTCAAGATCGTCCACATGCACACTTGTGTCCTGTACAAAGCTTTTCTTGTCATCACGAAAGCTTTTTTTCATGTGTTTCAATTCCATTTGTGTTTTTCTGGGAATAGACAGCCCAACAGTTAACAGTCGTCAGAAAAATGAAATGAAAATACTGTGTTATAAAATACGTCAGTTGTGTATACATTTTCGCCATCCTAAGTGACGTAACCTACTTTCAAACTGGGTAATTTTGTTGAGTCGCGTAAGTCACCTATTTTCGTTTCGACACTTGAAGCTCCGACTGAAACGCAACAAAATAGAAATAAAAAAATCCGCCAAAAGCAACAATGGACAATTGATTGTTGTGTGATTTCAAATAAATGGACGTTTATTTGACGAATTACAATGCCCATTTATCACAGCCTTTCCTCATTTTGGCCAATTTTTAGAGGGCAACTTGTAATCGCCCCGACTATTTTTCTAGTCGACTTTGGGCTTAGAAGGGCGACATAATCACCCTAGTCGCCCTCACGGCTGGTCCCTGATGTGGATTCAACCATAGTCGAGTTATCCGGAAACCAACTGTTTATGATTTAGTATGTTCAAGGTCACTGCGACCTTCACCATTGACCTAGTGAGTCCAAAATAAATAGGGTTCTTCCTCTCACCAAGGCCAACTTACCTATGAGGTTTCATGAATGTGGGTCAAACCATTATCAAGTTATCTTCCGGAAACCAATTGTTTACGCTTGCCATTCATCAAACTACAAGTCGAATTTGACTTCGTCATAACTCGACTAAAAATTATAAAGCTGTTTTGGGTAAAGGGCTAACATGTGTTATCAGTATACAATGGGATTCAACCATCGTGGCCTAAAGGGATCCTGGGACACTCACAGCAGGTATGGATTCTCGCAACCATTTTCGCGAGAATCCAAATGGATTTTCCCAAATTTAGATGAAATATAAGCCCTGTTAAGTCAGCTTAAGATCTGTTTATCGATGTACATTTAAAATATGCGAGAAGACATTTAGCAGTTAATTCCGGCATAATGCACAGATTATTTCCACTTAAAAATGAGTTATGAACAACAACGTTTGAAGCGGAAAGTCGCCAGTATTTTGTCGTCAGGTTGGGTGTAACAATAGATGCTGTCTGCCCCTATACTATCGAGTTGTGGTGATGAGTGTCAACTAGCCGATTGAAGAGCAAATCGAAGAGCAGCACACTGCCCCTCAGGAAGGGAACGGCATGTGTCCAACACAGCGTCCCTGCGAACTAATTCCAAGTTAGCCGTGTTACAGGCATGCGTATGCATGAGCGCCTTGGAAAGCACACACAAAGGAGCCTGTACGTCATCAAACTTATCTGGAGGCAGATAAGCAGCTAAAGCAGAGACGACGTGGTCCGAGAGATAAAGCATGCCCAGCATCTCACTCGATAAGCCCAACAGGGACTCCAGAGTCGCCATAGGAATAAAGGCCGACTTGGGCTTGGAAAGCCCGAGT
This sequence comes from Pictodentalium vernedei, assembly GCA_031216915.1. Taxonomy (NCBI): domain Eukaryota; kingdom Metazoa; phylum Mollusca; class Scaphopoda; order Dentaliida; family Dentaliidae; genus Pictodentalium; species Pictodentalium vernedei. Next base: position 62,821,606 of record CM062291.1, on the reverse strand, counting down.
TAGGTGCATTCCTGATCCAAGATCGTCAAGTCTGGTAGACTGACGGATTGGCGGAATCGTAGGAACGATAATGCACTGGAGGCAAAAAAGGGTCAACCCTGGTGAAGAACGAAGTCTTCATAGCCTTGGAACTCAGCTTAGAGTCCAAAGCTGAAAACTCTTCAACCACCTTTACAGACTGGCACGGTCGAAGGTGCCCAAAAGCAGGTTGCTCCACAGGCTTTAGGTGTGCAACCGATGATCGTGGCCTGGCTGACACTGTCGGTTGGTTTGACGGTTTGAGATCCTGAAGGAACCCAAACACAAAGTCAAGAACTGCCCCCAAGTCAGAAGACTGTTGGCTCTCAACGTCAGGTGTGTTGGACTCATCCTCTGAGTCAGAAGACACATAGGCCATCATGGGCAAACCAGGCGATGCCTCCCATGGTGTAGGTACATGTGAGGGATCAGAAAGCACCCGGCTTCTGATCCGGGGAGGCTGCGTAGCGGGGAGGGGGGGGGGCGTAGCGGGGGGGGGGGGGGGGGGGGTGTTTTGGGGGGCATGGAAGTCACTAGTAGCCTCGCTAATAGCAACAGGAAGGCTCTTGGAAAGAACCTGAGTGAGCAAGGATAGGGCCTCCCTAAGCTCACGACCCGTGTCGGCCTGTTCGACGTGGGAATGAGCCGGCAAAGTGGGTTCACTCCGGAGCCTTTTAACCAGCGAAGGGTAACGATCCTCAAATATACCCAATGCGGGGCGACAGGTGGCAGCCAAAACATCTGAAGGGAGATGTGTATAGGGGTATGATATACCCCGAGGATCTACAGAGCGGGAACTCAGGAGAGTTGCCACAAACCTCTGAGGAACAGAAGGTCCAGGCTGCACAAAAGGCATTGGTCCTGCAAAACTGGCCATAGGACCAGAATGCGTGGATGGAGATACCACATGGCCCCCACCATGAACATCCGAATCCAATGTGAAAATTGCGGTGCTTGACGGCTGAAAGACCACAGCAGAGGGTCCGGCTGGCAGCCCCTTCCGACTTCGCAGAGTTGAAGTCAGGGAAGGCTGAGGCCGATACCCCATGTCTACACTACCAGACATCTCTGCAGACCCCTGCAGGGATAAAACTGCTGTGCTCAACAGCTGAGAGGCCACAGCAGATGGTTTGGTCGGCAGTCCCTTCCGACTTTGCCGAGTTGAAGTCAGGGAAGGCTGAGGCCGATACAGCTGAGAGGCCACAGCAGATGGTTTGGTCGGCAGTCCCTTCCGACTTTGCCGAGTTGAAGTCAGGGAAGGCTGAGGCCGATACTCCACGTCTACACTACCAGACATCTCTGCAGACCCCTGCAGGGATAAAACTACTGTGCTCAACAGTAGAGAGGCCACAGCAGAGGGTTCGGTCGGCAGCCCCTTCCGACTTTGGCGAGTTGAAGTCAGGGAAGGCTGAGGCCGATACCCCACAACCACACTACCAGAGATGCATCACTGCAGACCCCTGCAGGGATAAGCCGAGGCAGGGATAAAACGGTGACCGACGACGTTGCAGACGGAACAGCAGTAGCAGCAGATATGACGGGAGCTGTTGAAACTGGTGGAAAAGGGGAGAGAGCAACCTAGCACGGCTCCAAAGGAGGAGTCACAACCCTAGTGACAGCCTCAGATGTCGACTGGAGAGGGACCACAGTCCCGGAACCAGGCATATCTTCACCAGACAACTCAACAGCTCCCGCAGTATCCACCACAGAAAAAGACTGCACATCCCCCACTGAGGGGGTAAAACTCTCACCAGACGTGGCCGTGTCGGGAGGCCCCGACTGACAGCGTTCCCCATCCCCATGGATGTTGGAGTAACGGCCACGAAAACGCACCACATGCTTGGGCAAAAGGCAATGCCCACAAGGAACAGTCCTGGGCATAACAGAGGTGAAAGCAGTAGGAGAAAAAGGTGAACTCAACAGATGTAGAAAGTAGAACACCCCCAACTACGAGAGAAAGGTGGCAGAAAAAAGGACCGGTGGGAACACAACTGAACCCAGACGGTTGACAGGGACCAAAAAACAGAAATTCTGCTCTCAAGAGAGGAGAAATCTTGTCCATACAGCCCCTCATTGACACCTAACTCCAATAATAATAATAATATCCAAAAGGACAACATAAATTTATCAACCGAAAAATTTTATGTCTGAACCGGACAGTACGCGAAAGTCGCGCACGAACACGGAGAATATATAAAATACAATGAAAATGTGGTTGAAAATAATAACGAGAATATATAAAACACAGTCCAGTTAATATACGATCCTCAGATCCATAATATCAGTCACAGGAAACCGTTATCAACGAGTTGAATTATCACTCTTTCTGAATACAAATGGACGTCCTGCCACATGGGCGGATGAAAAAGATTAATTAGTTACTGCCTGCGTACTGGTTCCCGGAGGTCATGGATTTGTACTAAGGGAAGAGCGTCCCCTACTGGGTGTGTGCTGATGGCGCTCCACCCAGTTTTGGCTTATTTTTTCAAAATGCTTTTGCCTGGCCTTTGCACTACTTTTCTTTCCCAAATCACTTGGGAAAGATCAAAACAGAGAGTATATTTTCCGAGTTTGGGTCTTCCACTGTAGTGCAAGCCTGTAGTAAACAATTGTAAGGCAGGTTGAAAAGAAATACAATTAAGTGGGCTCCACTGGATCACCATACATGTAGTTTTGAAAATGATCTTATGTATGAGGAGATTTCGTTATGCTAGATGTCCACCTTATCTCACAGACACTCGCATTCAAATGCCCTAATTCAATGAAAGAGCTGGATAACATTGTTTGGATGGGGATGCTGGTTACTGCCTTGTGGAAAAACACGTTGGGGTGGAGGTGAGAACTTTATGGTCACCCTAGAGCTTGGCCATATGCAGAGAATACCACCCTGCCTTGGAGTGGACTTACGTCTCACCACTTCACTATGTTTTTGGGGGTAGAATCGTCTTCTGGAGGCATCTGTAACTTGGTGTTTACAAAGATAACCGACTGGTATCATCTGAATATAATTTAATGAAAAATAAAAGATTTACTCACATGCCAGCAACAAGAATGGTCCATGAAAACAGAATTAGGCACAACACAAAATCAAAAAGAATGTAACCCCTTCCCAAATGTTCAAATTTTCTTCGAGACCCCCAGGCTTTCTCTTGCCGATGTCTCTTCTCAGTTCGCCACTCCATAATGTTTTGTCTATTTGCTCCTTCCAACCATCCTGTGCATAGCAGCTTCCACTATTAAGGCTGTTTGTTTCCTCCTTCACTTGCGGTCAATGTCCCTCAACTCCACTGGCGTGTCTTTTGCTTACTATAACACTACAAAATAATCTTACCATGCACCTTCGGATGCACTTCCGAGTCTTGTACCACTCTCCAGCAATAGTGTTCAACCGATGATCGAAAGCGGCCACCCCAATTGGCCGATTGTGGGCAAGCGGATGACAACAGCAATGGCTCCTGGAACATTGGTTCAACCGATATTTGTCAAGCATTTTTTTGTGATGATTCATTAACCACATTTTATTATCTTCTGCAATTGTTCAATTGTGAATCTAAAATGATGTCAATGATACCATTCAATAAAGTTGAGAAGCAACCAGAATGTGTATCCTTAATTTCTCTAGACGGCCCTTTACGGAATATACAAGTTAAACAACATGTAAAGCTTACAACTGAGCATACTTGTGACAATCGCCAGTTCATACCGGAAAAAGTGAAGGTTACACTCCCTTAACTCAGGTCGCAGTAAAATGACCAGTCGCGTGCACTTTGACGGCACACGTGGTGCTGAGAGCCACATAAACCGCCCAAGTGTGCACGTCTGGGCATTTTACTGCAACCTGCGTCAATGATGTTGAACACCATGAAATATGTTCAATTTAATTTAATGTAGATCTTTCAAGCTCGACTCATCTAGTAGTGCACAGTATTACAATCAGAATCGGCATAGGCCGATTGTGAGCTCAAATAACTGGTAATCTGTCAGCATCCATTTTGGGTAATTGGTTCCAACAACTGTTTTAAAACATATAATGTTCATGCATGAGGTTAGCCTTGCTTCCACTCAGCCCACTCCAACCACCTAGTTAGGACAGTAGTGGTTCGAACAAGCTATTAATTGAAAATAGAATATGTTTTAATTTTTGGAATTCACTAAAAACAAACCCAACGAGGGTTCTTAAGGTGAGTACTGGCCGATTTTGACCATTGCATTGAGAAAAGATTTGATGTAGATGACATTTACACTGCTGTAAAGTGCACAGGGTTAGTTTTTCAGTTAGAAATTAATTTTTTTTATATAACCAGAAAGTGTGACTAACCCTGTGCAGTGCACAGGGTTCGTCACACTTTCTGGTTATAAAAAATTGGTAACTGCCATATCGCATGCTACATGAAAATATATAATGACTACAGCTGTAAAAATGCTTTGGATTAAGTTAGTTACATGTCGTTACATAGGGTTCTGGATTCAAGGAACTATTGGAAATACTTATACTGGATTGTGAAAAATTTTTTAAGTGAATTCCAAAAATGAAAACATATTCTATTTCCAATTAATAGTGTGTTTTCAGTCGTTACCGAATTAGACTTCAAACCAAAAAAGTCCATAGTTCGATCCCCACCAGGGTAACTTCATTCTGTCCTTGGGCAAGGCACTTCATCCTGATTTCCTACTTCTTCACGGTGGCACTGTGTACTATAAGGCATACTGCAAGTCAATGGTGCAAATTTCTTCAACCAATGCTAACCCTGTTAGTACATTGGGGAGTATGGCAGTTGCTCAGTGGTTCTCTCCGGGGATCCGGCTTCCTCCACCTGCAAAACTGTCTGACACAAGGTAACCCTGGCTGTCAAGTGTTGTTAAACCCCAATAAATAAATAAGTTAATAAATAAATAACATCCTAGCTTGGGTAGAATCTATAGCTCTCACCAACTAACTTCACTTCTGCATTATACAGACCCGTCAAACTGCATGTATGGCTCTCAAAGCCCTCCCACCATTCACTGCAGTTAGCCCAATAACTTATTCTCCTATCCTACAGTACGTGGAGAGTGTATTATCACTAAATCACCCGCGGAGTGGAGATTCCACCTAAGCAATAATTGCAAATTTGCCGCAAAGCATAACCAGCACAAGCAAAGTTTCAGCCAATGGACCTCCGGGTTAAACCCGGAGGTCCATTAACAGAAACACTGCTTGTGTTTGTTGTCGATGTGTACACAATTCGAAAGTTAAAGCTTGGGTGATAACCCCCCTCCACGGGTGATTTAGTTACAATCCACTCTCCACGTACTATAAATGGCCTCTCGTCAAACAAAATTACTTTTGGGTTCACTTAGCCCAATAACTTCCTCTAATGCACTAAAAAGCCTCTCGCCGTGTAAAACTACTTTTGGAGTCACTTAGATCAACAACTCATTCTGACACCCATCACCATAACCGCCTCTTGCTGAACATCCAATATTTCCTTTCAGTGGGCACTGACAACACCATGTTTCCATAATCCTTTAATACGAAAGAGAAAGTCCTGGGAGTCAACCTAGCGGTCTCTCTTTGAAGCACGTAATAATGATTAATGTTTTGTCTTTTTAAGTTCCTAGAAAAGACAAGACGGTTAGACAAGCACATGCTGCTTTAAACCACTTTCTTTAAAGCCCCGATTGGAGCCTTCATGACGTAAATTTTCCCAACTGTATGGGTCCTGGACCCTTTCCTATAAAGGATAGAAGAATCCCCATGATGGTGATCATAGTCTTATATTTATTTTTCATGGCCCTATTCAGAATTATTTGATATTTTTTTTTATTCCGTTTCAGGTACGGTGGAGCCCACTTAATTGGATATCTCTTTACTGGTTGAGTGCTGAATGCCCATTTTGGGGCTTTATCCTGAATTGCGGATACAACAGCTTAAAGGCTTCATATTCTGTAGATGTGCTTCAATTAATTTTGATTTTATATTATTTAGTCTAAGTGGATTTGCCCTGTTACAATTTTTGGGAGAGTGCCTATAGGCACTCTCCCATAAATTGTAACAAGGCAAAAACATGTGAACAAAATTTTCACAACCAAAAAAACTCGGCACTCTACCAGTTAATTGTATATCCCTGTTAATTGAATATAATTTCCCAACACAAAACCATTTGACATACCTCAAGTACAAATTTGACCTGTTAATTGAATGCAGGTTATAGAGTAATCTCCTGTTAATTGAATAAAAAATTTTGTGACCTGTCAAGAACTTACCCTGACTCTCCCCAGTTTTTATTTGTTTATAGACCTATTTGGCCTTGTACATCCAATACAGACATTTAGTCTATTATATCTTGTTTGACAGAGCTCATAGTTATAATATAATAATTGCTAAGCATATCTCTAAAATACAGGAAAAGTGACACATTCCCTGCTAGTTGAATACTCTTCTTAATTGAATAATTTTCATTGGGAAAGTGGTTATTCAATTAACAGGGTTCCACTATATTACCAATTCAGGTTTTGAAACAAGTGTTGAAGCAGTGATGATAATCTGATGCCGGCAATATTTTTTGCAGATTTTGCTCATGCACATTTTAACACATGTAAGCATTTTTTTGGTGCATAATGCAAATATAGAATCTATAGCACAAAACCAACGGGATAGTAGATTGTATGGCTTAAGGCAATCTATAGGTGTCTCCAAGGCTAAAGGCCCAAAAAGGGTACAGAAACTCCATACTATGCTACCATACTAGACAATCGAGTAGAACCAACAACACTGCATGGCAAGGCATTACATACTACCTGTAGCAACAATAGTGCTGTAAAAAGCATGACATGAGTATCTACTACCATTAGGGCTAACATTAGACTAATAGGGAGACAAACAGTCCATTGTATACTACCGTAATAGACACGTAACAAGCATACTTCACATAATCACATGACAAGAGACTAACTTTTAATTGCAAATTAATAATTTGTTATTATAATGTAATTACAAGGTAGTTAACATAAAATAACAAGCTGGCTAAATTGAAATTACAAGATAATAAAGAGTAATTAACCCTTTACCCAACGAATCGGACACATCTGCCCACGTAATATGAAAATTCAGCAGCTGAAAAAATACTATTTTTCAAACAATTTCAATAAAAAACCATATCATGTGACTCCTCTTTGGAACAAGCTTGTTGAGCTCATTCCAATGAGGGATCACATGATATAGTTTTATTGAAATTGTTTTTAAAATTTTTTAAAATTATATTTAAAATAATAAATTTGGATATTGTCTGCATTGAGTAAAGGGTTAAAAGATAGTAATTTGTAATTACAAGTTAGTATCTTGTTATTTAGGGCACCGCTAATTTTAGGTGGAAGCCCTATAGTAATCACTCTGTCCATCTGTCTGTCCATCACCATATTCCTATGTCGTATGGTAACTCAAGTTTCCGTTTACCAATTCTCATAATATTTATACACAATATTGAAATTGATCCAACGAAGCTCCATTTAATTTTTGACAGTTTTCTGTTTTTTTCTTGCCCGAGTTATGGGACCTGAATTTATCAACACATTTCATTGCCAACCAAAGTTGCGAGAGGAACCCATGTAACTTTTTTTAGCTATCGCTAGCGATTCAAATTGTAATTGTGGTGCACATTTTGTAAAAAATTCCAGTGAAATTTTGCTTCTATTTGAAAATAGTCTGTCAACGATTTCCATTCGGCACATGTGTGCGGAATGGCTTTTCATTTTCCGCATGATTTAGTGTTGCTATGGAAGGGGATTTTATAGAATAGACATGTACTAAAAGTTAGTATCTTGTAATTACAAGATAATAAATGTATGAAGGTCAATGGCGGCTCTGCACTCCCGTAGTTTCAACTCATTTGGGTTGGTCTCAGTTCAGCAGGTCAAACCATGCTTGTGATCTGAGCACTACCGATTTTCAGATTGTTGCAGGACCACGGTGCCCCCATGTGGGCAATCAGGATTAACTCTTAACCCGCTGAGTATTTTCAAAATATTTTTCATCAGACCTAGTCATGGCTGCTTTACAGCAGCCATGACTAGGTTTTATGAAAAATTCATCCAAATATAACTCAAGGTATCATTGGTGAAACAGTCCATTAATTTATGTGGGGGGTGGGGGATTGATTAAATGTACTAAATTATACTTATTTTAGGGGCAATAGAAATCATGTCCCAGGCGGGAATATCCGCCAGCAGCATGCAAGGAGTTAAGTGCCTTGCTCAAGAAGACTACCCAGTTACCGCTGGATCGCTGGTCAGGTTCAAACCCTGGACCTTTTGGTTTGAATTCCAATGCTCTAATCTCTGAGCCACTGTGATCCCAACAAAAACTCATGGGTTAGGCGTATAAAAACCTGATATTGGCCTTTAAAGGTTAATGTGTGTTGGGAACAAGTCACAAAATTACTGTAGATTTGATTTGTGTTGGCAAAAGAATGCAAATGTTGAGCTCCAATTCCCCTTTGGTACTACCAGCAAATGTCAGTCAAGCCTGATACCAAATACCAAACAAATACGATTGTATACTCCCATAAAAATACCGATACCGAACTCAAAATACCAGTCTCACACATCTCGACACAATGCGGTTACCCCTGAAGGGAATTGTACCATGGACCTCTTGGTTTGATGTCCATGGCAAGAGCCACCGTGCTCCTCATAAAATAAGTTAAAAAATAAAATATGTTCTGTTTTTAATATTGTTATAACAATCCTCCAAAGGAACCCCAGGAAGTGCATGGATGTTTTCAACCAAAATTTAACCATAGAGGATATTTGATAGCTTTACTTTTTGTGGAGTTTTTCCTTTAACCCTTTAAACCCTCGTTTCCTGGAATGGTATCGCATTTGTGTACAGTTACAGTGAGATGGGTCAGTCCAGTAACAGTATACAGGGAGGATAACACAATAACTGCAGTCTGCAGAAGTCTGGCTGCAGACTGCAGTTACTATTTTATCATTAATGCCCCTTGTCTAGACATCTTATAAAGAGACAAAATAATCGGATGAAATTATGCCTTGGACTGAAAAATCGGTCTTATATTTTCAAAGGGTTAATTTTACCTTATGTATGGACCTGTACTGGCACTATAGATACTAGGAGAAAATGTCACAGGTTTGAGCTCCTAATGAGAGTTTTTATATTAATTTACATTTTTACACCTGTCACTTGAGCCAGTTCTGTGATGCCATGGGTTGGGAGTTGGAGTAAAAAGTTTGTGCCTTGTATCTGCTTGCTGCTGGTTCTAGCTCACAATGTTGAGCCAAGATAGCACATTCTATGCACATACCTTATTGTGTCCATCACATTTCCTTCAGTGTTCAAATGCAGTTCATTGTGGTCCTCCTTGTTTTACCATAGGATAAACAGTTTGAGCACCTTGTGCGTGCACTAAATTCTTCAACTCGACTTCCATGTCATCACTTCAAAACATCTTATACATTGACTCATACAGTTCAAACAGCCAAAGCATTTGTGCCCCTTATAGCTTCACCACTGTCATTTGATACTGAAAAAAGTGGCCCATTTTCCAGAATCCCCACTCCCCAATCCCTGGGAAGTGGAGCAGCACTTGTTTACTTTGATAAACAAGTCTTGCTTCACGGTTAACATTGGACATGGTAACTAGCAACTGGGTTGGAAGTCCTCTAAAGTGGGCTGGGAGGGGGGAATTGTGTGAACATAGGTGGGTGGTGTGGTCAAGTGCCAAAAGAATTTCACCCAAAACAGACATGAGGGTGAATGTCCTATATTGAACAGAAAAAAAATTTTCTCCTAAAGCTGACTAAAATATCCATTCACAACATTATTCATTCACATTCACGTTTTTATATGGAATATTCTTTAACCCTTTACCCAACAAATCGCCCACATCCACCCACGTAATAAGCAAATTCAGCAGCTGAAAAAAATATTACTTTTCGAAAAATTTCAACAAAACCATATCATGTGACCCCTCTTTGGAACGAGCTCGTTGAGCTCGTTCCAAAGAGGGGTCACATGATATGGTTTTGTTGAAATTTTTTGAAAAAATTTAAAAAATGATATTTAAAATAATAAATTTTGAAATCGTCTGCGTTGGGTAAAGGGTTAAAATGAAGCATAGTATATATAACACTGTCTAATGAGTAATAATAGCTAGATGAGACTGATTTTTCAAAATGAGAATATTAATTTTTATTTCAACAAAAACAAAAAAGTGTAATTTAACAAAAACAAAAAAGTCTTTTTGATAGCTAAGCGGATGCCATAACAAAAACACAAGGTTTGCTTTTCTTGAGCCAGAACAAAAACAAGTTCCTATTTACTCAACCAATATTTGCAACATACACATGGTTACGGTATAAGCAGTAGTAAATTAATTATGCACACAGCAGGCACAGTGCTCACAAATGCCTGCATATTCCATTATTTACAGAAATGCAGATTTGCAGCTCGGATGATGCAGCACATCATATTTGGTACACCCCCTGCCTGCCCTGCCTCTATTTGCTTTACATTTTCTAGATGTACTGTGCAAATGGTAGGGGAGCATATCAGTGAGTGTAATTTTAGAAGGAACAGTGTTGCACCTGTCACATTATATAGGGCTGATTTGCTGGTATTTGCTGGAATATTCTGCTAAACTCTAACAAACTTTGTCAAATTTTGTCAACAAAGCTTTAGCGGGACATAAATTATGACATAAACAGGGAAATCCCCCTGGGTATTTCTTAATTATTATGTGTCCTTTCTTAAATGCATACCTGTTTTTCATGTGTGCATTACGTGTTTCGAGTTGGTGTTCGAGTGCCGAAGTTTTGTGTATAAAAATGTATGAGAAGGGGATGGGTTCCAAAAATGTCATGGAAAAATATGCAGGAAAGGAGGGGTGGGTCAAAAAGTCTGCAAAATAAAAATTTTCAGCAATGTTCACACATCCCCCCCACCCCCCTTCCATCATAAATAAAAACAATTGGCTAAATATGACTTTATACTTTATGTTGTGATCATGTTAATCATAGCTGCTGGAAATTCTCCAGTGGCAGTGGCACTTGTGAAAATGTTTTCTATACTGTTTCTGATGGGAACCTTGTTAATTTCTTTTCTGAAATGAATCATATCAGAGCTCGCAGCTAGCTTTATTTAATCTGAACTGACAGTACTTTTGAATCTTGAAAGTTTATTTGCCTGTACCATGTGGCAAGCTAAATCACATGAGTCCTTCATGATGTCTCTAGCTTCCATCGTTCCAAGAACATAAGTACCTTCAGACCAACTTGCACAGTATTTTTGGTTGAGTTTTTTTTCTCAAAACTCGACCTATAGTTTCATGAAGTTGGTGTGCAGGTGAGTGTAACCTTTCTCGTTACCACAATAATTTGAAATAAATATTAATGGATTTGGTCAATATTTGGTATGTGAGACTTTCTTAATGTCTTGAATGAGTTTGAAAACTGGTGCAGTTTAGACATACTGAGCAGAGTTATAGCCCTTAATTAGTTAATTTTTGCATGTTTTCAGTTTGTTAGTGCGATAACTTGAAATATCAATGGATTTGGTCAATATTTGGTTTGTGAGACATTATTAATGTCTTGAAGGAGTTTGAAAACTGGTACAGTTCGGCTATACCGAACATAGTTTTAGCCGTTAATTACTTAATTTTTGCATGTTTTCAGCTTGTTAGCACAATAACTTGAACAAATATTTATGAATTTGGTCAATATTTTGTATGTGGGACTTTCTTAACAATAACTTCTTCTTTGAGTTCGAAAAGTGGTGCGTTTTGGCCATGATGAGCAAAGTCATGGCCCTTAATTAACCCTTAATTGGTTAATTTCATGATGACTTGTACAAATATCCATAATCCATGGATTTTGTCAATATTGTGTGTGTGAGACTTTCTTGATGTCTTGAACGAGTTCAAAAACTGGTATGGAGGTTCTGCGCAGAGTTTATGACCTTTAATTAGTTAATTTGTGCCCGTATTCAGCTCGTTTGTACAACTTGAACAAATATCAATGGATTTGATTTTCTTATACTGATGAGCCGTTTAACAGGTGCGAAAGAACTCACCCTCCCCATCGACGGTATGTAATTTAAAAACAAAAACAAAAAAGCTGCATTGCTGATGGTATCAACATCTGTCAAGAATGGTTTTGCTGTTGTAAATAAGTTGTATTACCCACGTTAACCCTTTACCCAACGCAGACGATATCAAAATTTATTATTTTAAATATCATTTTTTGAAATTTAAAAAAAAATTTCAATAAAACCATATCATGTGACCTCTCGTTGGAACGAACTCGGCGAGCTCATTCCAACGAGGGGTCACATATGGTTTTGTTTAAATTTTTTGTAAAATAAATTTCAACAACGAGGGGTCACATGATATGGTTCTGTTGAAATTTTTTAAAAAATAATATTTTTTCAACTGCTGAATTTGCATATTACGCGGGGGGATGCGAGCGATTCGTTGGGTAAAGGGTTAAAACATGTTGGCCAAAAAATTCCGAACAAGATGCATTTGGGGCAAAAATGGACAACTTTCACATGTGATTCCCCAGAAATGGGACAATGTATTGTCACATTGTTGACCATGATAAGATGGAGCATTCAGAGTAAATCAAAGAATGCTCTTGTACTTAAACCATAAACCATTCCTCACCCACTTTTGGTGGCTTGAATTGGTGTCCTGTCTCATTGTCATCAAAATTCACCCACTATTCATTAACCCTTTACCCAACGTAACGGACAAAACCGGCCAGCGCTATTCTCAAAAATCGCCAATTAATTTTCATGATTTTTTCATTTTTTGTCTCCAAAACATAGGTTATGACCCCTCATTGGAACGAGCTCGTCAAGCTCGTTCCAATGAGGGGTCACAACCTATGTTTTGGAGACAAAAAATGAAAAAAAATAGTTATTCAAGAATTTTTTTTGCAAGTGTCGTCTGCTTTTCATGTTAGGTAAAGGGTTAAATTTTCTGCCAGTTTGAATATTAACCCTTTACCTAACATGAAAAGAAGACAACACTTGCAAAAAAAATTCTAGAATAACTAATATTTTTCATTTTGTGTGTCAAAACCATAGGTTATGACCTCTCGCTGGAACGAGCTCGTTCCAATGAGGGGGTCATAAACTATGTTTTTGAGACAAAAAATGAAAAAATAATGGAAATTTTTTAGAATAGCGCTGGCCAGTTTTGTCCGTTACATTATTTAAAGGGTTAAAATTGAAAAATACTTTGCATATCTACGTTGACTACTGTTAATTTCTGTTCCCTGTATACTGTGTTTTCAATAAAAATACTTTGCATATCTATGTTGACTGCCAAAGACATTTGCTATTTTAAGTTTTCCTGTAAAGTTTAACCCATTGCCTGTTCTGGTTGCATGAAGATTGGTACTGTCAGAAAAACACTCATTTTTAAAAACCTGTTTTGAAAAAAATGAAAGTGTCAAGGACACTGTAGCTTAACCTGACTGTGGGTTGTGTTTCAAAAGGATAATGTTCAATGTTTATGAAAGGATTATGAAATAAGACAACAATTGTGATAATTGGGAATATGTTAATTTCTGTCCCCTGTACGCTGTGTTTTCAATAAAAATAATTTGAGGTGCAGACTGTACTAAAGAACTGAGGGTTGGGTTAATGTGGCCCTCACAGTTAATGTATGTGGCCCTCACAGTTAATGTATGTCAACCAAAGTTACAGTGAAATTATTCCAAAACGAGTCATCTTATCAAGTTACAATGAAATCCCTTCATAAATACGGCCTGCAGACTGTGCAAAAGTTTTTCGGGCTTCGGGCCAGTGTAGCGATCACAGTTGACCGATCGCAACCAAAAGGAGACGTCCTCATTTAGACATCATACAGAGTCATCCTACCAAGTTACAATGAAATCCCTACATATTAAATGTGACCTGTAGATTGTGCTAAAACATTTTAGGTTTCGAGCTTGGGCAGCCATCACGGCTGACAGATCATGACCAAAAGGGGACATTCTCATCTAGATATTATACAGAGTCATCCTATCAAGTTACCATGAAATCCCTTCATAAATACGACCTGTAGACTGTGGTAAAGGTTTTTGCATTTTGGGCTTGGGTAGCCATGATGGTTGACCGATTGCAATCAAAATGAGATGTCCTCATCTAGACATTATACCGAGTTACAATGAAATCCCTTCATAAATGCTACCTGTACTCTGTGCTAAAGATTTTCGGGTTTTGGGCTCGGGCAGGCATCCTGGTTGAATGATCGTGACCAAAAGGCGACGTCCTCATCTAAACATAATCTGGAATCATCCTACCAAGTTACAATGAAATCCCTTCATAAATATGACCTGTAGACTGTGCTAAAGATTTTCAGGCTTCAGGCCTCTGTAGCTGTCACAGTTGACCAATCGCGACCAAAAGGGGACGTTCTCATTTAAACATTATATGGAGTCATCCTACCAAGTTACAATAAAATCCCTCCATAAATACGACCTGTAGACTGTGCTAAAGGTTTTGGGGTTTTGGATTCGTGCAGTCATCACAGCTGACAGATCGTGACCAAATGGGGAAGTTCTCATCTAGACATCATACCGAGTCATCCTACCAAGTTACCATGAAATCCCTTCCTAAATACAACTTGTAAACTGTGCTCAACATTTTCGGGGTTTGGGGCTCGGGCAGCCATCACGGTCGACCGATCATGAACAAAAGGGGACATTCTCATCTAGACATGACCTCAAACCTGCATATGACATTTCATGACGATCGGACAACTATGGGGTATAGCCCATGCTAAAGGAAAATGTGAACAGACTGACAGACTTCCGCACACGTGATGACAAAGTCAAGAAAAGATAAAAATGGGATTTATGTGATTGGTCTCTCTGCCCATCAGTAAACTTTTCCATTTGCAGATGCTAACTTTAGTCATGATTTATAGATCAGGACCAAACTTGGGTTGGTCCCTCAGTTATATCAAAACACAGGCTGAGTTCGGAATGGGGCCTTGTCCAATGATTTTTACAAGAGTTATGGGACTTTTTTGACTTAGAAACCTTTTCAACAAGGAAATTGCACATTTCCATAAACATTTTGTTTTCCGGATAACTTTAGTTTGGATTTATAGAGCAGGACCAAACTTGGTTTGTGCCTTATTTATATCTAAATACAGGTTGAGTTTGAATTGGGGTTTGGTCCAATGATTTTTACAAGAGTTATAGACCTTTTCGACTAAGAAATTAAACATTTCTGTCAATATTTTGGTTTCTGGTTGATAATTTGAGTTTGGATTTACAGATCAGGACCAAACTTCTAGTCCAACTTCATTATGTACTTACATGATTAATTTTTGGTTCTAGTTTGTCATTTACTTTTGTCCGTCATTTTCGCTCTGTTTAACTTGACATCAATTTATACAAATAGCGGTTATTGTTGGATGAAAATAGTCGTTATGTTCAAATCGAAAAAGCCTACTGTAGGTGTATTATGCAATGCCAGGTGTAGCTCTTGTTGAGAATTTGATAAGTTCAAGTACCTGTTTTCTCTAATCAGAAATGGGGAAGGACCAAATGTTGTGCACTGATTTATGCAGCAATGAAAGTGAAACAACTTTGCTGTTATGTGCTGTTATGAAAAGTTTAATCCTGGGCCACGTTGGTAGCTTGTACAGTAGTACTGTCAAAAAAGGTGATTTTCTGCAAAATTTGACAAGTTGAGCTGGTGTTCCCATCTGTTCTGAATCGAAAATCTGAAAACACATTCTGATATATCTGCATATCTCTTTGCATCATCAACTGTCAAGAATATTTGATATTTATAAGATATACTTGGAAGATTGGTACTGTCAGCAAAATGCTCATTTTTTTTGACAGTTTGATAAGTTTTAAGTACCGATTTTCTCCAATGAGAAATGGGAATGGACCAAAAGTTGTGTTTAGCTTTGATTAGCAATTTCAGTGAAACAACTTTGCTGTTGTAGGTTATTATTAAAAGTTTAACCCTGGGTGGTCATGGTAGTTTGAATGGTCAAACAATGGTTATTTTTTTCAAACTTTTCAGTGTACAAAATTTCAAAAATGACTCTAACCGACTGACCATTCACCTGGATTGGAGATGGCTAACCGAGTGCTTGGCTATGAAAAAACTTGGGAAACTGCTTTTTTTTTTATCATTAACAAGTATTCATATATTGCATGGAATTGAAATATATAGTCTCGCAAAAGTCTGAAAATCTATCAAGACATAAGAAAGGCTGCTTTATTCTGAACTGCAGGTACCTAAAGTTAACCCTTTACCTAACGTAACGGCCAAAACCGGCCAGCGCTATTCTCAAGAATCGCCAATTAATTTCCATTATTTTTTTCATTTTTTGTCTCAAAAATGTAGGTTATAACCCCTCGTTGGAACAAGCTCGTCGAGCTCGTTCCAACGAGGGGTCATAACCTATGTTTTTGAGACAAAAAATGAAAAAAATTAGTTATTCAAGAATTATTTTGCAAGTGTCGTCTGCTTTTCAGGTTAGCAAAGGGTTAAAGGCTTCATATTTTGTGGATGTCTTTCATATTATCTTTTAAGTAAAATTACTTCATCTCCATCGAGTTGCATTGTTACAATTTATGGGAGAGTGCCTATAGGCACCCCACCCATAAATTTTAACGACAAAAATGTGTGAACAAATCTTGAGGCTAAGAAAAAATTGAGCACTCTGCCAGTTAAGTGGCTCAGACTTTACCATTCAAGATGCAACTTTTGGCTAACCGTTCATCCGTTCACGTAGATTTAAATTTGCGTAACCAACATGCGAATGAAACGAGTGTTCTCGTCAAATTTTGAACACTGCTTTTCCATGTTTGTTTAGTATTTCCCATCAGTTCAGAATAGAAAATTCCGAAATGAGCTGCATATCATATTGTTTGATCAAATTGTATCATCATCTGTTAACCCTTTACCTAACATGAAAAGCAGAAGACACTTGCAAAGAGAATTCTTGAATAACCATTTTTTTAATTTTTTGTCTTAAAAAAAATAGGTTATGACCCCTCATTGGAACGTGCTCGGTGAGCTCGTTCCAAAGAGGGGTCATAACCTATGTTTTTGAGACAAAAAGTGAAAAAAATTGATAAATAAACGTCTGATTTTTGTGAATAGCACTGGCCGATTTTGGCTGTTACGTTGGGTAAAGGGTTGATGTTTGCTGTTGTCTTGTTATTTTACAGAGTTAATCCAATGCCTGTACTGGCTGCATGGAAGATTGGAACTGACTGAAAACAGCTCCTTTTTTGATAATTCGGTATGTTTAAGTAACAGTGTTTTTCATTGCGAAAAGGGAGAGGTTAACTCCTTACATGCTGCAAGCAGATATTCCTGCCCAGGGCAGGATTTCTCTTGACAATGAAACAAGTATAATTGAGGCACATTTAATCAAATTTTCCCCTGGTAAATGACATGGATTTTTTCACCAATGATGTCTTCATTTAAATTTTGTTGAATTTTTCATCAAATCTAGTCATGACTGCTTCATAGCAGCCATGACTAGATTTGATGAAAAATATCTTGAAAATACTCGGCAAGCCTCGTGTCTGGCTCAAATATCTATCCCTGAGGGTGAGATTTCCCCATCCCACCCAGATACCCATCGAGGATAATAATAATACCTCTGACTGGTTATATATACTTATATATACTTGGTCAATGAAGGTTGACGGGGTAGGTAATGAAAACATCACCATCACAATGTACTCACAGACAATAGATCAAATGAACAGTGCTTAAGATAGATATTTAGTCTGTGTAAAACACACAGACTATTGTTTTTGCACGGTTTCTTTTTCTTTCTTTTCTTTTTTTTTTCTTCTTCTTCTCCTCTCCTGTCTTCTGTCTTCTCATCACTTTTTTGTCTGTAGGGATGTTTTGAAAGTGGGTCACGCCCATATCTCAGGCGTGGTATGACCTACAGACCTGGGACCAACACCAAATGGGACGACATTCGATGGAGGTTCAAAATATGGGTCAAGGTCACAGAGGTCATCTAGGGGTCATTGAGTGCATTTTTCAGAATTGCTGGAAATCACATTTTTTGACCTCCTAAAGTATTCCTGACGTACACACATGCATTTTTACGTAAAAAAAAAAGTGGGTGGGGTCAAAATTTTTGAAAGTGGGTCATGCCCATATCTCAGGCGTGGTATGACCTACAGACCTGGGACTAACACCAAATGAGTCGACACTCGATGGAAGTTCAAAATATGGGTCAAGGTCACAGAGGTCATCTAGGGGTCATTGAGTGCATTTTTCAGAATTGCTGGAAATCACATTTTTTGACCCCCTAAAGTATTCCTGACGTACACACATGCATTTTTACGTAAAAAAAAGAGGGTGTGGCCAAAATGTTTGAAAGTGGGTCATGCCCATATCTCAGGCGTGGTATGACCTACGGACCTGGGACTAAAACCAAAT
Source organism: Pictodentalium vernedei (assembly GCA_031216915.1). NCBI lineage: Eukaryota > Metazoa > Mollusca > Scaphopoda > Dentaliida > Dentaliidae > Pictodentalium > Pictodentalium vernedei. Next base: position 62,803,140 of record CM062291.1, on the reverse strand, counting down.
GAGTCGACACTCGATGGAGGTTCAAAATATGGGTCAAGGTCACAGAGGTCATCTAGGGGTCATTGGGTGCATTTTTCAGAATTGCTGGAAATCACATTTTTTGACCCCCTAAAGTATTCCTGACGTACACACATGCATTTTGACGTAAAAAAAAAGTGGGCGTGGCCAAAAATTTTGAAAGTCATGCCCATATCTCAGGCGTGGTATGACGTATGAACCTGAGACCAACACCAAATGAGTCGACACTTGATGGAGATTCAAAATATGGGTCAAGGTCACGGAGGTCACTTAGGGGTCATTGAGTGCATTTTTCAGAATTGCTGGAAATCACATTTTTTGACCCCCTAAAGTATTCCTGACGTACACACATGCATTTTGATGTAAAAAAAAGTAGGTGTGGGTGGCCAAATTTTTTGAAAGTGGGTCACGCCCATATCTCAAGCGTGGTATGACCTACGGACCTGGGACTAATACCAAATGAGTCGACACTCGATGGAGGTTCAAAATATGGGTCAAGGTCACGGAGGTCAACTAGGGGTCATTGAGTGCATTTTTCAGAATTGCTGGAAATCACATTTTTTGACCCCCTAAACTATTTCTGACGTACACACATGCATTTTGACGTAAGAAAAAGTGGGCGTGGCCAAAATTTTTGAAAGTGGGTCATGCCCATATCTCAGGCATGGTATGACATATGGACCTGGGACCAACACCAAACGAGTCGACACTTGGAGATTCAAAATATAGGTCAAGGTCACAGAGGTCACGTAGGGGTCATTGAGTACATTTTTCAGAATTGCTGGAAATTACATTTTTTGACCCTTAAAGTATTCCTGATGTACACACATGCATTTTTACGTAAAAAAAGTGGGTTTGGCCAAAATGTTTTGAAAGTGGGTCACTCCCATATCTCAGGCATGGTATGACCTACAGACCTGGGACCAACACCAAATGAGTCGATACTCGATGGAGGTTCAAAATATGGGTCACGGTCACGGAGGTCAACTAGGGGTCATTGAGTGTATTTTTCAGAATTGTTGGAAATCACATTTTTTCACCAAATGAGTCGACACTTGATGGAGATTCAAAATATGGGTCAGGGTCAAGGAGGTCACCTAGGGGTCATTAAGTGCATTTTTCATTATTGCTGGAAATCACATTTTTTGACCCGCCAAAGCATTTCTGAGGTCCATACATGCATTTTTATGTTAAAAAAGTAGGCGTAGCCAACATTTTTGAAAGTGGGTCATGCTCATAATCTCAATCGTGGTATGATGAATGGACCTGGAACTAACACCAAATGAGTCGACACTTGATGGAAATTCAAAATATGGGTCAAGGTCACGGAGGTCACCTAGGGGTCCGCCTGAAAGAGGTCACCAAAGTCATCAAGTGCGTATTATTCAGAAATACTGGGAAATGAATTTTATTACACCTTAATGCATTTCTAAAGTTTATGATCGTATTTCATCACTCAAATTAGTGGGCAGAGCCAAAAATGTCCATTTCTGATTCGAGTATCGAACCCTTTGAATGCTGGGCACATATATGCCTTTTCTGGTTTCTTATAAATAATTGTTCAGATTCCAGTATGAATATCTGTAAACACTGTTAACGAAAACCCATTTCTGATTTGTTTAAAAATATTTTACTCATGAAAATAAGCCTCCATAAATTCTCTTTCTGTATAGTATATTCCTGATACTTTAACCCTTTTCACACAGACTTGAATTTACTAAGTGCAGTAAATTCTGTTTCTCTAGTGTATTTTGTGTTCTTTAACTGGTAGAGTACTGAAAGACCATATTTGGTCTTTACTACGGGTGCTTAAAGGCTTCATAAGGCCTAAAACATTAAAAATCTGCTTCTCAGGCCCTCCTGCATGGTCTTTTTAGCTGCCGCATGCTCTCTTTTTAGAACCACATAAATAAATAAAAATTAAATGGTTTATATCTGATATTTTACCAAGTCAATAAATTGTCCCTTGAGTGCAACGTAGCTTTGAAATGCTTTAACATTGCAAAGCCTTGTTGCACTCTAGGAACCTAATACACCACCACCCATACTATTCTGTAGATTATGAGGCATAAAACATAAAACCAACCAAGAACATGAACTTTTTAATGGCAAAGAAATAATTGAAAAAAATAAAATAAAAAATGCCGCTCAGGATCACAGATCCAATGTCGAGTTGTGACCTTGACCTTTGACCTGGCGAGTCCAAGGTCAATAGGGTTCTTCCTCGCACCAAGGCCAACACACCTATGAAGTTTCATGACTCTAGGTTGAACCACTATCAAGTTCTCATCCGGAAACCAATTGTTGCGATATGCTATGTTCAAGGTCACTGTGACCTTGACCTTTGACCTGGTGAGTCCAACATCAATAGGGTTCTTCCTCGCACCAAGGCCAACACGCCTGTAAAGTTTCATGGCTCTAGGTTGAACCACTATCAAGTTATCATCCGGAAACCAATTGTTGCGATATACTATGTTCAAGGTCACTGTGACCTTGACCTTTGACCTGGTGAGTCCAAGATCAATAGGGTTCTTCCTCGCACCAAGGCCAACATACCTATGAAGTTTCATGACTCTAGGTTGAACCACTATCAAGTTATCATCCGGAAACCAATTGTTGCAATATACTATGTTCAAGGTCACTGTGACCTTGACCTTTGACCTGGTGAGTCCAAGATCAATAGGGTTCTTCCTCGCACCAAGGCCAACACGCCTGTAAAGTTTCATGGCTCTAGGTTGAACCACTATCAAGTTATCATCCGGAAACCAATTGTTGCGATATACTGTGTTCAAGGTCACTGTGACCTTGACCTTTGACCTGGTGAGTCCAACATCAATAGGGTTCTTCCTCGCACCAAGGCCAACACACCTATGAAGTTTCATGACTCTAGGTTGAACCACTATCAAGTTATCATCCGGAAACCAATTGTTGCGATATACTATGTTAAAGGTCACTGTGACCTTGACCTTTGACGTAGCGAGTCCAAAATCAATAGGGTTCTTCCCCTCACCAAGGCCAATCTACCTATGAAGTTTCATGAATGTGAGTTGAACCATTATCAAGTTATCATCCGGAAACCAATTGTTTAAGATTTACTATGTTCAAGGTCACTGTGACCTTGACCTTCGACGTAGCATGTCCAAAATCAATAGGGTTCTTCCTCCCACCAAGACCAACCTATGTATGAAGTTTAATGAATGTGAGTTGAACCACTATCAAGTTATCATCCGGAAACCAATTGTTTACGCCCGCCCCGCCCGCCCGCCCGCCCACCCGCCCGCCCGCCCGCCCGCCCGCCCGCCCGCCATTCACCAAACTATAAGTCGAGTTTGACTTCGTCACAACTCGACTAAAAATTGCCAGCCTGCATGCAATTTTACAAAAAATGGCCTGAGAGACAGAATATCTACTTTGTGAGGCCTAAAATGGAATTATTAAGTCTGTGTGGATTTGCCTTTTCACAATTTATAGGAGAGTTGCTAGGCACCCTCTCATAAATTGTAACGTTAAAGTCAAAGACCAGTCAACAAATTTTGACGACCAAAAATAATTCAGCACTTTACCACCAGAGAAACACTGACGGAAGAGAGCACAATGGGATTGGGGTTTTCTTTGCTCAAAAGGGTTATGCAAATTTTTTGGGCATGACCTTTGTGGGCTTATCTTAAATTTTCAATTTGTGCATCCCTGCAACAATCCAGGTGGAACATCTTTGCTGTCATATGTTATGAAAAATGTAACTCTAGGCTGTTTGATAGCTTTAATTAGAGCTGTAGGTTTTTAAATTTCTTGTTCGGTTTTGGTTTTGGTTTTTCAGGTGGAGTAAAACCTCGGTTCGGTTCGGTTTTCGGTTTGTTCATGAGGCCAAGTAAAATTCAATAAAACTCATTCTTATGTCCGGAATCATAACTGAATGGTAGTGAAATTGAAATTGAGTGAAACTCAGTGAATACCCGAAATAAGCTATATAATACATGAAGAATCAGGAAGGCCAATATAATAATTACCTAAATATACAGAACTTTTATTGTGCTTGGCCATTTTTCGAGGTCTGACACCTACACGCAACTTGAGGAAAGCTGCAAACACAACTAAACTGAATGTCGGAAATTCACAGAATGTAGCCTTCCCATTGGCAGTGTCTGGGTACTCTCAATACTCTGGGATGGCTACATTCTGTAAATTTCTGCAGCAAGAGAGTATTTAATAAAAAAAATGAAAAACCTTAGATTACGGGATGTCAACGGTTTCGGTTTCGTTTTTTAAAAAAAATTAAAAACCTCGGTTCGGTTTCGTTTAAGCTCTAGCTTTAATAGGTGTACTCTTAAACAATGGATATTTTTCAAAAGAATTTCTCAACTGTTTCTTGCCAGTTCAGAATGCAAAATCCAAGGCTATGCCAATGTGTTTGTTGGATAACCTGTCGAAAATATTTGCTGTTATAAGCTTTCTTGTGAAGTTTAACAAAAAAGCCTTTCCTATTTGGATGAAAATGGTACTGTCAGAAATATGCACATTTTTGAGAATTTTGCAAATTTGATTAATCATTTTCTGAATCATTTTCCATAAATGAGTGAAGGTACCAACTTCTGAATGTTTTGTTCTGGCTTCGGAGTTAACCCTACACTAAACCGCACAAGAATAACACAAAGGTACTCTCTAGAGAAGTTACTAGATATGGTTTATGAATGGAATCAAAGGTTTTCCAATTCAGTTTGCTGGTTAAAAATTTCAGGTGAAATAAGTGAATCTCTCAATTTCTTGAAATCGAAAATTCTAGTATAATATGTAGTTCCACAGGATGAAAACTTTATTCACAGAGCATTCAGCCACCTGGTCTTTGCATATGAAAGATATACTTGAAAATGTTGACTGATCATCGGCTCACAGTTTTATTCACTTTATTTCAGAATAATCCAGACATTCCGAGTACTTCTAGTTGCCCCTTAGCTCACACGGATCAAATTGGTGAGTCTCTGTGACTGGTTTGGGGCAGGCATGTCAAAGTACCGTCGGTACCAATATAACCGGTACTGGGACGGGACAGAGTCTGTCCCGGCAAAACTAGTACCGTGACACATCAACAATTGGGTAACATACCGCAGTCAGATAGGAGAAATTCCCATTTAAACCGCCCCAGTCCCCAAGATCGCAAGACAAACATAGTATCGTGCCAATTATTCTGTGACGACATCAAAGTAATCATAAAGCATAAGCATCGCGCTTTATGATTACTCTGATGTCGCCACAGAATAATGTCTTTGAAGTAGCTGATGACGAAGCTTTCATTGTCAAAATGGTCTGCCTTATCGAGGTCATGGTGGAGACAGAACATGCACCTTTAGAGTGTTTTGATATGCTCATTCGCAAATAAGTTGAAAGTCTGTCGTGCAAGTGTGCCATACATGATTATTAGCCCACGCTCAATTAGGAACTGTCCCATAAAACAATTTTGTCCCGGTACCGGTGGGACAGTATATTCAGTACAGGTACCAGTTGGGGCATGAGAAAACCAGCAGTACCGGTACCAGTACAGGTACCGGTTGACATGCCTGGTTTGGGTGGAAATTCTACAGACAATATTTAAACACATACTTTCTTTATGCTAGGTTTTATTTTCGCAACAGGTTCAAAAAGTGAGTGGTTTACATATATCCATCAGTACTGTAATTTCCCCATGGCAATCTCACAAAGTGGAGCAGTGTTTGTTTACTGTGGTAAGGCCACACAAAGTAGATCTTCTGTTTCTCAGGCCATTATTTGTAAAATTTCATTCGGGCGAGCATTTTTTTTTTTTTTTTTTATTTCTGCAATTATTTCTTTGCCATCAAAAGTTCATGTTCTTGGTTAATGTTTTAGGCCTCATAATCTACGGAATAGCATGGGTAGTGCTGTATTTCGTCTCTTGAGAGCAAGAAGACTTTGCAATGCCTTGTTGCACTCAAGGGACAATTTTATTGACTTGGTAAAAGGACCATGCGGGAGGGCCTGAGAAATGGATTTTTGAATTTTTTAGGCCTAAATAAGTTTTGTTTTACTGGTGTAATGGCACCTGGTAGCCAACAGTTGGGATACCAGTCCTCAAAAAATTGGCAGCATTAGTATAAATGATAGGAATTCTGAGTTCAGTATCATTTTTTATGGGGTTCACTGCAGTAGTGGTTCAGTATCTGACTTGCTTGAGATTTGCAGATACAGTGGAACCCTGTTAATTGAAAAGCCACTTTGCCAAATGAAAATTATTCAATTAACAGGAGTATTCAATTAACAGGGATGTGTCACTTTCCTGTATTCTAGAGATAAACTTAGCATTTATTCTATTATATCTTGTTTGACAGAGCTCCATGAGCTCTATTAAACAAGATATAATAGATTAAATGTCTGTACTGGATGCACTGAGGCCAAATAGGTCTATAAAGAAAGGAAAACAGGGGAGTGTCACTGTAATTTCTCGACAGGTTACAAGATTTTTTATTCAATTAACAGGAGTTTACTCAATAACTTATATTCAATTAACAGGTCAAATTTGCACTGGAGGTATGGTAAATTGTTGTGTGAAGGGAAATTATATTCAAATAACAGGGTTATTCAGTTAAGAGGTATCCAATTAAGTGGGTTCCACTGTAGAACGAAAGGGGAATTCACACCAGGAAAATTCATTTTATTTATTGGGATTTAAGGGCACTTGACAGTGCGAGCAACTCTTTGCTCCACAACATACTAACCCCACACTTGCAAGGTCAGAATTGGTTGAAGACAAGCGCAGCATCGACATACAGTACACCTTAGTACACATCACCACCATGCCCCCCACATTGGCCATCAGGATTAAGTGCCTTGCACATTGACACAACAGGGTTACCCCTGGCAGGGATCAAACCATGGACCTCTTCCGGTTTGAATTCCAATACTGTAACCACTGGAAAGTTAAAAAATTTATAGTAATTTATATATTTTTTATACTTACCAATGACCCAGACTTAGCTGGTGCTAACTCCTTAAATTCTAGGGCCAAACACAAATTTTGCCCCCAATCCCCAAAATTTGCATCAAAATCCAAATTTTCATGTCCTATGTGGTCCCAGATCATCCACTGCGCATGAGCAGTGTCAAGGTAGTCTCGAAATTGGCGCCAAAAGTCATTCTTGTAACCAGTGCCTGGTAAGCATAACATAATCAGCGGGGAGGTATGAGTTCCTAACTCATGGGAGGGCCAACCCCATCTGGGTCATTGGTAAGTATAAAAAATATATAAATTACTATAAATTTTTTAACATTTTTATACTGTACCAATGACCCAGACTTAGCTGAATAGAAAAAAAGGCTGGAGGGCCTAGGACATAAAGGAAAATCCAATAGGCTCAATTACATGTAAACAGAATTATCTCCTCAAAGAGAAAAGGATAAACAGGCTTTACATGTATCTTTCTTATTTGCATCAAAAAAGAAAGACACAATACCGCTCTGTAATTGAGCACAATAACATCAATGATCTCTATTAACATCCAGTATAACCTGTTATACTAATTATTTTTAAAGGAAAGCCAATAAATAAAGGAAGTCCAGAAAATGAGACTCTTTATACTCATTAAAAGTGTCCGAGGATTGTATATTAACGCTCGTATGACAAGTGACATATACAAATGCTTACACTGAGCTACACTTTAAAAATATTACATGAATGAGTTAAATATAAGCTTTACACTTTAAAACCATCCCGGCACCGACTCGGAATAACTGACTCCAGAGGAGGTATTCCCTTGCTTTTCACTATAAAGCAGGAGACCTAAGGTAACACCATACCCCCCCCCCCCCCCCCCACCTTCCCCTTGCCCTGGGTCAAATACCCCAGAGCGAAGAGGGCAGCAGGACAGAATCACTGCTAGAACAGAAAGCCTGCATAACTATAGTTGGAACTGTTTAGTGGACAACATTCTGAGCAACAGATAACGGACCTAAACAATGCAGGTCTCCAGAAATGGACTCAATCTTTCTAAGATAATTGTTCATAAGCAGTACAGATTGTTAATTGAATGCACCTTGCAATAGAATGGACCGTAATGTCCCTTCTATTAGGCAGCAGAGACAGAAAGAAATGTTTACCTCCTTTTCTGATACTCAAATTTACGTTTGTAAATACGTATAGCTCTAACAGGACAGAGTAAAGGCCTATGCCCGTCTGAAGATGGAAGAGCCTTAATAACAATAGATTCCGGATACTTATTAGGAGCCTGATTCTTAGCCAAAAAAACCAACATTAGTAGTGAAGGTAATAGTATTACCTACACTACAATAGTGAGAATCATCAACAGATAGTGCATGAAGCTCACTAACTCTTCTAGCCGAAGAGAAGGCCAAGAGAAAAGCTGTCTTATAAGGTAAGAATTTGAAGTCCACCATGTCAAGAGGCTCAAATGGCGCTTCTTAGCTTAAGAAGAACCCAAGCTAATTTCCACTTAGGAATTCAACTAAGGGTTCTAGGTCTATTTATCGAAACGTTTTTCACTAACTTCGATAAAGAGACATTAGATCCAATCTGTAAACTATCATGATGTGCATAGTAATAACAGAATGATCCCTACACCACTGTGAGAAAACCTTCCACTTAGCAGCATAATTAAGTGAAGAGGAGGTCCTCCTACCTTTAGAAATTGCGTCCACTGCTTGTCCTGTAAATTGCTTGCCATGCAAGAAGGACCGCACAACAGAAATATGTGAAGGTTGAAACCTTGCGGACTGTGATGCAGTGTGTGCGATTTCCTCTGCGAAAGAAGATCCTCCCGTGGAGGAAGCTTCCGCGGCATGTCCCACAACAGACATCTGAGTAGATTATCGATGGTCTCTGGAGTGACCGAGATGCTACCAACAGAATTTTGCAGTGAGATTGCTTATTCTTGAGCAATATCTGCTGAATCAATGGCGCTGGAGGATACGCATATCCTATTTTTCCGTCTCAAGAGATCAAGAGAGCGTCTAATGCAAACACTCAAGATCTAGACAGGGCAACACATACATCTGCAACTGATTGTTGAGATGTGTCGCAAATAAGTCTATCATCGGACACTCCCATTGGTAGCAACACTGATTGAATACTCGTTTGTTGAGAGCATTCTGACGGCAACAAGCGACCCCTCCGAGAAAGGGAATCTGCCAAAACGTTCAGACGACCCGGAATATGACGGACCGATAGGAGAACTTGATGCTCTAGGACAAACAGGATTCCTTCCGTTAAGTTGAATAACGGAATGGAATGAGTGCCTCCCTGGTTCCGAATATACGCTACAACCGTCGAATTGTCGGACAGAGTTTTCACATGTGAATTCCGACTAATGTTCATCCAATGACACAGCGCAAGCCAAATTGACATCATTTCCTGATGTTTATGTGCTTGTTAGGAACTGGGGATCCCAAAGACCCTGGCACTTCGAATCTGTTGGGCTCAATGTAATGCCCCAACCTGTTTGACTGGCATCCGTCATAATTGTAAAACTTGGATCCGACGATTGCAGTGGAACTCACTGAGTTAACCACTGAATGTCTGCCCAAGTCTGAATCTCTTGTTTCACTTGATTCGACAAGATGATGTTCATATCGAGCGAATGAATCTTTAAATCCAATCGTGAGTCAGAAAGACTTGGAGTGGCCGAGTACGTAGCCGCCCCATCGGAATAAGATCCGTGGCGGCTCCGCTCAAAGGTGTCAGGCTCATGAATTATCTTGCTGTAACTACTTCTGAGTAAAGACAAAAGCGAGTGTAACAACTAACTAATATCGCTCAGGTTAACGGCAGACAAACGAGATTGTTGTGCGTCTCTAAGCTCATTCCCACGTGGGTGAATGATTTGGACGGCACTAGATCAGACTTCTTTTCGTTTACTATGAAACTGAGATGTCGGAGCAAATGAAGCAGACCCTGAACATCATTCTGAAGCGTTAACTTGCTGCCATAACCCTGAAGAATGTCATCCAAGTAGGCCGATGTTACCACAGAAGAATGAGCTCAGATGTATAACTGGATGAAACGAGCCGTCTGATCTGGGAACCAGGAACATGTGACTGCAGAAAACTGGAGATTCCTGGTTTCCTACAACATCTCTAGCGTTCTTGTCCAGAAAAGACTGAACTTCTGATAGAAGCGAATCTCTCTTCTGAACATTTAACGGAAGCTGAGACCAGAGTAAACTTCACAATAATGGAGGTTTTTCCTTGAAGGACATTTTAGACCTTCGGAAATAACCCCATGTACCCATGGATCATTCGTCAATCGACAACCAATGGTTAAGAATCTTGACAGCCTTCCGTCCACTGGAACACAATAGAGGTTTATACCATCACCTCCTGGCCGTGCGAGAATTGCGGGATGAGAAACCACATCCTCCACGACCCGTACCTCGCCCAATCGACCTAGGGGCATCTGACCGGTACTCTCGGCCAGCATTACGACCCCTAAGTGAGTTGCTACTCTGACGGTCTCCGGAGTAAGACGTAGAGGCTTTCTTAGATCCTCTGTAGGAACTTCCTTTGGACGAATTCGCCTTACTCCTCCCTGCTAAGTCAGCTTTTTGAAAGTGGAATTAAAAGCAGAGAATCTGAAACTTTCTTAGTAATCTGATTTAGATTGTAGAAAGCTTAACGTCAAAGAGAAGCTCTCCTGAGACCGGAGCGACAAGAAGAGAGTTTTTCACCTTACTATCCACTCTTGTGGATGGAGCCAGGGCAGCATCACGTCTGACTAACTCCATACTGCCACTGAAGAGCGGAGTTATACATAATATGCTATAGCCCTCGGAAGAACTCTTAAGGAAGTTAAAACGCCCTGGAATTCTTTCCCTTCGAGACGTAATGATAACGCTCTGGTAAGGTGATCTGCGTAAGATAATGTGTCTAAATTCTATTAGACGAGATTGTCATCTCCAGTATACTGGAGAAAATAGACATGGACGCTGTCAATGACCATTCCAGGCCTTCAGCCTGGTCGTTCAAACGCAGAGGAACTCTCGGCACACCTTATCCTGCCGTTTCAATTTATGTCTAGCATTGATGAAAGGCAGTTATATAGCGCTAGGCGATAAGAAACTGAATTTGCCAGTCTTAGAGGCTAGCTTGAATATAGCGTCATACAAAGATTAATGTCCATGCCATTTCTGGACTTGGACGGAAACTGAGGGACCATGTCCCTAATCCGGCCGAAAAGTCTGTCCAGTGACGCTTTCAGTTACTTATCAGGTAACTCTCAGCAAGCCTTATCCTGCCGTTTCAAATTTATGCGTAGCATTGATGAAAGGCAGTTATATATAGCACTAGGCAATAAGAAACTGAATTTACCAGTCTTAGAGTCTAGTTTGAATATAGCGTCATACAAAGATTAATGTCCATGACATTTCTGCACTTGGACGGAAACTGAGGGACCGTGTCCCTAATCCAGCCAAAAAGTCTGTCCAGTGATGCTTTAAGTTACTTATCAGGTAACTCTCGGCACGCCTTATCCTGCCGTTTCAAATTTATGCGTAGCATTGATGAAAGGCAGTTATATAGAGCTAGGCGAAAAGAAACTGAATTTACCAGTCTTAGAGGCTAGCTTGAATATAGCGTCAGACAAAAGTTTAATGTCGTGACATTTCTGGACTTGAACGGAAACCGAGGGACTGTGTCCCTAATCCGGACAAAAAGTCTGTGTCCAGTGACGCCTTCAGTTATCAGGTAACGCAGCATTTTTTGGTCCAGAGAAACAACTTCTAAAAGGTGATGCCGAATGAATCTACGGCCACCTTAAGTTGTTCGTGACAGGAAAATTTCAGACGTGCTGATTCCCTTTTACCATCTGCCTGGACCACATAAGAACCTCGGTTGTCCCTTTCTGACTCTGCAGGGGAGCGAACCGACCCAGCTTGCTCAGACAGTTTCTTTACTGAAGAAGTTTCTGATAGCTGCTGGGATGCTGCGATGAATTGAGCTGTTTTTGCAAGTCCGTCACGGAGGCCTGTGGAGCCGGGGTCTTACGTAAATTAGCCGCTGGAAGCTCCTGAGACGTTAATTCCTGCATACTTCATAAATGCAAACATCCCGACTGGAAAGGCCTTGTGTCCTCGGCTATCGGATGGCATGACCTGGTCGACATGGACTCCCTGGTCGGCGAAGCAGGCTGGATGTCTTCGGTCACATAGCTAAGGTGCGGTCATGTGCTGACGTGAGGATGAGGAAGCCAATAGACAAGCCGCGCCGGACTGTCTATGCGACGGAGCGTCCCAAGCAGGTGGGCATATGCTCCAACTAACGAACGTGACATACAACAACATCTGTACCAGATGTTGTTGTAAGAGAGAGGGGGCCTCTCTCGCTCGCGGTCCGGGCAGACCTGGACGAGCTCGGTACCGGACTGACTGGCTTCCTCCATACTATTCTCGGATCCGTCGTCGCTGGGTGTGCACGTTCAATGTTTATAGTGCTCGCATCACCCATACTCCTTCCCTGGACTGCAACGGACGAACCCGGCTGCCCAGCCATTCGATGAATGGTCGCTACACTGGGTGAGCTAGTGGACGACAACGCCGTCGATCCTACTTGGGACCTCTTAGGCAATTGACGTATATCATGAGCACTATAGCAGCTAGCTCTTGTTATACTGCAACAACGGAGGCACACTTCTTGAAGACATCACGGAAACATCACCCTGTTCTTGTTCCTCTGAAAAAGAGACTGAAAAACTAGAGTGACCCTGCGGAGAGAGGACCGGCATGGACCTCTCACCACTAACAAATTACCGTGACACACGTCTCCAACGTTTGTCATCCATTGACACACACTGAGCAAGAATTGGTGTGAGTACATTGACTACAATCCAATAACATGAGAATCAGAGGAAGACTTCCTCGCATTACAGTTTGAACAATATTCTTTCATCATGAAAAAATATAAACAGTCATAGTACTCGCACTAACCGTTGAAAACAAAGATACATAATATAATATAATCCATTATAACATTTCGAAAAAATAATTCAAAGAAAAAAATTTTCGAAAAAATTTCAGAAGAGCCCAAGTTCCCAATGGGAACAATGAGCCCAAATGGATCCCAAAAAATCCTAAGTGTGGACAAAAATTTTAAAACATTTTTAAAACTTAATGTAACACTTACGGGCAATATTAATGTATCTTGCTATGAACTGAACTAAACAGAAGACAAGTAATCACTATCAGAAGTAACCGTTGTCAACGTAAACAAGTGTACAAAAACCGGAAACATGACTCCAGGCACTGTAAACATGGTCCGAAATCAGTTACCAATTTAAACACTATCTGATGTAAAACAGAGACTTCCAGAGAAGAAACTGCAGTACATCAGATGGTAGATGCAGACCAAAACGCCTAACCACCCAAGGGTGAGGACATGAACATGAGGAAAAACAAAATAATTATTCTGTTACCAAGCCAAAACTCCCAAAAAATTTTAGTAATAAACATTACAAAAAATATGCCAAAAGCATGGGAGAATAGCAAGTGGGGAATAAAGAAAAGGGAGAGAGGAAACACTGAACAAACAATGGTAGATTCATAGCAAGAATGACAACATCAGGCTCATGCCCCGAAATTAGGGGAACATGAAATAATTTCGTAAAAAATTATAAGTTACAGCCCTGAACATATCCTGCCACTGTTTCTTCCTCATCCATTTATTTCCTCCTTAGATCACCATTTCTTTCATAATTATGTGTCTGGCATCATTTAAACTGAGATTTACAAGCACAAATATCAGTGAGATGTTACTGATTTGAGGGCCAAACAAAGAATGACTTTTGCGCCAATTTCGAGATTACCTTGACACTGCGCATGCGCAGTGGATAAAAGTATGGAGGACCACAAAGGACATTGAAATTTCGGATTTTGATGCAAATTTTGGGGATTGGGGGCAAAATTTGTGTTTGGCCCTAGAATTTAAGGAGTTAGCACCAGCTAAGTCTGGGTCATTAGTACAGTATAAAAATATATAGAATAAGTTGTTCTTGCATCATTCTACCACAGAGCCACAAATGCCACTGTAAGTGAGCTCATCATTGTCATTCTTTTAGCAACACAAATATATCTACAGTAAATTTGTGACTTGTTGCAAACACATCTCAACATTTGAAGGCCTATTTCAGGCTTTTGCAATCTCTGAACATGCCATCATTACAATATCTTGCAGACAATAGACAAATCAACTGGGCATTGATTTCTAGTCAAGTCTTGGCTGCTTTAACACACATATCTCATGCACAAATTATTTAAATTAGACAAACTTGAGCATTTTTCAGCCATATTTCTATATATTATGTTGGTGTGTCCCGTTACCACCTGTATCTCAGACGTTTTCAAATTTTCAACAATGATCAGATATTATTTAAAATTGATGCATGTCAACTTAAAAAAAAAGAACAAGATGGCCAACTGGCAGCCATTTTTGTGCAATTAGGATTAAGTGCCTTGCCCAAGGACATAACAGAGTTACACCTGGCAGGGATCGAACCGTGGACCTTTTGGTTTGAAGTCCCAATTCCATTCCACCGCACTCCTAAGAGGACAAATGAAATTTTGTTGAATAATGCATAGTGCTGGCAGGTAATATGCTGCCTGCCTGCCTGTCTATCTGAGACGCTTTGATGCTTTTGTATCAAATTTTCAGCATTGATCAGACATTATGTAAAATTGATGAACGTCATGTTGGAAACTGCGTGTAATTAGTTTTCTGCCTATAACTTCTAAAGGACATTTCCGATTTCAATAATTTTTGGTATGGGGGTGTAGCAGTATAAGATAAATAACATATCATACATGTCTTTTTCTTGCAAGTAAATTATGCAAATTAGACAAACTTAAGCTTTTTTCAGTTTTATTATACCCCTACTTCTTTTTCAAAAAGTGGGGTATACTGGACTGCGCCTGTCCATGAGTGCATCCGTACATCTGTCCATCTGCACTCAGATGTCTGTTCGCATTGTAACTTCAACATTACTGCTCAGATTTTGATGAAATTTGACACGGATGTTCATTATCATGAGATCTTAAAGCAGCATCAGCTATTTTGCTGTTGGAATATTTTTTCTGTGAGTTATGGGCCATGGAATATACAATGAAAGTGTCAATGACACTGTAGCTTAACTTGTCTGTGTGTTGTGTTTGATGAAAAGGATAATGTTCAATGTTTATGAAAGGATTATGAAATAAGACAACAATTGTGATAATTGGGAATATGTTAATTTCTGTTCCCTGTATGCTATGTTTTCAATAAAAACAATATGAGGTGTAGACTGTACTAAAGAATTGAAGGGTGGGTTAATGTGGCCCTCACAGTTAATGTATGTGGCCCTCACAGTTAATGTATGTCAACGAAAGTTACCAAGTTACAGTGAAATTATTCCAAAACAAGTCATCCTATCAAGTTACAATGAAATACCTTCATAAATACAGCCTGTAGACTGTGCTAAAGGTTTTCGGGCTTTGGGCCTGTGTAGCCATCACGGTAGACCAATCGCAACCAAAAGGGGATGTCCTCATCTAGACATTATACTGAGTCATCCTTCCAAGTTACAATGAAATCCCTTCATAAATATGACCTGTAGTCTGTGCTAAAGGTTTTTGGGTTTTGGGCTCGGGTAGCCATCATGGTTGAATGATCTTGACCAAAAGGCGACATTCTCATCTGGGCATTATCTGGAGTCATGCTACCAAGTTGTAATGAAATCCCTTCATAAATATGACTTGCAGAATGCGCTAAAGGTTTTTGGGCTTCGAGCCCCTGTAGCCATCACAGTTGACCAATCACGCCCAAAAGGGGACGTTATCATTTAGACATTATATGGAGTCAACCTGAAATTTTGTGAAGATCGGACAAGAACTGCGAGGTGTATCCTGTGCTAAAGGAAAATGTGAACAGACCCACAGACTTCCGCACACAGTGACGCAATAGCTTATCTTGACTTTGTCAAGTTAAGGTAAAAATAGGCTATATTTTCGCCTCGTATCTCAGGTTTGGCTTATTGGATCTCAATGATATTTGGAATGAAGATTGTTTATGGAAAACTCTTTCAAATGAGTCATGTCCCTGAGTAAAACAAAGAAAATACATGCAAATCACCGTGAAGCTGCCTGACATGATGTATCCCCGTGTTGTTAAACCCCAATACAGGGTTTCCACGGGGCCTTGGATTCAAGGAATGGCCTTGAATTTGCTTAAAAGTCATTCAAGGCCTTGAAATCCTGGAAAATGTGTCAGGAGGCCTTGAAAAGCCTTGAAAATTCACAAAAGTTAAAAAATTTATAGTAATTTCTATATTTTTTATACTTACCAATGACCCAGACATAGCTGGTGCTAACTCTTAAAATATAGGGCCAAACACAAATTTTGCCCCCCAATCCCCAAAATTTGCATCTAAAACCAAAGAAAACATGTCCTGAATGGCCCTCCACACTTCACCTCTACTGCGCATCGCGCAGTGTCAAGGACGTTCCGAAATTGGCGCCATTAATCATTCTAATAACCAGTGCCTGGTAAGCGCTATGTACTCAGCGGGGAGGCAAGAGTTCCCAACTCCTGGGAGGGCCATCCCCGTCTGGGTCATTGGTAAGTATAAAAAATATAGAAATTACTATAAATTTTTTAACATTTTTATACTGTACCAATGACCCAGACATAGCTGAATAGTAAAAAGGCTGGAGGGCCAAGGACATAGAGCAAGATGGAATACGCTCAAATATAAAATAGAGTCATCCCCTCTAGGGAAAAAGAAGTAATAGGACTTACATGTATCTTTCTTATTTATGATAAATTAGAAAGATACAACACCTTCCAAAATTGAGCATCATACATCCATGTACTCTATTAATATCCAATATAATCCTCATACTAATAATTTTTAAAGTAAGCCAATAAATAAAGTAAGTCTAGAGAATAGAGACTCTTATACTCCTTAAAAGTGTCTGAGGATTGGATAATCATGTCCGTTGACACATGCAATATTCAAAAGCTATACTTTAAAAACTAAGACTTGAATGAATTTTTAAAACATAAACTTCTCACTAAACAACCATCCCAATAACAGCTCAGAATTACTAACTCCGGAGGAGGTATCCCCTTGTTTTCATAGTAAAACAGGTGACCCAAGGGAAAACCCTCCCCCCCACCCCCTTTTTCTTGCCCTCGGTCAAATAGCCCAGAGCAAAGAGGGCAGCAGAACGGAGTCACTGCCGAAACAGACAGCCTACCTAGCTATAGTAGCAACTGTTAAGTGAATGACATTCTGAGCAGTAGATAATAGACCTAACAATAGAGGCCTCCAGAAATGGACTCGATATTTCTGAGATAAAAATTCATGAATGTGGATGGCTGAGCGCAATGAGCAGGCTTCAAAAATCTATAATAGCGACACTATTAATGTAAGCCCAAGATGTAGAAGAACTCTTACTTCATGAGCCGAAATCTTAAGCACAACTGCTGAGTCAATGATATACCATAAGCAGTACCGATAGTTAATAGAATCCATTAGCAATAGAATGGAGCGTAACGTCCTTCTATTAGGCATCAAAGACAGAAGAAGCTTACGCCCGTAGTAATAAACAGATATCTGTTTATAAATACATAAACTCTAACCGGAGAGAGTAAAGGCCTATGCCCGTACGAAGACGGAAGGACCTTAATAACAATAGGTTCCGGATATTAGGAGCCTAACTCTTATGCAAAAATCCAACCTAAATAGTAAAGGAAGTAGTGATTCCGAAACTACGAAAGTGAAAATCATCCATCGATAGTGCATGAAACTCACTGACTCTTCAGTAAAAGAGAAACCAACAGAATTACTGTCTAAAAGGTCAGAATTTGAAAACTACTGTTTCCAGAGGCTCAAATGATTACTTAGCTAAATAAGAACCGAAGTTAAATTCCATATAGGAATTTAATCTAAAGATTCTAAGTCTATTTATCAAAAAGTTACTAACTGACTTAGATAAAGAGACATAAGACTCAATTGTAAACTATCCTAGAGTGCATAGGTATGAGGTAACATAAACCTATAACCTTAATAAAAACAGGCTGCAGAAGATCTTGTCAAACAAGTATACTAAAAAGTTGCAATGAGTAGTATGGAGGGATCAACAATATGAACATAATGATCCCTACACCAACGACGGAAGAGCCTCCACTTTAGCCGCATAGAATAGCGAAGAAGAGGATCTCCTATAGTAAGAAATCGCGTCCAAAGCTCGTCCAGTACAATGCTTACAATGCAATACGGACCACACAATGGAATACGTGAAGGTTGCGACCTTGCGGGTTGTGATAAAGATGACACGATTTACCCAGCGAAAAAAGAACCTCTCATTGAGGAAGATTTCACGTTAAGTCCCACAGTAGACAACAGAGTAAATTACCCACGGTCTCTGTGAAGATAGAGATGCTATCAACAGAAATGTATTGTGGTTGTTTATCTTAGCAATACCTGCTGAAACAACAGCGCCGGAGGATACGCGTATCCTATCATTCCGTCCTATTAGATCAATAGAGCGTTAACAACATTAGCTCAGAGATCCGGACAAGCCAACACATACGTCTGCAATTGATTAGCAAGCTGTGTCGTAAATAAATCATCATTGGGCGCTCCCACAGATAGCAAATCTGATTGAATACTTGTTTGTTGAGAGTCCATTCTGACGGCAACAAGCGACCCCTAAGTGAACGGGAGTCCGATAAAACAATCAGACGACCCGGAATATGACAGACCGAAACAGAACTTGGTGTACTATAACCAACAGACGGATTCTTTCCATTAAATTGAATAACGGAAACGAATGAGTGCTTCCCTGGTTCCGGAGATACGCCACTACTGTCGAATTAACGGACAGGATTTGGACATGCGTTTCTGAATAATGTTCATGCAATGACATAAAGCAAGCCTAAAAAACATTATTCCACGGAAGATAATTGGTTGCTTAGAGACTGCGGAACCCAAAGACCCTGGCACTTCGAATCCGTTGGGATCAATATTATATCCCAATCTGTTTGACTGGCAACCGTCATAACTGCAACACTCAGGTCCGGCAACTGCAGTGGCACTCTCTGAGTCAACCACCGAATGTTTGCCCCAGTCTGAATCTCTTGTAACACTAGATAGACAAGAAAACGTGTAAATCGAGCGATTCATGGATTGCTGAAAAGTTGCCGTCGAAGAGAAGCTTCTCCGAGAACGAAGCGACTCTGAGAGAGTTCTTAACCTTACTATCCACGCGCGTGGATGTAGCTAGGGCTGCGTCACGTCTAACCAACTCCAATCAGCCACTGAAGGGCGGAGTTATACGTGAACAAACTACTGCCCTCAAAAGAAATCACATTGAGAATAATATCCCGTAAATCTTTTCTTGAAGACGTAATGATAACGCCTCAGTAAGGTGGATTACGTATGATAAAGCGTCCAAGTTAAGTCTACTAGACATCATTGTCGTTTCCAACATAGAGGTTGGAAAAGACATAGACGGCGAAAAAGAATATTTCCAGTCTTTAACCACGCCGTCTAGACGCATATGAACTCTCGGTATGCCCTGCTCTGCCAAAATAAACTATTCGTATAAATGATAAAACGGCAGAAATGAGCAACGCGGACAAGAAACTAAACTATCATGCTTGGTAGCAGGCTTGTATGCATATATAGCGTCGAAAAATAAAACACATGTTGTAATGAAATTATTGGACTGCGTCGGTAAGTCAGGGACAATGTCCCTGAACCGATCCAAAATTCCGTGTCCAATGACGCTATAAGTCTCTTATCCAACATCGCAGCAATGTAGTCCGAAATAACAATCACTGGAAGATAATGCCAGAAGATATGAATGGCAGCTTCCGATACTACGAAAGGGAAAACTCGAAATCTTTCGAATCCCTTTCGCCATCCTGTCGGACCCTATAAAGCGTTCGGTCGTCCGTACCTGATGCAACCGCGGACCGCACCGACCCAGCGCCGTCGGATAATTCCTGATTCGACCAAGAAACTGTTGATTGCTGGGATGCTGCGAAACAACTGTGCTAAATCGGATAGCACGTCCGTCACTGAGGCCTGAGGAGAAGCGGTCCTACAATGCATTGCCGCTGGAAGCTCCATGATCGTTACCCCGTGCATACTACCAATATGCGAGCGAACGGAGTGTATAGGCCTCGTGTTCCTTGGCTACCGGATGGCGTGACCTATTCGCCGTGGAATCACTGAATGACGAAACTGATCAGATACTCGAGGTCACGTAGCCAATGTGCGGTCGTGTGCCCTGCTGTGAGGATGAGGAAGCATTATGGACAGTCTCTCGGACTGTCAATATAACGGAGCGTCCCGACCGACAGACATATGCTCCGAATGTAAAATATTTGAACCACAACATGCGGTCCCCTATGTTGTTGGACGAGAGAGGGACAAGCCAGGAACCGGACTAACAGGCTTCCTCCGATCTGTCCTCAATCTGCCGTCACTGGGTGAGTACTAAATTAATTAAAGTGCTCGCATCACCCAAATCTCCTTCCTAGACCGCAACGGACGAACCCGGCAGTCGAACCATTCGATGAATGCACGCTACACCGGGTGAGCTAGCGAATGTCACTCCGTCGATCCTCCAAGGGATCTCTTAGGCGATAGACATATTCCATGAGCACTTATTGCCGCTAGCTCTTCATTAACTATGACGACAGAGGCACACTTTTGAAAGACATCTCCGTAACTTTGCGAACAAGAAACCAGAAATGCTTGGTTATAGTAAGCATATCATAATAATATATATAGCGTCGTTCAATAATTCGAAAGTTTGTGTGACATTATTGGACTATGTCGGAACTGAGGGACGATGTCCCTGAACCGAACCAAAAATTTCTAAGTCCACCGACGCTATCAGTTTCTTATCCGGCATCGCAGCATTCTGGTCCGACGAAAGAAGCTGTAGAAGACCAAGTCAGATGACATACACAACAGCATATGTTGTTCCGAAAGGGAAAGCTCGAAATCCTCCAAATCCCTTTCGGTATCCCGTCGGACCGGATGAAATTTTCGGACGTCCGTACCCGCTTCCGCGGAGCGTCCCGACCCAGCATCGTCGGATAAAAAATATGCGACAGATTCAGTTGATGCTGGGATGCTGCGATAAACTGTGCTATTTAGGAAAGCACGTCCGTTCCCGAGGCCTGTGCAGTAGCGGTCTTACGATGCATTGCCGCCGGAAGCTCCGTGTACGTTGACTCCCGCACACTTCCTATGCGAACGTCTGGAGTCTGCAGGCCTCGTGTCCCTGGCTACCGGATGGTGTGACCTGGTCGCCGATGATTCTCTGACTGGCGAAGCTGACTGGATATCCGAGGTCACGTAGCCAAGAGCGGTCGTGTGCGCTACATTGAGAATGAGGAAGCCTTATTGACAGTCTACTCCGGACTGACTATATGTCGGAGCGTCCCGAGCGACGGACGTATGCTCCGAATGCGAAACATTTTGTACCACAACATCTGGGGTCAGATGTTGTTGTACGAGAGAGGGGCCTCTCTCACTCGCCGTCCGGATGGACCAGAACGAGCTATGAACTGGACTAAAAGGCTTCCTCCGTTCTCCCTCTGATCCGCCGTCACTGGGTGTGCATTTGGTTGATTTATAGTGCTCGCATCACCCCAAAATTCCTTCTAGACCGCAACGGACGAACCCGGCTGCCGAACCATTCGATGAATGGACGCTACACCGGGCAAGCTAGCGGACGTCAAAGGCCGTCGAACCTACTAGGGTCCTCTTAGGCAATTGGCGTATTTACATGAGCACTTTTCCGCTAGCCCTTCATTAATTGTGACGACGGAGGCACACTGTTGGAAGACATCACAGATACATCACCCTAATCTTGATCGTCTGAAACAGAAATTGATAAAGTAGAGTGACCCTGCGGGGAAAGGACCGGAGTGTCCAATTCCCCCCTAACATACCGTGACATACGCTTCCCATATTGTCATCGAAATCATACGATACAGAACAGGAGTTAATGCGAGTACACTGACCACATATAGAATGATTATAAAAGTCAGAGGAAGACTTCCTCTTATTACAATTGATCAATATCCTTTCAATGTGAAAAGAAAACAAGTCCTGGTACTCGCACTAACCCCTGGCAATCAAAATACATAATAATAGTATGATCCATTAATATAGAAAAAATAATTGAAATCAAAATATTTTGAAAAAATATTTTTTCAGAACAGCCCAAGTTTCTGAAAAGTAACGTTGAGCCCCAATGGATCCCAAGCCTAAGTGTGGACAAAAATTTTAAAAATATTTTAAACAATTTATTCAACACTTACGAACAATAATAATGTATCTAGTTATGATTAAAATAACATCAAGATATTATTTTCCAGAAATCCCCCCCCTCACACAGAGGGCTGTTGTAAATGTAAACAATGAATGTAAAAACACTAAAATAAGACTCCAGGCACCCAGGCCCGGAATCAGTTACCAAAAATACACTATCTGATGCAAAACAGAGACTTCCAGGGAAGAAACTGCAGAACATCAGATGGTAGATGCAGAACACAACGCCTAACCACCCGTAGGTGAAGACGTAAACATGGGGAAAAGAACAGAATTCATTCTGTTATTCAGCTAAAACTCCCAAGAAATTTTAGTAATAATAATTACAGAAACTATGCCAAAAGCATGGGAGAATAGCAAGAGGGGACTTAAAGGAAAGGGAGAGAGGAAAACACTTAAAAAACAGTGTAACTAAATAATCAGAATGACAACAAAATGGCTGCTGCCTCGAAAATCTAAATTTTATAGTAAATTTCCTTTCTTATTATACCTACCACAATTGTTTACTACAGGCTTGCACTACAGTGGAAGTCCCTAACTCGGATAAAATACTCTCTATTTTTGTCTTTCCCAAGCAAGTTGGGAAAGAAAAGTGGTGCAAAAGCACCAATAAAAATAAGCCAAAACTGGGTCGAGTGCACCCGGCGCAGACCCAGTATGGGACGCTCTCTCCCAAGTACAACTCCACGACTTCCGTTGCCAGTGCGCATATACCGTCTCTAAAGACTCATTCTTTTTTGAATCCGTAAACGTTAGAGTTATGTGATCAGCGGGGAGGAAAGATTCTTTACCCGTAAAGAAGACGGGAGGGCCTCCATGTAAACAATTGTGGTAGGTATAATAAGAAAGGAAATTTACTATAAAATTTAGATTTCTTATCAACCTACTCACAATTGTTTACTACAGGCTGAATAGACAAAAGGCTGGAGGGAATCGCATAACCAACCCCCACATAACCCTAGTGCACTGGAACCGTGAAGCAGAAGGAAGAGGTCCCGAGGCTTATCAACCATAATGTCGCAATCATTGGTAAAGGACAATGAAAAGAGACATATGAGCCTGTGTGACACACAGACAGAAAAAAGGGCAGTAACAGCACAAGGCTGAAACTGACCTTCAAGAAGCCTAATGGCTATGGCAGACAACAGCCTGAGCAGAAGAAAGAGGACCCAAGGCAAAAAGGTCCTCCGACTGCTCCTACAACTGGCGTAAATAAAAGGTGGAGAAAGTAGAAGCATTTCTCCAGTAGGCTGCCTGCATAACATCCGACAACTTGACGGAGTTAGAATAAGCCCAAGAGGTAGACAGTGCCCGCACCTCGTGGGCAGAAATACGATTGGTAATACAATCGCCAGCTGCTAAACGACTATAAGCCGTACGAATAGCAAGACAAATCCATCGAGAAATGGATTGAGGAGAGATCTTCTGTCGACCCGGAATGAGAGACAGAAAAAAACGTTTTCTGCCCTTCCGTATGAAGCGTGTCCGATCAAGATAAATGCGAATAGCACGGACCGGACAGAGCAAAGGGCGAGTACCCTCAACAGAGGGAAGAGCCCTGATACAGATAGGAGGAGGAGTAGTATCTGGTAACTGATTCTTAGCCAAAAAGGAGCAATCAGTGGTAAAAGTAACACTGTTGGGAGAACTCCTAAAAAAGGCCGGGTCAACCGAGAGGGCGTGAAGCTCACTAACCCGTCTGGCCGAAGCAAATGCCATCAGAAAAGCCGTCTTGTATGTGAGAAATTGCATATCCACCTGGGATAAAGGTTCGAACGGCGCCCCCCCCCCCCCCCCCCCCCCCCCCCCCAAGCAAAGCAGCACCCACAAAAGATTCCATCGTGGAGTAAGCTGCAAAGTCCGGGCCTTTTCAAAGAAAAGTGCCGAACAAGCTTGGAGAGGTAAGGATTAGTGCCGATACGATGCTTCCCCACATAAGAAAAAGTCTCTGAAAGCATAGACCTGTAACCCTTGATGGTAACAGGCTGGAGACCCCGAGAATCAAACAGATATACCAGAAACTCCGCAATCTGTGAAATCGAAGGATTGGCATAATCAACAGAGTGATCAGCACACCATCGACAGAAGACCTTCCATTTAGCTGCATAAGCTAAACCAGTGGAGTGCCTCCTTGAAGAAGAAATGCACTCCACTGCTCGTCTCGAAAAACCTCTACGGAGGAGACAGGACCTGACAAAAGATATGCGTGAAGGCACAATGAAGTCGGGTCGACGTGAAACCTCCTCGGGCGACCTTGACAAAGAAGGTCGCGACGTAGCGGGAGACGTGCCGGAACCGCCGCCATCAGCGAGCGGAGCTGATTGATCCACACCCGCTGAGGCGACAGGGGAGCAATCAGAATGATTCGACAACTGCAGGTTCGAATTTTGGCGAGAACCTGAGGAAGAATCGGAACCGGCGGGAAGGCGTAGCCGACTAGACCGTTCCAATCGAGTGACAGAGCGTCCACGGCAAAAGCCAGAGGATCTGGACACGGGGACACGAAAGTGTCCACCTGATGGTTCCAACGAGTCGCAAAGAGATTGATGTGGGGACGTCCCCAGAGATCGCAAAGCGACTGGAACACTGCCCTGTGAAGCATCCACTCGGTGGAAATAACCCTGCCCTGTCGGGACAGGGAGTCGGCTAGGACGTTCAGACGACTGGGAATGTGACGAACAACCACCCCGGCGTGAACCTCCTGAGCGAGCAGTAAAAGATCCCGAGCTAACTCGTACATCGGAAGCGAGTGCATGCCGCCCTGGTTCCGAATGTAAGCAACCACTGTCGAATTGTCGGATAGTAGAAGGACCTGGCAATTCGACAAGTGAGGGATCCACTGCCTGAAACTCAGAAGAAGAGCAAGAAGCTCCTTCTGGTTGATGTGTAGAGCTGCTTGATCCTGGTCCCACATCCCGTGTAGGGAAAGACCGAGAGGATCCAACGTCGCACCCCATCCGAGATCGCTGGCATCTGCCGTCAGAACGCGATCGGACGTGGGTAAGTCCAGCGGAACACCCTGCATAATCCACTGAACATCTGTCCAGGGAAGAAGGTGAGGATACAGAGAGTCCGGAAACGGAAGCACCTGATCCAGAGAATCTACATTCGGTCTCCAACGACTGAGCAGAAAGTGTTGAGAGGTCTGACACGCAGCCGACCTAGAGGAATGAGATCCGTCACCGAACCGCAGAGACCGATCAGCCGGAGAAAACTCCGAGCGGTCGCGGACCTGGACTGGGACAGAGTCAGAGCAAAAGCTGAGAGAATCACAGCCTTGGCCTGGGGAACAGCCACCAAATTGAATTTGGTTTGGAAAGACATCCCCAGATGACAAAACGACTGAGAAGGGACCAGGTCCGACTTCTCCTCGTTGACTCTGAATCCTAGCGACGTGAGCAAGCTCAACAGAGTGGCGACATCCGATTCCAGTAAGGCAGCATTGGAATGCCTCTGGAGGATATCGTCCAGATATGCCGAAGTAGTCACCCTGGACTGTGTGCGATGGAACGCTATCACATGCGACATCAGTCTGGTGAACGCCCAAGGAGCCAGGTTGAGGCCGAAAGGCATGGCCTTGAACTGGTAAACTCGCCCCAGAAAAACGAACCTGAGATACTTCCGTGACGCCCGATGCATCGGAACGTGGAAGTAAGCGTCTCGCAGGTCGATGCTGGCTGCGAAATCTCCCTGGTGAATTGATTGGCGGACCGACCTGAAAGTCTCCATGCTGAACTTGGGAGCAATGATAGACTGGTTCAGGATGCTCAGATCGATAACCGGTCGGAGTCGGCCGTCCTTCTTCGGCACCAAGAACAGGCGGGAATAGAAACCCACTGACTGAACGTTCTTGACGACCTCGATCGCCCCCTTTGCCAGGAGATTGGCAATCTCCGTGGACAAAAGTTCCCGACGTAAAACGTCTGAAGGAACTGTGGTTGGAAGAGGCACCCTTGACAGAGTGGGGAGCCGTCGGAAGGATATGCGCAGCCCGGACCGAACAACATCTAACACCCATGGATCGGATGTGATGGTGGTCCAATGGTCTGCAAACTCTGCTATCCTTCCTCCAACCTGGGACGAGTCGAGGTGAGGACCTTCATTTCGAGCCCCGACGAGGCCCGCGAGAGGAGAAACCACCTCCTCTGCTAAATGAAGAATCCTGAGACTTCCCTCGATTCTGCCGACCCCTACCTTTACCCCGTGAGTAAGAAGCAGAGGCGGCGGCAGAAGGACCAGCCTTTTGCTTCACAGAGGAAGCAGAAGGGTACTTGTTAGGCTTGGAACGGCCCTTGCCTCCCCGAGAAGGCTGATCAAGCTGACGAAACAGCAGCTGATCTTTGGAATGACGTAGGACGTCATCCCGGACCGTCGACACGGAACCATGGAAAAGTTGCGGACCTGCCAAAGAAGCAGATCGAAGAGTAGCACGCTGCTCCTCGGGAAGGGATCGTCCTGTGTCCAGCACAGCGTCCCTTCGAACTAATTCCAAATTGGCCGTGTTACAGGCATGCGTGTGAGTAAGGTGCATAAGCGCCTTGGACAGCACACGCAAAGGAGCCTGTACCTCGTCAAACTTATCTGGAGGCAGATAAGCAGCCAAAGCTGAGACGACGTGATCTGAGAGAGAAAGCATGCCAAGCATCTCTCTAGATAAGCCCAACGTGGACTCCAGAGTCGTCATTGGAATGACGGCAGACTTGGGCTTGGAAAGCCCGAGGGAAGTGGAGTCCTGATCCAGAACCGTCAAAGTCTGGCAGACTGACGGATTGGCGGAATCGTAGGAACGATAACGCACAGGAGGCAAAAAGGTGTCAACCCTGGTGAAGAACGAAGTCTTCAAAGCCTTGGAATTCAGCTTGGCATCCAATGCTGAAAAAGCTTCAACCACCTGTACCGACTGGCACGGTCGAAGGCGCCCAGAAGCAGGTTGCTCCATAGGCTGTTGGCGCGCGACCGATGATCGCGGCCAGGCTGACACTGTCGGCTGGTTAGCAGGTTTGAGCTCAGGCAGAAACCCAAACACAAAGTCAAGGGCCGCCCCCAAGTCCGAAGACTGCTGGCCCTCGACCTCAAGCATGTCGGACTCCTCCCCAGAGTCGGAAGACACATAGCCCATCGTGGGCAAACCAGCCGACGCCTCCCATGGTGTCGGGACACCAGAGGAATCGGAAACCGGCCTGTTTCCAATTCCGGGAGGTGGCGCCATAGGAGGCGCCTGGAAACCACCCATACCCTCGCTGGAAGCAACAGGAAGGCTCTTTGAGAGAACCTGAGTGAGTAAGGAGAGGGCCTCCCTAAGCTCACTGCCTGTACCGACCGGTTCGACAGGGGAGCGAACCGGCAAAGTGGCTTCACCTCTGACCCTCTTAACCAGCGAAGGGTCACGATCCTCCAAAACACCCGACGCGGGACGACGGGCGGCAGCCGAAACATCTGAAGGCAGACGTGTATAGGGGTACGATGCACCCCGAGGATCAATATTGCGAGAACTCATGAGAGTCACCGCGGACCTCTGCGGGGCAGAAGGTCCAGGCTGCACAAAAGGCGTTGGTCCCCCAAAACTGGTCGTGTGACCAGAGTGAGTGGACGGAAACGCCACGGAGTTCATAGTGTTTCCACTACGAACATCCGAATCCAAAGACACAACTGTGGTACTCGACGGCGACGAGACCACAGCGATGGGCTCGGCCGGCAGCCCCTTCCGACTTCGCCGAGTTGAAGTCAGGGAAGGCTGGGACCGATATCCCACGTCTACAGTATCGGACAGTTCTGCAGTCCCCTGCAGCGAAAAGCCGAGGCCGGCTGAAACAAACAACGAAGCAGACGGACCAGCAGCAGTAGTAGATACGTCGAGAGTCGTTGAGGCTGGTGAAAAAATGGAGAGAGCACACCGGCTCGGCTCCGAAGGAGGAGTCACAACCCTAGTGACAGCCTCAGATGTCGACTGGAGGGGGACCGTAGTCCCGGAACCAGGCATCTCTACACCAGAACACTCAACGGCTCCCGCAGTATCCACCACAGGAAAAGACTGCACATCCCCCACGGAGGAGGAATAACTCTCACCAGACAAAGTCGGCTCGGGAGGCCCCGAACGACCACGTTCTCCTTTCCCGCGGGAGCGGGAGGCACGGCCACGAGAACGAACGACGCGATTTACAGACGCCCAGAAGGTGGAAGACCATGTTCCACAGACACCACACGGCCGCTCGGCCGAACACCCATTACAGGAGGAACACGACGAATGTACATCGTCCACATGCTTAGGCAGCAGACACTGCCCACAAGGAATTGTCCTAGGCATGAGAGAGGTGAGAGGAGCAGAGAAGGTGAGATCAGAAAACAGAACACCCCCAAAGAGAGAAAGGTGACAGAAACAAAGACCCCAGACGGTCGACCGGGAACCACCCAACAGGAAGACTACTCTCAACAGAAAGAAGAAACACTGCAGGAGTGGTACCCCGCTGACACCTAACTCTAACACAATTATAAAAATTTGCAAAAAAAGCATGAACAATAATTGTGAAAATCTAAGTCCGAACCGCGTGGCCCGCGAAAATCGCGCGCGACCCGAGAGAGAGCAAATAAATATACATTATGGACATATAATAGAAAAAAGAGAATATAAAACACTGTTCCTGAGAATACAAAGGATACACTGTGGTATAATGAATCAGGAATCATCAAACATCGAGCTGGTGGAACACTGATAAGCGTGCAAAAACATCTCGACACGAAGCGGATTTCAAAAAGAATGAGTCTTTAGAGACGGTATATGCGCACTGGCAATGGAAGTCGTGGAGTTGTACTTGGGAGAGAGCGTCCCGTACTGGGTCTGCGCCGGGTGCACTCTACCCAGTTTTGGCTTATTTTTATTGGTGCTTTTGCACCACTTTTCTTTCCCAACTTGCTTGGGAAAGACAAAAATAGAGAGTATTTTATCCGAGTTAGGGACTTCCACTGTAGTGCAAGCCTGTAGTAAACAATTGTGAGTAGGTTGATAAGAAATAGGTAACTTAACATAATTTCATTAAAAAATTTTAAGTTACAGCCCTGATAATATTCTGTCACACATTTTTTTCCTCTCCTCCTTCTCTATCCTCCTTAGAATCACCATTTCACTAATATTTATGTGTCTGGCATCATTTAAACTGAGATTTACAAGCACAAAGATCAGTCAGATGTTAACTGATGAAGGGCCAAACTTAGAATGATTAATGGCGCCAATTTCGGAACGTCCTTGACACTGCGCATGCGCAGTAGAGGTGAAGTGTGGAGGGCCATTCAGGACATGTTTTCTTTGGTTTTAGATGCAAATTTTGGGGATTGGGGGGCAAAATTTGTGTTTGGCCCTATATTTTAAGAGTTAGCACCAGCTATGTCTGGGTCATTGGTACAGTATAAAAATTTAAAATGCTGATGAAGCATGTAATCATAACTATATAGTTTTATATTCCAGTGTTTGTAAATGCATAGTCCTAACTAGGCATCTCCAGTCATTACCTCCTCCTCCCACTTCCCTTGTAGGGAAGTGGGAGGAGGGGGTAATAACCGGAGGTCCAAGTTACGACTAGTGAAGGCAGGGCCTTGAAAATCATTGATTTTGGCCATTGTAGGGCCTTGAAAAATTAAAAATCAAGAAACAGCCTTCTTGAATAACCTTGAATTTCATCAGTCCTTAGCTGCAGGAACCTTGCAATAATAAAAACAAACTAGAGGCTCCAAACAGTCTGTAATCGCGCACCTAGAAATGTGATTTGCCATAGGTTTTCCATGGTAACTATGAGCTGCAATTGTGGCCATGTTTGCAACATTTTCCATCAACATTACATGAGGATCATTGGTAGAAGGTGTCCCAGTCCTCAATCATGCAAAGTTTCAAAGATTTGGCCCTGTGATTTCAGAGAAGATTTTTCAAAAAGAGCCTGTAATCACTCACCTGGAAATGTGATTTTCCCATAGGGTTTTCTACAGTAACTATAAGCCACAATTGTGGCCATGTTTACAATACGATCAACATTAAATGAGGAACGTTGGTAGAGGATGTCCCAGTCATCAACCATGCAAAGTTTCAAACATTTGGCCCTGTGGTTTCAGAGAAGATTTTTCAAAATCCACCAATCAGAATATCAGAATCAAAAAATGCTTCTGGCAGCCATGTTTTTCGATGCATGGTAACAAAATGAGTAGCGTTTGTAGAGGACCTGCCATAGACTATCCCTGCAAGGTTTGGTTCACATCAGCTCAGTAGTTTTGGAGAAGATGAAAATGTGATTTCCCATAGGGTTTTCTATAGTAACTATAAGCCGTAATTGCAGCCATGTTTGCAACCCGATCAACATTAAATGAGGAACGTTGGTAGAGGGTGTCTCAGTCATCAACCATGCAAAGTTTCAAAACATTTGGCCCTGTGGTTTCAGAGAAAAAGATTTTTCAAAATCCACCAATCAGAATCAAAAAATGCTTCTGGCAGCCATGTTTTTCGATGCACGGTAACAAAATGAGTAGCGTTTGTAGAGGACCTGCCATAGACTATCCCTGCAAGGTTTGGTTCACATCAGCTCAGTAGTTTTGGAGAAGATGAAAATGTGATTTCTCATAGGGTTTTCTATAGTAACTATATGCCGTATTTGCAGCCATGTTTGCAACCCGATCAACATTAAATGAGGAAAGTTGGTAGAGGGTGTCTCAGTCATCAACCATGCAAAGTTTCAAAACATTTGGCCCTGTGGTTTCAGAGGAAAAGATTTTTCAAAATCCACCAATCAGAATCAAAAAATGCTTCTGGCAGCCATGTTTTTCGATGCATGGTAACAAAATGAGTAGCGTTTGTAGAGGACCTGCCATAGACTATCCCCGCAAGGTTTGGTTCACATCAGCTCATTAGTTTTGGAGAAGATGAAAATGTGATTTCCCATAGGGTTTTCTATAGTAACTATAAGCCATAATTGCAGCCATGTTTGCAACCCGATCAACATTAAATGAGGAACGTTGGTAGAGGGTGTCTCAGTCATCAACCATGCAAAGTATCAAAACATTTGGCCCTGTGGTTTCAGAGGAAAAGATTTTTCAAAATCCACCAATCAGAATCAAAAAATGCTTCTGGCAGTAAAAATGAGGAGCACTTGTAGAAGACCTCTTATAGACTATCCCTGCCAGGTTTGGTTTATGTCGGCTCAGTAGTTCCAGAGAAGATGAAAATGTGATTTCCCATAGGGTTTCTATAGTAACTATAAGCCGCAATTACGGCCATGTTTACAACCTGATCAACATTAAATGAGGATCGTTGGTAGAGGGTGCCCCAGTCATCAATTATGTAAAGTTTCAATACGTTTGGCCTTGCAGTTTCAAAGGAGAAGATTTTTCAAAATCCACCAAACAGAATCAAAGAATGCCTCTGGCGGCTATGTTTTTCAACCCACAAGAACAAAATGAGGATCGTTTGTAGAGGACCTCCCATAGACCATTCCTGCCAAGTTTGGTTCACTTTGGCTCAGTAGTTCTAGAGAAGAAGATGAAAATGCGATTTCCCATAGGGTTTCTATAGTAACTATAAGCCACAATTGAAGTCATGTTTGTAACCCGATCAACATTAAATGAGGATCATTGGTAGAGGGGTCCCAGTCATCAACCACACAAAGTTTCAAAACATTTGGCCTTGCAGTTAGCATCACTAAATTTACCCTCTGTGAACCTCAATCTGAATCGAGGTCTCAAACCTAAACAGAAAGAGGGACCCAGAGGATACATTGGCTCACTGTCTGGGATAGCATCAGCACATTCACCCTCTGGGGACCTCATTCTGCAAATGACAGATTGCTTATTTTCAGGCTTGAACAAAACCCAAAAATCACCTGTAATATAATCCGGCAGGTGGTCTAGACTGACGATATGGAAAATAGTGAGAAAAGAGAGTCATGAAACACTTTCTAGTCAAGTATCATCTGCCTGCAAAGTGTTCACTGCCTGTTTTGTCATGTGAATGAACAAGCAGATGACACTTAGCTGGAGCCACCTCCCAAGCATTAATTCTGGACCATTTTGCCAACTGCAATGAACGAGAGTACTAAAAATTTTTATATGGGTGACAATACAACCCTTTGGATGTTTGGATATTTTAGTATTTATACACTCTCCCCCGATATGAATTGCCAGCTAGGAAATTACCAACACAAAAAACAATAAGAATGAATAACTCATAACATTTGCAAATTTGATCGGCTTCAGTCCATTTGAATTGAATAAAAAGCATTTTGTCATACCTGCATTTGTAACACTTTGCACTTGATTTTCAACCTGTCTGTGGGCATTTTGTTGCTGTGGTTTTCGGGGACGTAATCTAAGCATTCCAGGATTTTTCTGAGGAAAAGTCCGCACCGGTGTTGTTTCTGATTTTGTTTCCATTTCTACAATAGAAACAAACAGTGAAATGTTTATGAGGAGTATTGCTGAGTATATTAGTTATCTGTGAAAAAAACATTGCATAAAATTTATGCATAATTGAAATCATTGGTAGTCCATCTCGTGTACAAATTCCAAGATGAGTGTAAAACGCCTCCTAAAAATGTTAAAAAATTTATAGTAATTTATATATTTTTTATACTTACCAATGACCCAGACTTAGCTGGTGCTAACTCTAACAAAACCAGAGCCAAACACAAATTTTGCCCCCCAATCCCCAAAATTTGCATCCAAAACAAAAAGAAATCATGTCCTAAAGGACCTCCATACTACGCCTCTACTGCGCATGCGCAGTGACGCAGATGTCCCGAAATTGGCGCCAATTATCATTCTTACTGGCAGTGCCTGGTCAGCGCTATGTACTCAGCGGGGAGGCAAGAGTTCCCAACTCCAGGGAGGGCCATCCCCGTCTGGGTCATTGGTAACTATAAAAAATATATAAATTGCTATAAATTTTTTAACATTTTTATACTGTACCAATGACCCAGACTTAGCTGAATAGTAAACAGGCTGGAGGGCCTAGGACATAGAGGAAAATCCAATAAGCTCAACTATATAGTAAAGAGGTAACCCCTTAAGGAGAAAAGGAGTATTAGGCTTTACATGTATCTTTCTTATTTAATATTAAATTAGAAAGATACACTACCCTTAATAATTGAGCACAATAACATTCATGTTCTCTATTAACATCCAGTATATCCCTTATACTAATTATTTTTAAAGCAAGCCAATAAATAAAGTAGTCCAGAGAATTGAGACTCTTTATAGTCATTTAAAAGTGTCCGAGTATTGTATATTAAAGCCCGTTTGACACTTGACATATACAAATGCTTCACACCGAGCTACACTTTAAAAATAAGACATGAATGAATTTTAACATTAATATTACACTTTAAAACCATCCCGGAAGCGACTCAGAAATACTGACTTGGAGGAGGCATTCCCTTGCTTTTCACTATAAAGCAGGTGACCTAAGGGAATACCCCCCCCCCCCCCCCCCCCTTCCCCTTGCCCTGGGTCAAATAGCCCAGAGCGAAGAGGGCAGCCGGACGGAGTCACTGCCGGAACAGAAAGCCTGCATAACTATAGTTGCAACTGTTTAGTGGACGACATTCTGAGCAACAGATAACGGACCTAAACAATGCAGGTCTCCAGAAATGGACTCAATATTTCTGAGATAAAAATTCGTAAATGTGGATGGCTGAGACCAATAAGCAGCCTTCATTAAATCTGTAATAGCAACACTATTAGCATAAGCCCAGGAAGTAGAAAGAGCTCTTACTTCATGAGCAGAAATCTTAAGCACAGACTGCTGAGAAGAAGATAAACTTTCATAAGCAGTACGGATAGTTAATTGAATCCATCTAGCAATAGAATGGACCAAAATGTCCTTTCTATTAGGCATCAAAGACAGAAAGAAACGTTTCCGTCCCTTTCTGATAAACTGAAATCTCTGTTTATAGATACGTAACGCTCTAACAGGACAGAGTAAAGGCCTACGCCCGTCTGAAGACGGAAGAGCCTTAATAACAATAGGTTCCGGATATTTATTAGGAGCCTGATTCTTAGCTAAAAAAACCCACATTAGTAGTGAAGGTGATAGTGTTCCCGACACTACGATAGTGAGAATCATCCACCGACAGTGCATGAAGCTCACTGACTCTTCTAGCAGAAGAGAAAGCTAAGAGAAAAGCTGTCTTATAAGATAAGAATTTGAAATCTACTGTCCCAAGAGGTTCAAATGGCTTTTCCTTCAATTTAAGAAGAACCCAAGCTAAATTCCACTTAGGAATTAATCTAAGAGTTCTGGGTCTATTTATCGAAAAGTTTCTAACCAACTTAGATAAAGAGACATTAGATCCAATTTGTAAACTATCATGATGTGCATAGGTATCAGATAACATAGATCTATAACCCTTTATAGTAATAGGCTGCAGTTTGATTTCGTCAAACAAGTATACTAGAAAGTTTGCAATGTCTGGTATAGAGGGATCGAATATATCTATAGAATGATCCCTACACCAACGACAAAAAACCTTCCACTTAGCCGCATAGTTTAGCGAAGAGGAGGTCCTCCTACAGTTAGAAATCGCGTCCACTGCTCGTCCTGTAAAGTGTTTGCCATGCAAGAAGGACCGCACAACGGAAAAACATGAAGGTTGAGACCTTGCGGGTTGTGATGGAGTTGGCGCGATTTCCCCTGCGAAAGAAGATCCTCTCGTGGAGGAAGCTTTCGCGGTAGGTCCCACAACAGACACCTGAGTAGATTTATCCACGGTCTCTGTGGCGACAGAGATGCTACCAACAGAATCTTGCACTGAGATTGTTTTATCTTTAGCAATACTTGTTGAATTAACGGCGCTGGAGGATACGCATATCCTATCATTCCGTCCCAAGGGATCGACAGAGCAAATGCTCTTGGATCTGGACACGGAGACACATACGTCTGCAACTGATTGTTGAGATGTGCCGCAAATAAGTCTATCATTGGCCGTTCCCATTGGTAGCAAATCTGATTGAATACTTGTTTGTTGAGAGTCCACTCCGACGGCAACAAGCGACCCTTTCGTGAAAGGGAGTCTGCTAGCACATTCAGACGACACGGTATGTGACGGACCGAAAGAAGAACGTGATGTTCTAGCGCAAACAGAAGGATTCTTTCCGTTAGATTGAACAACGGAACTGAATGAGTGCCTCCCTGATTCCGTATATACGCCACTACTGTCGTATTGTCGGATAGGATTTGGACATGAGCATTGTGAATAATGTCCATCCAGTGACGTAACGCAAGCCAAATTGACATCATTTCCTTGATGTTTTTGTGCTTGCACAGGAATCGCGGATCCCAAAGACCCTGGCATCTCAAATCCGTTGGGATTAATGATGCACCCCAACCTGTTTGACTGGCATCCGTCATAATGGTAAAACTCGGATCCGGCAACTGCAGCGGAACTCCCTGAGTTAACCACTGAATGTTTGCCCAAGTCTGAATCTCTTGCTTCACTTGATCTGACAAGAGAACGTCTACATCGAGCGAATGAATTTTCACACTCCAATTCTGAGTCAAGAAAATTTGAAGAGGACGTGTGCGTAACCGCCCCATCGGAATGAGATCCGTGGCGGCTCCGCACAGACCTATCAGTCTCATAAATTCTCTCGCCGTGACTTTGTCTGCGTGCAGACAATAGCGAGCGTAACAACTGACTAATTTCGCTCTGGTTAACGGCAGACGAACGAGATTGTTGTGCGTCTCGAAGCTCATTCCAAGATGAGTGAATGACTTGGACGGCACCAGATCTGACTTCTCCTCGTTTACTATAAAACCGAGACGTCGGAGCAATAGAAGAAGATTCTGAACCTCGTTCTGAAGCGTTAACTCGTTGCCGTACCTCTGAAGAATGTCGTCCGGGTAGGCCGACGTCACCGCAGACGAATGAGCTCGGAAATAGATCATTACCGAGTTCATTACCCGAGTGAAAGCCCAGGGTGCTAGATTCAATCTGAAGCACATTGCCCGGAATTGGTACACCACTCCTAGGACTGCGAAGCGTAGGTACTTTCGGAATGTCGGATGTACCATGACGTGAAAGTACGCATCCTTGAGATCTATGCTTGTTGCATAATCGTTCACCCGAATACTCGCTCTGACTGACCGAATCGTCTCCATATAAAACTTCGGAGCGACGATCAGCTTGTTTATCCAGCTCAAATCTATGACTGGACGGAACGAGCCGTCTGGTTTCGGAACCAGAAACAGATGGCTGTAGAATCCCGGAGATTCCTGGTTTTCTACGACCTCTACCGCGTTCTTCATTAAAAGAGACTGCACCTCTGATAACAGAGCGTCTCTTTTCTGCGGATTTGACGGAAGATGAGTCCACTTTGGACTTCGAGTTAATGGAGGCTTTCGTTTGAAGGATATCTTTAGACCTTCCGAAGTCACTCCTCTCACCCAAGGGTCGTCCGTAATCGACGCCCATTCTTGTGAAAAGCTCGACAACCTTCCGCCAACCGGTACGCGATAGAGGTTTAAGCCATCACCTCCTGGACCTGCGAGGCCTGCGGTAGGAGAAACCACGTCCTCCACGACCCGCACCTCGCCCCGTCGACCTCGGGGCGTCCGACCGATTGTCCCGGCCTGAAGGACGTCCCGAACGAGAGTCGCTACCCTGACGGTCTCTCGAATAAGACCAAGAGGACGCACCGGAACCTCTATAGGAACCTCTCTTGGGCGCATTAGACCCAGAAGTGCCTGTCTTATTCTTGTCTGCTGTATCCGACTTCTTAGAAGCAGATTTGAACAACAGAGAATGCGAAGCTTTCTTTGTAATTTTATCATAAATAGCAGAAAGCTTGCCGTCAAAGAGAAGTTCTCCTGAGACCGAAGCGACTCTAAGAGAGTTCTTCACCTTAGT
Organism: Pictodentalium vernedei; assembly: GCA_031216915.1. NCBI lineage: Eukaryota > Metazoa > Mollusca > Scaphopoda > Dentaliida > Dentaliidae > Pictodentalium > Pictodentalium vernedei. The sequence continues at coordinate 62,765,907 of CM062291.1, read as the reverse complement.
ATCCACTAGTGTGGATGTAGCTAGGGCTGCGTCACGTCTAACCAACTCCAGATTTGCCACTGAAAGGGCGGAGTTACACGTGGAATAAGCTACTGCCCTTGAAAGAAGTCTTAAAGAGGATTGTATATCCTGAAACTCTTTCCCTTGAAGGCGCAGTGATAACGCCTTAGTAAGGTGATCTGCGTAAGATAAGGCATCTAAATTGGCTCTGTTAGACGCAATAGCTGTTTCCAACACCGCGGTTGGAATAGAAGCCGACGACGGTAATGATAGCTCCAAGTCTTCCGCCTCGTCGTCCATACGCAGAGGAACTCTCGGGATACCCTGTCCTGCCGTATCGAATTTATTCCTTGCATTAATGAAAGGCAGGTTGAGAGTATTAGCGGACAAGAAACCTGCTTTCCCCGTCTTGGAAGCAAGTTTAAATATAGCGTCGTTCAATAATTCAAATGTTCTTGCAACATTATTGGACTGCGACGGAAACTCGGGAGCGATGTCCCTGAACCGCTCAAAAAATTCAGAGTCCAATGACGCTATAATCCTCTTGTCCAGAACCGCAGCAGTCTGGCCCGACGGAACAACTTGAGGGAGAAAGTGCCGGATGAAGTCCACGGCAGCTTTATGTTGTTCCGAAAGGGATAGCTCCAAGTCATCCGTATCCCTTTCACCATCTGGTCGGACCTCATGATGTTCCCGGTCGTCCGCCCCCGATGCTTCGGCGGAGCGTACCGACCCAGCGCCGTCGGATAATTCTCGATCCGACACCGGTTCTGTCGGCTGCTGGAATAAGCTGTGCTATCTGCACAAGAATGTCCGGCGTCGAGACCTGCGGAGGCACAGTCTTTCGCTGCTTCGCCGAGGGCAGCTCCGCATCAGATGGCTCCCGCAAACTTTTCCTATGCGAACGTCCGGAGTCCATCGGTCTCGAATCCCTGGCTGCCGGATGGTGTGACCTGGTCGCCGAAGAATCCTTGATCGGCGAAGCTGGTAATATATCGGCGGTCACGCAGCCAAGGTGCGGTCGTGTGCGCTGACGAGAAGAGGAAGCCTTAACAGTCTCCGCGGACTGCTTATACAACGGAGCGTCCCGAGCGACGGACGTATGCTCCGCTAAAGACACATTTTGTACCACAACATCTGGTCCCAGATGTTGTTGGACGAGAGAGGGGCCTCTCTCGCTCGCGGCCCGGCTGGACCTGGACGAGCTCGGACCCGGACTCAAAGGCTTCCTCCGTTCTCGCTTACTATCCGCTGTCACTGGGTGTGCATCTATTATGTTTATAGTGCTCGCATCACCCAAAATTTCCTCCTGGACCGCATCGGACGAACCCGGCTGCCGAACCATTCGGTGAATGGACGCTACACCGGGCGAGCTAGCGGACGACATTTGTCTAATCTCCATGAGCACTTTTGCCGCTAGCTCTGTATTCATTTGTGACGACGGACGCAAACTTGTAGAAGATAACATGGAAAAATCACCCTGTTCTGGTTCCTCTGAAATAGAAACTGAGAGAGTAGAGTGACCTTGCGGAGAAAGAGCCGGCATAGCCCTTTCTCCATAAACAACATATCGTGACACACGTTTCCAATGTTTCTCATCCCAATATTCACATATAGGACAGGGATTAATGCGAGAACACTGACTACAATTAATACAAAGATCATGAAAGTCAGAGGAAGATTTCTTCCTATTACAATTTGAACAATGTCCCTTCATTGTGAAAGGACAACAAGTCCTAGTTACTCGCAAAAACCCCTGACACAAAGATACATAATAACATGATCCATTAATAAATGAAAAAACAACTGCAAATCAAAATAATTTTGAAAAAATATTTTTTCAGCGAAGCCCAAGTTGCTGAAAAGTAACGTCGAGCCCCGATGGATCCGATGGCAAAGTGTGGTCAAAAATTTTAAATTTATATTAAATAATTAATGAGACACTTATGGATAATATAAATGTATCTTATAGTGAGATAAACTACAGCAAAGGCAAACAGCCCCCCTTAAAAAAGGCTGTTGCCAATGTAAACAAACAGTGTAAAACACCAGAAAACATGACTCCAGGCACTGAAAAAACTGGCCCGGAATCAGTCATCAAATTACACTCTATCTGATGCAAAACAGAGACTCCCAGGGGAGAATCTGCAGAACATCAGATGGAAGATGCAGAACACAAACGTTAAACACCCATGGGTGAAAACGTAACTATGGGGAAAATAACAGAAAACATTCTGTAACCAAGCAACTCTCCCAGGAAATTTTAGAAATGAACTTTCTCAAAAATATGCCAAAAGCATGGGAGAATTGCAAGGGGGGACTTTAGAAGTCTAGGGGAGAGGAAACACTGAATAAGCAGTGCAACATTTAGCAAGAATGACAACAAGAGGCCCATGCCTCGAAAATAGGCAACTTAACATAATTTCATCAAAAAATTTTAAGTACAGCCCTGATTATTTTTTGTCACTTCTTTTTCCTCTCCTCCTTCTATCCTCCTTAGAATCACATTTTCTCCAAAAATTACGTGTCTGGCATCCTTTAAACTGAGATTTACAAGCACAAAGATCAGTCAGATGTTGACTGATGAAGGGCCAAACAGAGAATGATAATTGGCGCCAATTTCGGGACGTCTGCGTCACTGCGCATGCGCAGTAGAGGCGTAGTATGGAGGTCCTTTAGGACATGATTTCTTTTTGTTTTGGATGCAAATTTTGGGGATTGGGGGGCAAAATTTGTGTTTGGCCCTGGTTTTGTTAGAGTTAGCACCAGCTAAGTCTGGGTCATTGGTACAGTATAAAAATATTCTAAGTCCAATTCTTGCATTTTTTTTGTTGGCTACGCATTGTACAGACCTGATGTATCAAGTGATAGCTTTTCACAGGGCACACTCATCAGTGACATCTGACATCAGCTTACAGGGACCGACCTGGGCATGCGCCAGTGCGTATTTGGTTCTAAAACATCAGGACCTGGCTCTTAAATCTCCGAAATAGGCTTCTCAGTTGGCGCGTAACTTCTCAGATCATATTTTGATATTCTTTCGATGGATAATCGAGAGAGACACTCTTACATGTATTATATATATATGATTATCATTTATCATTGTTGTAGAGTGCTTAAGTTAATACTTCAAGTCTTAATTACCAAGCATTAATCTTCACTGTGGTTTCTGATCAAGTCTTGGCTGCCTAAATAGGCAGCCAAGACTTGATCAGAAACCACAGTGAAGATTAATGTTTGCTATAGTGTACTAAATGAAAATGATGAGAGCTATTACATACTTGCAGTGTGTGTTACAAACAGCAGTGTGACTCCGTAAATTGAAATCTGGCGCATGAATTGAAAAAATAGGCTCCGAGGCTAGAGCGTATTTTAAATAGTCCTGATCGGTCCCTGAGCTTACCTGGACGATATTCTCCATTGACATCCATATCCTTTTATTCTGGGGAAATATATCTAAAAGTTGTTAATGTTACTACCATCACAAACAGTCACTGTTCTGTGGATGGAGTTTGTGACTCATTTGAATAAATTTTCGAATCCCCCTAGCAAGGGCCACAATTCTGAAAGCCTTTGCCACTTGAAGGGTCACATGGTATGGTTTTGTTGAAATTTTTTGAAAAATTTTAAAAAATATTTAAAAAAATGGCGCTCAGGATCACAGATCCAATGTCGAGTTGTGACCTTGACCTTTGACCTGGCGAGTCCAAGGTCAATAGGGTTCTTCCTCGCACCAAGGCCAACACACCTATGAAGTTTCATGACTCTAGGTTGAACCACTGTCAAGTTCTCATCCGGAAACCAATTGTTGCGATATACTATGTTCAAGGTCACTGTGACCTTGAAATTTGACCTGGTGAGTCCAACATCAATAGGGTTCTTCCTCGCACCAAGGCCAACACGCCTGTAAAGTTTCATGGCTCTAGGTTGAACCACTATCAAGTTATCATCCGGAAACCAATTGTTGCGATATACTATGTTAAAGGTCACTGTGACCTTGACCTTTGACCTGGTGAGTCCAAGATCAATAGGGTTCTTCCTCGCACCAAGGCCAACATACCTATGAAGTTTCATGACTCTAGGTTGAACCACTATCAAGTTATCATCCGGAAACCAATTGTTGCGATATACTATGTTCAAGGTCACTGTGACCTTGACCTTTGACCTGGTGAGTCCAAGATCAATAGGGTTCTTCCTCGCACCAAGGCCAACACACCTATAAAGTTTCATGACTCCAGGTTGAACCACTATCAAGTTATCATCCGGAAACCAATTGTTGCGATATACTATGTTCAAGGTCACTGTGACCTTGACCTTTGACCTGGTGAGTCCAAGATCAATAGGGTTCTTCCTCGCACCAAGGCCAACACACCTATGAAGTTTCATGACTCTAGGTTGAACCACTATCAAGTTATCATCCGGAAACCAATTGTTGCGATATACTATGTTAAAGGTCACTGTGACCTTGACCTTTGACGTAGCGAGTCCAAAATCAATAGGGTTCTTCCCCTCACCAAGGCCAATCTACCTATGAAGTTTCATGAATGTGAGTTGAACCATTATCAAGTTATCATCCGGAAACCAATTGTTTAAGATTTACTATGTTCAAGGTCACTGTGACCTTGACCTTCGACGTAGCATGTCCAAAATCAATAGGGTTCTTCCTCCCACCAAGACCAACCTACGTATGAAGTTTAATGAATGTGAGTTGAACCACTATCAAGTTATCATCCGGAAACCAATTGTTTACGCCCGCCCGCCCGCCCAGAGCCCGCCCGCCCGACTGCCCACCCGCCCGCCATTCACCAAACTATAAGTCGAGTTTGACTTCGTCACAACTCGACTAATAATAAATTTTGATAGTGTCTGGGTTGGGTAAAGGGTTAAATGAGTCGATTAATTAACATGCAATAATCCGGTCATCAGATGTCCAATGGCTGGAGCAAGGAATTCCCCTGGACTCTCTAAATTTGAATCTCAAGCTTTCAATAGCTGCCAGCAATTCCAGATAGGAGTGACACTCAATCCTCAGAATCTTCAGATTCAAGGTCTATGGACAAAAATAAGCAGATCTGCATATCAACCAGAAGGAAATGTTAGCGATCCTTCTGTCTGAGACTTTGGGTATATTTCCTATTGAACCTTAATTTTCTGATTTTATCAGACAATTCGACAGTAGTTACATAAATTGGAACAAGGTGGTACTCACTCCTTTCCGATGTATGAACTGAGAGATCTTCTCTTACTATCTCAACAGAACAATATTCAAATACTAGTAAGACAGATACAGGGTTGCTTCAACGTGTCTGAAGGTGCATTATCTCACAAGGGCAAGATCCTTCCATCCGAATGGATGTTGAACAAAGATCTGCAACAAATGGGGAACTCCCAACATCAAATTATTCTCTAAGCCATCAACTAGATATGTTCGTTTCAACATGCCCAGACCCTCTTGCTAATGCGATCATCGATCTGTCAATTGACTGGAATGGGATAGATGGCTTGCTTTCCATTGACTCCTATCATTCAGTGTATAATGAACAAAGTCCAAACCATGCACTTCAGAATCATTCTTATTGCTCCAATATCAACACAAAAAGTGTGGATCATTCAAATCAGACCTCTCCTCCTGGACATACCATTACATCTTCTTCGAGATGATCTTCTTCATCACCCCAAGAAGTTCCTGTTCGATGTGAGACCATTACACCTTTACGTCTGTCTTTAACCCTTTACCTAACATGAAAAGCAGACGACACTTGCAAAAAATATTCTTTAATAAGTAATTTTTTTTCATTTTTTGTCTCAAAAACATAGGTTATGACCCCTCACTGAAACGAGCTCGAAGAGCTCGTTCCAATGAGGGGTTATACCCTATGTTTTTGAGACAAAAAATGAAAATAAAATGAAAATTAATTGCCGATTTTTGAGAATAGCGCTGGCCGATTTTGGCCGTTACATTGGGTAAAGGATTAACCTTTACCCAACATGGAAAGCAGACAACACTTGCAAAATAAATTCTTGAATAACTAATTTTTTTCATTTTTTGTCTCAAAAACATAGGTTATAACCCCTTGTTGGAACAAGCTCATTCCATCGAGGGGTCATAACTTATGTTTTTGAGACAAAAAATGAAAATTAATTGGCGATTTTTGAGAATAGCATTGACCAGTTTGGGCCGTTATGTTGGTAAAGGGTTAAAGTATCAGGTCCTGTCTCAGATGTAGAGGTTTATCCGGAAGAGGAGTGGAATGTATTTCTGTGCCCAGACCCCGATCCACTGTACTAACTTATAACACTGAATGGTCTTTTTCTATACTTTGGTGCAAATATGATTATGGAGTAGATTTCAGACATCCATCCGTGTCGTAGATTGCTAATTTTCTGGTCTTCCTTTTCGACACCACGGTCCTTCAGCCTATTACTATCAATGGCTATAGATCTATGCTTTCGGAAACGTATCGACTCGGATCCCTTCCTCTCAAACCTGATCAAATATTTCACTCTGAAAATCACACGACTCTTAAAATCAAGCCTAAATTGAATCTTTCCTTGGTCCTTCTGTCTTGGGAAGGCTCCGTTTGAGCCACTTGATGATGCCGATATGAACCTCATTTTGAAGACTGCTTTTCTTCTAGCTTTTACCTCTGCTAGACCTGTTAGCAAATTGCATACCCTATCTGTCAAATCTGAACTCTTTGGAAGCAATGGTAACACTGTTACTTTCACTACTGATGTTTCTTTTCTATCCCCTCTTCCTATTTGTATACAGCCTTGATCTCCTGAAGACCAAATTGAACACAGACCCATTTTGTGTCCAGTTTGTGCAATATGGACTTTACCCTTTACCCAATGCAGACGATATCAACATTTGAGATTTTAAATATTTCAACAAAACCATATCATGTGAACCCTCATTGGAACGAGCTCAACATGCTCATTCCAATGAGGGGGTCATGTGATATAGTTTTGTTGTAATTTTCAAAAAATTAATATTTTTTCAACTGCTGAATAGGCATATTAAGTGGGTGGATGCGGCCAATACAATAGGTAAAGGGTTAAATCTGTCATACTTGTTTCATTAGGAAAGGTAGGAAGAGATTTTTTTTTTATCCTTAGTTCCTGGAAGGAAGGATATCTCTAGACACTCTCGCTGGATTCAAGCCAGTATCCGCAATGTTTATGAATGACTCACTACAGCAGATTGCTTTACCAACAGCATCTCTGTCCATGAAGTTAGGACCCTGCCTACTTCGCGGGCATATGCTAACTCTGTGTCAATTTCCAACCTGATAGAAGCAGCTTCCTAGTACTGAAATGGTTAATCGGATAATTGGTTTGAAACCAGTTAGCTATCTAACCGATTAAAAAAGCTGTCAACCGGTTATCCGAAATATCGATAGAGATCATCATTCCATGTTTAAAATGTAGTAAATCTGCCGCTTCTCCTTTGTGATAGATTACACATCAAAACCGCGTTGTATATATTGAGAAATAATCGACTTTAGCATTCAAGACATCGTTAATGATCGGCAGTTTCAGTCAGTAATTAGTAATCGCAGAAACTATTCTGTAGTGTGTATACAAACGAACATTGTTGAGTACTCAACAACGTTCGTTTGTCTACACACTACAGAATAGTTTGAGAATACTGCTTTCCAATTCCTATAGTTTTGATCACATATTTGGTGAAATAATGGCCAGGGATAACCGGATATTATCCGGTTATAGCTCTCGGTTAGTCGGTTACGAAAATGAGCCAACTGTTTCAGCCCTGCAGCTTACTGAAAAAATAAAACCACATTCTCTAGCTTTTACCTCTGGAGCCTTCAGGATCTAGCCAGAGATCTTTATTCCATAGGTTTGGTTGTCGCTGTCCAATCCATTATTGTTGCATCACATCGGGATAAGGCACAATTACTGACTTTATTGTCTAACTTTAGTCTGTCCTGTTTTGTCTTTAACTAGGTTGTTTTATGGTATGTAAAGACAAGTTTACTCACACTTTATCCATGAAGTTATCAGTATGTGTGACAACATATAGGGACAGGTTGATTAGTAGCTCTACTACAGTGGAGAGAAATCTAGGTTTTCGAAAGTCTTACAGAAAGCTGGCGGCTATGTTCTTATTTGATATTGGTTATTGACCTCAGGTAATGTATTAGCTCCACCTGACAAAATGTCAGCGGAGATTTTCTGATGCTAAGTTGTCTATCCGTCCATCCATTGTATACATTTTGTTTGCCTGGGCCATAATTTCGTAACCACTGAATAACCATATGTATTGTCGCTAGAGTCATAGTGGGGCCTGCACCCTCAAGGTGAAGGTCACTGACCCCTAAGATCAGGTAACAGTCAAAAAAAACTTTGATATTTCATTATCATTTTTATCCGGTCCATATAATTGGATCTAATTGGCAGATCTTGTTCATACTTCGAACAATTATTGCTCATGACAGCAAAACCAACCTGGAATTTGTTGTAGATTCCTTGTCCGGTCCATATAACTTGGTATGATTGACAGATCTTATTCATACTTGGTACAATTAATGCTCATGAGTCAAAGGTGAGTCATGACTTTGATCCAGTAACATATCATCAAGATCAAGGTCACAGGCAGCAAAACTTTTATATTGTTATACAGCCCTTGTCCGTTCCATATAACTTTGTATAATTGACAGATCTTATTCATTGTTGGTACAATTATTGCTCATGACTCATAGGTGCATTGGGACTTTGACCCAAGGTCATATCATCAAGTTCAAAGTCACAGACAGCAAAACTTTGATAATGTTATACTGCCGTTGTCTGGTCTGTATAATTGAATCTCTGTGACAGATCTTGTTCATACTTCACACGATTGTTACCCATAACAAATTGTTGTGTCATGACCTTTACCCATTATTATATGAAGGTTAAGGTCACAAGCAGTAACACTTGGATTATATGGACCGGACAAAAATGATAATTTTCTTGTATTTAGCAAAAAGCAGTGACCCTGGCAGAGATGCCTAGGCTGAGAGGCCTCTTGTTTTTGCTCTATCCTAAGATTACTTTCATATATTTCCGTATCAGCAGTAGTTGAAGAAACAGGATGCCTCTATGGGAATCTACTTTTTCCCATCGATCACTACATCACGTGCCCTTGCAGTACCCAATCTGTGTGTTTTAGCCAGCTGTCAGAGGGGCTTCGTTTTCATGTGAAGCTCAGCTTGAAATGCACCTGAACTCCTATAGGTAATCATAAAAGATGCCAAATTAAAGTAAAACAAAACATTGAACCCTTTACCTAACATGAAAAGCGGACGACACTTACAAAACAAAATTCTTGAATAACTATTTTTTTCATTTTTTGTCTCAAAAACATAAGTTATGGCCCCTCATTGGAAAGATCTTGACGAGCTCGTTCCAACAAGGGGTCATAACCTATGTTTTGAGATAAAAATGAAAAAATTTATAGTAATTTATATACTTTTCATACTTACCAATGACCCAGACTTAGATGGTGCTAGCACTAAAATATTCAGGGCCAAACACAAATTTTGCCCCCCCCCCCCCCCACAATCCCCAAAATTTGCATCCAAATCAAAAAAATCTAATGTCCTATATGGTCCTCCATACTTTTGCCCACTGCGCATGCGCAGTGTCAGGGAAGTACCGAAATTGGCACCAAATCCTCATTCTTACAACCAGTGCCTGGTAAATGTTATATAATCAGCAGGGAGGTATGAGTTCCCAACTCATGGGAGGGCCAACCCCGTCTGGGTCATTGGTAAGTATAATAAATATATAAATTACTATAAATTTTTTCATATTTTTATACTGTAACCAATGACCCAGACTTAGCTGAATAGGAAAAAGGCTGGAGGGCCTAGGACATAAAGGAAAATCCAATACGCTCAATTACATATAAAGAATTATCCCCTCCAGGAGAAAAGGAGAAACAGGATTTACATATATCTTTCTTGTTTATTAAAAATAAGAAAGACACATTACCAGTCCGTAAATTGAGCACGATAACATCAATGATCTCTATTAACATCCAGTATAAACCATTATACTAATTTCTTAAAGGAAAGCCAATAAATAAAGATAGTCCAGAGAATGAGACTCTTTATACTCATTTAAAAGTGTCTGAGGATTGTATATTAACACTTGTATGACACGTGCCATATACAAATGCTTCACACCGAGCTACACTTTAAAAATATTACATAAATGAGATAAACATTAGCTTTACACTTTAAAACCATCCCAGAACCGACTTGGAATTACTGACTCAGGAGGAGATATTCCCTTGCTTTTCACTATAAAGCCGGTGATATAAGGGAAGACCATTCCCCCCCCCCCCCCTCCCTTTCCCCTTGCTCTGGGTCAATCACCACAGAACGAAGAGGGCAGCAGGACAGAGTCACTGCTGGAACAGAAAGCCTACATAACTCTAGTTGCAACCGTTCAGTGGATGACATTCTGAGCAACAGATAAAGGACCTAAACATCTAAGGCCGCCAGAAATAGACTCGATATTTCTAAGGTAAAAATTAGTGAAATTAGAAGGCTGAGACCAGTATGCAGCCTTCATCAGATCCGTATTGGCAATGCTATTAGAACAAGCCCAAGATGTAGATAGCACTCTAACTTCATGCGCTGAAATCTTAAGCACGAACTGCTGAGTTGAAGATAAACTTTCATAAGCAGTACGAATAGCCAACTGAATCCACCTAGAAATAGAATGGACTGTAATGTCCTTTCTATAAGGAAGCAGAGACAGAAAGAAACATTTTCGTCCCTTTCTGATAAACTCTGATCTGCGTTTGTAAATACGCATAGCTCTAACTGGACACAGCAAAGGCCTATGGCCATCTGAGGACGGAAGAGCCCTAATAATAATAGGAGCCTGATTCTTAGCCAAAAATCCCACATTAGTAGTTGAAGTAATAGTATTACCAACACTACGATAGTGAGAATCATCAACAGATAGAGCATGAAGCTCACTAACTCTTCTAGCGGAAGCGAAGAGAAAAGCTGTCTTATAAGATTAGTATTTGAAGTCTGCCGTGTTAAGGGGTTCAAAATGAGCTTCTTTGAGCTTCAGAAGAACCCAAGCTAAATTCCACTTAGGAATTAACCTAAGAGTTCTAGCTCTATTTATTGAAAAGTTTTTCACTAACTTAGATAAAGAGACATTAGATCCAATTTGGAAGCTATCATGATGAGCATATGTATCCAATAGCATAGACCTATAACCCTTAATAGTTACTGGCTGCAGTTTGATCTCGTCAAACAAGTAGATAAAAAATTTAGCAATGTCTGGAATGGAGGGATCATAAATATCAATTGAATTATCCCTACACCAACGAGAGAAAACCTTCCACTTTTCTGCATAATTTAGGAAAGAGGAGGCCCTCCTACAGTTAGAAATTGCATCCACTGCTCGTCCTGTAAATTGCTTGCCATGCATGAAGGACTGCACAACGGAAATACGTGAAGGTTGAGACCTTGCGGGTTGTGATGCAGTGTGCGTGATTTCCCCTGCGAAAGAAGGTCCTCCCATTCCCATGGAGGAAGCTTCCAAGGAATGTCCCATAACAGACACCTGAGTAGACTTATCCATGGTCTCTGGGGCGACAGAGATGCTACCAACAGAATCTTGCAGTGAGATTGCTTGAATTTTAGCAATATCTGTTGAATCAACGGAGCTGGAGGATATGCGTATCCTATCATTCCGTCCCAAGAGATCGAGAGAGCGTCTACTGCGAACGCTCGAGGATCTGGGCATGGAGACACATACGTCTGCAACTGATTGTTGAGATGCATCGCAAACAAGTCTATCATTGGGCGATCCCATTGGTAGCAGATCTGATTGAATACTCGCCTGTTGAGAGTCCATTCTGACGGCAACATGCAATCTTTTCGAGAAAGCGAGTCCGCTAGAACGTTCAGATGACCCAGAATATGACTGACCGAAAGAAGAACATGATGCTGTAGAACAAACAGATGGATTCTTTCCGTTAAGTTGAATAACGGAATGGAATGAGTGCCTCCCTGGTTCCGAATGTACACTACTACTGTCTAATTGTCGGACAGTATTTGAACATGTGAATTCTGAATTATGTTCATCCAATGATGTAGTGCAAGCCAAATTGACATCATCTACTTGATGTTTATGTGCTTGTTCAGGAACTGTGGATCCCAAAGACCCTGGCACCTCGAATCTGTTGGGCTCAATGTCGTGCCCCAACCTGTTTGACTCGCATCCGTCATAATCGTAAAAACCGGATCCGGCAGTTGCAGTGGAACTCCCTGAGTCAACCACTGAATATCTGCCCAAGTCTGAATCTCTTGTTTTACTTGGTTCGATAAGACGATGTTCGTTTCAAGCGAATGAATCTTCACACTCCAAGTCTGAGTGAAAATATCTGGAGTGGAGGTGTGCGTAAGTGCCCCATCAGAATAAGGTCTGCGGTGGCTCCGCACAAATCCATCAGTCGCATGAATTCTCTCGCTGTTACGACGTCTGAGTGTAGACAAATGCGAGCAAAACAACTGACTAATTTCGCTCTGGGTAACAGAAGACGAACCAGATTGTTGTGCGTCTCAAAGCTCTTTCCCAAGTGAATGAACGACTTGGAAGGAACTAGATCTGACTTCTTTTCGTTTACGATGAAACCCGAGACGTCAAGAGCAATTGAAGCAGACTCTGAACATCGTTCTGAAGAGTTAATCTGTCGCCGTATCTCTGAAGAATGTCGTCCAAGTAGGCTGCCGTTACCGCAGACGAATGAGGTCGGAAATCAGTCATTACCGAGTTCATTATTCGAGTGAAAGCCCAGGGCTAGATTGAGTCCGAAGCACATAGCTCGGATCTGATAAACGACTCCTAGGACAGCGAAGCGAAGGTACTTTCTGAACGTCGGATGTACCATGACATCAAAGTACGCATCCTTGAGATCTATGCTCGCAGCATAATCGTTCACTCGAATGCTCGCTCTCACCGATCGAATGGTCTCCATATAAAACTTCGGAGCCACGATCGGCTTGTTTATCCAGCTGAGATCTATAACTGGAAGGAACGAGCCATCTGGTTTTGGTACCAGGAACAGGTGACTGTAAAAAACGGGAGATTCCTGGTTTTCTACGACCTCTATTGCATTCTTCTCCAGAAGAGATTGCACCTCTGACAGAAACGAATCGCTTTTCTGAAGGTTGGACGGAAGCTGAGTCCATCGTGGACTTCGTGTTAACAGAGGTTTTTCCCTGAAGGACAGTTTTAGACCTTCTGAAATAACCTCCTGTACCCATCGGTCATCCGTAATTGACAACCAATCCAATTGGTCAAAAATCTTGACAGCCTTCTGCCCACTGGAGCGCAATAGAGGTCCTGATCTTCACCTCCTGGACCTGCAAGGCTTGCGGGAAGAGAAACTACGTCCTCCCCATCCAGTGCCTCGACCAATCGACCTAGGGGCATCTGACCGGTTGTCTCGGCCAGCATTTCGTATCCTACCTGAGTTGCTACTCTGACGGTCTCTGGAGTAAGAGCTGGAGGATTTTTTAGATCCTCTATAGGAGCTTCCCTTGGATGCACTCGCTCCAGAAGTCCCTGACTTACTCCTCTCTGCTGAGTCCGGCTTCTTAGAAACAGACTTAAAGAGCAGAGAATCTGAAGCTTTCTTGATCTGATCATAGATTAATGAAAGCTTACCATCAAAGAGAAATTCTCCAGAAACCGGAGCGACTCGAAGAGAGTTTTTCACCTTAGAATCCACCCTAGCAGATGAAGCCAGGGCAGCATCACGTCTGATTAACTCCAAATTTGCCACTGAAAGGGCAGAGTTATACGTGGAAAATGCGATTGCCCTAGAAAGAACTCTCAAAGAAGTTTGAACATCCTGGAATTCTTTACCATCGAGATGTTGCGCTAACGCTCTGGTAAGGTGATCTGCGTATGATAATGCGTCTAAACTGGCTCTATTAGACAAGATTGTCATCTCCAACGTACTGGAGAGAATCGAAATAGCCACCGGCAATGACAATTCCAAGTCTTCGACCTGGTCGTCTAAACGCAGAGGAACTCTCGGCACGCCCTTTCCTGCCATAGCAAATTTATTCCTATTGTTGATGAACGGCAGATGTAGAACATGTTGCAATAAGAAACTGGTTCTGCCTGTCTTAGAGGCCAACGTAAAAATAGCTTCATTCAGCAATTCAAACGTCCGTGAGACATTGCTGGACTGGACCGGATACTCATGAACATCATCCTTAGTCTGGCCGAAAAAGTATCCAGAGACGCTATCAGTCTCTTATCCATTATCGCAGCCCTCTGGTCTGATGGAACAACCTCTGGAAGGTGTTGAAGGATAAAATCCACCGCCACCTTATGCTGTTCCAGAAGGGAAAAATCCAGCTCCGCAGTTTCCCTTTCACCATCCGACTGGACCAGATGCGAATCTCGGTCGTCCCTGTCAGACACTGCAGAGGAACGGACCGACCCAGCTTCCTCCGACAGTTCAGGATCTGAAACCGTTTCCGAAGGCTGCTGGGACACTGCGATGAGTATCGCTATCTGTGATAGCAAGTCCGTCACGGAGGCCTGTGGAGCTGCGGTCTTACATTGCTTAGCTGCTGAAAGCTCCTGGGACAGTATATCCTGCATAATCCTTTTATGCGTACGTCCCGACTGGTGAGGCCTCGTGTCCTTGGCTACTGGATGGAGTGACCTAGACGACATGGAATCCTTTGTCGGCGAAGCAGGCTGGATATCTGAGGTCGCAAAGCCAAGGTGCAGTCACGTGTGCTGGCGTGTAGAAGAGGAAGCCAATAGACTAGCCGACGTCGGCTGTCTATGCGACGGAGCATCCCGAGCGGGAGGAGTGGACGTATGCTCCGACTGACGAACGTTACGCACAACAACATCTGACCCCAGATGAAAGTTTGCAAGTTGTTATCTGCATTTATGAAAAATTATAGGTATTTGGGAGGGGGTAGGTATGGCAGAAAAAAACCCATGCACATGTTTCGCAGATAATAAACAGACATTGCAAGTTTGCAAATCTTTTGTTTTACCAACTAGCATCCAGTCGTATTGATGTAGAAGAGAAGTGTGTTTGTAGCTCTAACAGTACTAATAATTGACCACAAATGCAACTATGTCTGTATCATTGCAAAAAATGACAGTGTTTAATAGCTTAAATATTAACTTCGTATGCAATTTTAACTGTGCAGTTATCTGGTTGGGCACTTTTTTTCAACTGGTTAAATTGACCACCGGTTGTTAATCGTGTATCCATTTTGGTACTACTCAAAATGAGTAAATCGTTATCCACCAAATTTGTCAAGAGTCATTATTCTATATTATGCGCAAAATAAAATGTAAACATGAAAAGCAACTGAGGAGGCCAGAGAGAAAAGTCACAAATTCAGAATAAACGTTTTTCATTGCATTAACCCTTTACCCAACGAATCGGCCGCATTCGCCCGCGTAATATTAAAATTCAGTAGTTGAAAAAATATTATTTTTAAAAAAATATCAACAAAACCATATCATGTGACCCCTCGTTGGAACGAGCTCGTGGAGCTCGTTCCAACGAGGGGTCACATGATATGGTTTTGTTGAAATTTTTTGAAAAATTTGAAAAAATGATATTTAAAATAATAAATTTTAAAATCGTCTGCATTGGGTAAAGGGTTAATCTGATTTAATGTGGAGCACATTGGCTCAGTGGTTATGGCATTGAACCTCAAACTGAAACGTCCACAGTTTGATCCCTGCCAGTGGTAACTGTGTTGTGTCCTTGGGCAAGCCACTTAATCCCAATTGCCCACATATGTCAGGGTGGCACTGTGTGCTAAGGCGTACTGAACATCGATAGTGCACCTGTCTTCAAGTAATGCTAACCCTGCTTGCGTGGAGTTAGTATGTTAGGAGGTCTTGACAGTTGCTCGGTGGTTTTCTCCAGATACTCCTGCTTTGTCCACCCATAAAACTGCCGGACATGAGGTGAGCCTGGCTGTTGAAAGTACCGTTATACTCCAATTCCAATAAATATAAATAATCTGATTTAGGCCATACAAAGTTGATTGTCTGTTTCTCAGGCCATTTTTTCCAAAAAAGCATGCGGGCGGGCGGGCGGGTTTTTTTTTTCTTTTTATTTTCTCCCCGAGAGGTTGTTTGTGGTAATTTGACCCCCATCCAAACGCCTGGTGGACCACGCAAAATTTCGCAAATATATTGGTTATTCACCACAGGGGTGTTGGGTCGTAAATGAAGTGGGGTTTGAATGTTTGTTTTTTCAGTGAAACGTGAAAATTATAACACAGGACGAAAGTCACGAAACGCCTCGTGGGTGAAACGTCTCGGCTTAAAATGTCTCTGGGACAAATCAAATGTCGAAGTGCCAACTTTCAGAGATTTATTTTACCAAAAAAAAAAAATCCTGTCACAACCTGCCTAATAAAATCGGGAGTCGCAGTTTTTCCCCATTATATTCAAAATTATCACAACCCATTTGAACGGGCAGTTCATCCATAAATCATATTTTTTTTAAATCTGAAAATGAAATACAAAACGAATGTTTGCGTGTTTTTATTAACCAATTCGACCGCACATACCTGCCTATATGCAATTTATTTTCAACTATGACTGTTACTTTTATATCAAGCAACGGTTACTATTAGTTATCCAATTATCCTGCATCTCAAATGCATTTATTTAAATTAACTGGGAAACTCGTAACGGTTTCAAATAACAGTACACAAATTCCCAATGACGGCCATTTACAATACAAATGTTACTAAAAATAAATGTCAGGAGACTGTGTTCCATTCAACATAGCACCTGACTTTGCAGACTTTCTGAGGATTGGTGCAAATCAAACGTGGTGCGAATCGACCATTCCCCTTTGTGACTGTTTGTTGTCAGACTGAAAGACACCTTCCTTCTTGCTGTCATTATGACTTACCTTTTACAGAATAAAACACTTTCTGTTGTGAATATTGCTAAAACCCACCCACTTTATTAAGCTTGAAGTGTGTTAATTTAAAATTTGCGAACGCATCGATATCGATTTACCGAAATGAGCACAATATCTCAAATTTTTTTGGAAGATTTTTTTGGTGTCATAAAAAGGTTGCATGCGCACCAAAAATGACCATGCGCGTGGGCCTGAGAAACAGAGGTTCTTTTTTTATAGCCTTAATTGTCTTTTCTGAACAAATAACTCACACTGGAGATTTAAGTTGCCCCAAGATACCAAACACGGGTTGCTCAGGAGACAAGTTGCTCCAACACATTTCAAGTCAAGGTTGTTTGGATACTCAAACAGTGTCATTTTTGGGGGGATATTAAGCTTCTGATGTGTGGTTATACTTTTTTAGAGTCTGCATGGGCTGTGCAATTGGAAGTCATGCGGTCAAGGCTATACTTCAAACTGAAAATCACGTTATGCAACCTTTTCTGTACCTTTGCACAATTTCTAAATGAATTTTGCTGAGATATAAAGGGGAAGTCTTGGGATATAGGGAAAAAATTCAAAATTATAAAAGAATTATCTATGAACACTGGTTAGGCCCCATTTGGCTGTAGCATGCTCTCTTTTTATAATCAATGTGAACATAAAAAAATAAAAATTAAATGGTTTATATCTGATATTTTCCCAAAATTAATAAAATTAATAAATTTGTCCTTTCATGCAACAAGACTTTGCAATGCTTTAGCTCAAGGAACAAAATACACCACCACCCATGCTATTCTGTAGATTATGAGGCCTAAAGCATGAAACAAAACAAGAACATCAACTTTGGATGGCAAAGAAATGTTTACAAATATAAAAAATAAAATAAAACAAGAGGCCCCAGGGGCATGAGGGCACTCACCTGACATGGTAGCCTAAATATCAACCCATTGATGTAAACAAGTTGCATCTGCCCCTCCTAAGAAAAGCTTACACCAAATATCCTAAGATTCTGACCAGTGGATCTACATAAAAGAAGATTTCTGAAGAATATTCCTCATATTGAACTAAGGCCGGGGAAAAATAATTAATTTGTTCAGGTAACATGCTGAAAAAAAATAGGGTCGGTCGGTCGGTCGGGATTTTTTTTTTTTTTTCACAATTATTTTTTACAATGAATGCCTTTCAAGTGCCTCAGAAATCAACCTGTATATCCCTATATATCCCTCATGTCCTATTTGTTTGGTTATTTTATACGATTTGCATCAGTAAATAAAACTATAAACCATTTTTCTATGCGTTTTCATTTCTTAAATTGAAACCCATAACGAGACTCCAGAATTCGAAGATCGTGGCTACGTACGATTGTTCCATTGTTTCCTTGTCAGGTCAAGAACATGATCACATTTTGCAGTCATGTTTTAGGTGTGGAAGATGGAGAGAATTTAGGTGTGAAAATAAAATTCAACATTTCACTTCAACGTCATGAAATTCTTCGGTATGTATGGCTTAAAAACTGTCTATAAATGAGGATGAGTTGGAAACTGTTCTTAAAAATTGCTGTTTCCCTCTGTGTTCGCACTTTTTTGTGTGAATTGCGACAACGCTTGTAGCCGACATTTTGATATAAACACGCATTCTGAAACTTGTTGCTATGAGCGTCATCGGTCGACGTGCACACGCCCTTTAACATGAGAAACGTTCCAGGGACAGTCGTACCACGCAAAGTTGGTGCTATTATTTCGTTAGGCGATAGCGATTTCATTATTTTTTCTTTTTCTTAAAATTTTTTTTCTGTGCAAGGTAAAAAATATTTAGGGTCGCCCGCAAAAATAGGGTCGGTCGGGTTACCTGAACAAATTAATTATTTTTCCCCGGCCTAAGTTATAATTTGGGCTCCCAGTGGGAGCCCAAATATGAACCCATGAACTTGGCTTGAAGAAACTTGAATCTCACCTCCGTAAGGATGCTGTATACCAAATATCAAAAGATTCTGACTGGTGGATGTAAAGAAGAAGATTTTTTAAGACTATTCCTCATATTGAACTAAGTTATAATTCGGGCTCCCATAGGGAGCCCCAAATACAAATATAAAACCAGGGACCTGGTTTGAACAAACTTGAATCTCACTCCCCTGCTGCATACCAAATATCAAAACATTCCGACTGTTGTATCTGAAGAAGATTTTTAAAGAAAATTTCTCGTTTTGAACTAAGTTATAATTAAGTAACTTGCAACCTTGAAAGCTCACTAAATGGAGACTTACGACTTTAGTCGCACAAGGTAAGGAATAAAGGACTGCTCTTCTAACGGCTGTAATTCCAAAGAGACAGTAGTCTCAGCTTAGCTAACGCAGAAGACAGATATCTGTGTCACCTGCGCCTTAGAAAGTTCACTAAACGGTGACTTACGACGTTAGCCACAATGTATATGAAATAAAAGTGTCAATGACACTGTAGCTCAACTTGACAAACTTGAACTTGGTAAGTTATAAGTGAAATGGCAAAACTGAAGATCATTGGAACCAATGTTATTTGGTGAAATTTCAACATAACTGCATTGTGTGTGCACAACGTCAAGAGTAAACCTTGAATTTATAAATGTAAACTGTAAGACTGGCTAAAGAAAGAATGTTGATACACAAATGCAGTAAGTTCAGAGGTTATTGTAAATGGCAACTTTTTCACAGGAATGAATGCTAATAGCGGGGGAGGAATTCGTCACATACAGGTGAATTGTGCACTTGGTGATACCTTCTTGAAATTTGGCACACTGTTAGTGTAGGCTATGAGGTTCTCAAAAACGATCGGCTACAAGTTGACACCGACCGGTGGCGACCAGTAGCGGCACAATCCAAAATGGCCGCCAGCGGCTGAAGGGAACCTCCTTTTCGACGGTCTACCGACTATACATCCGATTGTAAGGGCGCGAAAGTGAACTCTGATCCACGCACGTGTTGGAAACAGACGTGGGAGATGATGTAGAATAAAACGAGATTCTCTATACGGACGCATCAATTTCTTGGAACTTGAAAAGAGCGTTGTTTCTCCGGGATCAGCGTCATTCAGGCAAACCTGAATGACGCTGATCCCGGAGAAACAACGCTCTTTATGAAGCAGTCTCTTTGCCATACAATCTCTTGTTTGGCGTAATTCCGCAAGCAATTCTGATTTGTCTGTCGAAATTAATTCGAGAACGCGATTGTTCACAAAAATCATTCACAGAATGAGTGAGAATCCTCTTCGTGTACGGACTAGTACTGACTGGGAACGTTGTTGCTTTTGCCAGCAAGACAGTTCCAAGAAATTGATGCGTCCGTATAGAGAATCTCGTTTTCATGACGCCTATAAAGCTATTGAGGAAGACATAACGCGCTTCCTAGATAATGGCGTTGAGCTTCCATATAATTTGACCATTGATTGTTTGATGAGAGAGAGTGATGAGTGTATGTCGATGTCACTGTTGACGAATAAGGCAATATATCATAAGACATGCCGTGACAGTATTCGGACTCACATCGTACAGCGCGTGCTACACAAGCGAGAGCGAAATGAGGCAGTGGCATCCTGCTCCACGCTGAGTCCTAAAAGAACACGGACAAGTTTTGAATCTGGCTGTGACAGGAAACTGCCCCAGTGTGTTTATTGTCACAAACGCGAAGGTGACAGCAGTGAGCCTATTTGCAGATCAATGTCTGATAACAATAAACTCAAAATTATGGCAAAGGAAGCCGAGAACTGGGTTGTTTTTTCTCGGGTCAATGCAGCATTTGATTCCGCTGCTAGTGATCTTTACTATCACAAAACCTGTTATTGTAAGCTTGCCAATGAAGCACGAGCGGCTAAATCTAAAAAGTCGAAGAACGCCGAACATTCCGCGTCAGGCCTGCCCTATGACCCTCTCGTTATGGCAGAGCTCATAACATTTGTTGAACACAACGATTCCGCGATGAAGCTTGTCGATCTCAAGAATCTGTACAGTCGGAGGTTGAAGCAAGTCGGTTCTGATTGGCTTAGTGAAGAAATACATTCCACTCGATTCAAAGAACATTTGTTGCAGAAATTGGGCGATGGCTGGGACGCCTTCACACAGGGTAGAGATGTGTTTATTTCAAGTAGGTTTCGAGTTGGCTCCTTGTTGTCCGAATCTTTAACTCGTATAGTGTCTGAGGAAGAGGCAAAAAAGATAGTTGATGTGGGTCTTCTTCTGCGTAAACACATACTCATATCTCAAGCTCCTTTCACGGGATCATTTTCATCTTATTGCTTGAGCGAGCCTGTACCCAACTCACTCCTGACTCTTCTTAGAGTTCTACTTGAGGGCACATGTAGTATACAGAACTTAGGCGATGATGAGACTGTTAATGCCAAGACTCGAGTGGCTTGTACTATTTCACAGATGTTGATCAGCAATTCAGCGAAACGCTCCGAACATGCACAAAATGTTCACCAGAGACGTGACAGAGAAACTCCAATGCCTCTTTATGTGGGTTTGAAGTTGCATGCCCATGATCGTATGAAAAATCTTATCAGAGATTTTCATCAAATGGGACTCTCTGTCTCTTATGATCGCGTAATGGATGTTCGCAGGAGTTTCGCGAGAGCTGTTTCACTGCGGTTCAAGAACGAAGGTGTTGTAGTCCCAGCTAACTGCAAACGTAATGTTTTCTCGATAGGAACCACTGATAACATTGATGTATCTGGTAGATCTGATATGCATGGTACGTCCATCACACTCATTGGTCAACTGAGCAGGGACAATGTGGGTACTGATCCCCCACCACTGAGTTTAGATGTTCCAGAAGACACACAAATTGAACTCCCAGACGACTATGCATTTGTTCCTTTCGTTGAAGACTTTGGTGGGGACATCAGGCTTGAATCTCCAGATGAATGTAATGTACGGCCCAATGAATATGCAGATTTGAACGTGGGAGAGAATGACTGGTTGTCTCATGTGTCACAGATCAGCAATAAAGGGAAGGTTGATGGCAGCTGGCAGCTTGATGAAGTCCCTGTGACCTTTTCAGGCTTCTTTTCAAAACATGAAGATCAAGACAATGTCAAACCTCGTGCAGTTATTGGGGTATTCCCTGTTTTCAGTGAGCAGAAAGCGGACTCACTCAGTATGCAGAAGCATGCTATGTATGTGGTCAGGGAAGCTACTGCTTTCGTAAACCCCGGCCAGATACCTGTCATTGAAGGTGACTGTCCGTTGTATGCCAGGCAGAAAAAATGTCAATGGCTGTTCCCAGAGGAGATAGGTGAGGATCGAATGGTGTGTATGATTGGATTCCTGCATCTTGAAATGTGCACCCAAGAAGCTGGTGGTAAGCTTATGGGTGGTTCTGGTTGGGAGCGAATGTTTCACCTCGCAAAGATATTCACACCCGGTGTAGCATCATCCCTACTTGGTGGGAAACATGTCAAGAGGACGCGACAGGCATATCTTCTCACTCTAGCTTGGCTTGAGATCCTCAGAAAGAATGCTTATGAGATTTACTGTCAGCAGACTGGGCCCCATGAGTCATTTGAAATGTGGGAACAGAGGATTCTTTCACAATCTCCAACTGCGCGCTATTGGGGTGAAATCGTTCGGAACTTTCTCTTGACAAGCTGTCAATTCGTTCGGAACCAACGAATCGGTAACTGGCCTGGTACACTGTGTTCTATCGATGAGTTGTGCAGTTACTTTTTTGCCCTAGGACATACAAATTATTGTCGGTGGGTCCCCGTATTTCTGAGAGACATGTCTCAGCTACCCAGGCGGCATCCTTCAATCCACAACAAATTCATGGAAGGCCATTTTGTGGTCCAGCGTAGTGAGAGGAAGTTCAGTATGATGGGTTTAGATCAGAGCCAAGAACATAGTATCCAACTACTCAAAGAAGACAGTGGTCCAAAAGGTCTCTATGGCCAGGCTGAAGAGAAAGTCGTTATTGAGCTTTCAAGGTCAGAAGTTCTGCGTGTTATAGATGAGTATGAATATGCAAGTTTCCACACAACATCATCAGATAACACGGAACACCCGGAAAGTTCGGTATCAGAGCAGAAAAAATTTCTGAATCAATTGAAATCTCTCCTCGATCTGGTGAATCAGGGACTCATTATCAACCCTTATGATGAAACTAGTGGTCAGCTGGTGACATTAGATACTGGTGAATATATGGACCCCGAAGTTAGTAAGAGTTTACGGTCATTACCCGAAAGGGGCAAGCATTTATATTCCACTTTCTTGAAGGAAAGGCTTGTGGAATGCACCGTACCCCTGAATGATGTTATTCCCAAGGCAAATATATATACCTTCCTTAACCCACCCCCAGCCAACCTGGACAAAGGCCGAGACAAACTCATGTCAAGTAAAGCAACTGCCGCAATAGTTACCCAGATGTTCGTTTCACTGCAAGCCCGGCCTGATTCAAACATGGATGAGTTTTTCATGCACGAGAATGCACGTGATCCGCCAGCATTATCCGATAGAGGTAAGCTACGGAGTGGGACAAAATCTCAAATTCTCAATTGTTTACCAGCTATTCCTGCACAAGGGAAGAATTCAGCAGCTAGACAAGCTTCAGTTGTCATCTTGGATATGCCTGCTGTAGTCCATGTAATCAAACCACAGAAAGCGGATCTGTTTGGAGAATATGCTCGATTGCAATTATTGCCATACATCGAATCTCTGATTAACACGAACACCACAAGGGTTGATGCGATCTATGACTGTTACCCCGAAGGCAGTTTGAAGAATCAGACGCGAGCAAAACGCCTCGGTGAGACAGCAGTTAGGTTGATACGGGTGTCCGAGAACGTCCCTTTACCTAAAGGGAAGAATTGGCAGGCATTCTTGAAAGTTAGTGAGAATAAAGACGAATTTTTCAAGTTCCTGTCTGCTGAACTGCTGAAATTAACATCAACATCCGAGTACCAGTTGTTAACGACATCAGGAGAATATGTACTATGCAATAAGGATGTTAGCTTATGTGACATATCTCCATCGAACCACGAGGAAGCAGACACGCGCATGATGCTTCATCTCAACCATGCAGTCTCACAAGGTCACAAAATAGCTTTTCTTCGCACGGTTGATTCTGATGTCGTCATTCTGTCTTTGCACCATTTCGCAACATTCCGTGACCTTGGACTCAGTGAGCTGTGGATTGGGTTTGGAATTGGAAAGGCATATAAAGATATGCCAATTCATGAGATAGCTTCACAACTTGGACCTGATTACTGTAAGGCCCTGACTTTCTTCCACGCCTTCACAGGTTGTGATGTAACATCCAGCATGCTCGGCATTGGGAAGAAGACAGGATGGAATGCATGGATGAATTTTCCCGCATCAACTGAAATGATGATAGAATTGACTGAGAATCCGCAAGTCTTTTCAGAGGATTCCCCTCATATGCAGCATATCGAAAAACTCACCATACAGATGTACAGTAACAGTTGTGTCAGTACACGTGTCAATGATGCGAGACGGCATATGTTCACACATGGCCTTAAGTCTATGGAAAACATCCCGCCCACCAAAGCAGCTCTGTATCAACATGTAAAAAGGGTAATTCTTGTGTCATCTTTCATTTGGCATCGTGCTCTGCAGAAACACTTATGTGTGCCAGACCCATCACAGTACGGATGGGAGTGGAATCCACGTCTCAATATTCTGGTCCCATTTTGGACTCACCTAGGAGACGCAAGTGCTGCATGTGCACTGATGCTCCACTGTAGTTGTGCCAAGGCCTGCAAGGGCAATTGCAAATGCTTGAAAGCTGGATTAAGGTGCACACCTTTGTGTAAGTGTGAAGGTGGCTGTTGTAACAATATTGAGTAGTATACTGTCATGTTAGGACCAGTCATCTCCTATTCTGGTATTTTTTTTTCCATTTTCGGCCAGTTAACACATGTCATGTTTCTAGTTGAGTTGATTTTGCTAACAAATGTTCATCCCATGTGGCTTGCTACATTGTCCGGGGTATAGGAATACAGTTTTAGATTTCGGAAAATAGTCTGTTATTTACTGCACAAGACGGTGTTAATTCATGCATAGCATGATACAATATCCCCAACTATTTTGCCTCTGTACAACAGTTGATACCTTCGTTCACCCGTGTGTTCATCTATGGTATCCTTGTCTTTCTCTGGCCATAGGCCACATGTGACTAGTCAGTTCCTACTCCATAGCAAATCAACTTGGAAATCCTTCATCTTGTAGCGCACTCATGTCTCAATGAATCCATACCTGAGTTGATCTAATAAATCTAACGTAAGGTATCAAATTGCCATACCGGATCATATTTCGATAAGTTATTCGCTAAAACATTTCGACCACTCATCGACATCAAAGGTCATGTTTTGGCTCCCAGTGGTGGCTATATCTCTATATCCCTGGTAAAGTAGCATACCATGAGGGATGGGCATTAAGTGTCGGCAACATTAATCCTGACTTGGAACACACCACATCTTAACTGGCCGAAAATGAAGAATACTACTTGTAGTCAAAAAATATTCCTGTACCTCGAATGACTGCAAACATACACTCACCCCTTCTAGTCCCATTTTGCCAATGTTCTATACTGGCAAGATAACATTGTATAATTAACAACGGGAACTAATGCATCCCGAGTTCATTCCAGCACTGCCCTTGCTGGCAGACGTGTCGCTATGGTGTTGAGATTGAACCAGAACTCCTCTAGAAATTTGATAGTTTTATTTTCTTAGAAAATAAATCTATCGAAAATGCCGGAAGTTGAGAATAGACTGTCACTTTAATTGGATTATCAAATGTCCAAGTATCCCCACTGCTGCATACTATCGAGTACCCTTGTTCATGTGTTGACAGGAATCTCTCATACCATGTTCATTTGACCATTGCATTCCCGAGAAACATTCAACACTAATTTATCTACGGACGGACGATCATACTGACAGTCAGACACACAGACGCACACATCGACGGAAATTCTGATCCCATTATCCATTAATCTTCCCCCCAACTTGTTCCAAGGGCTTCACTCCATCATTCACATCAATTACAGCACATGTATGGTGTTAGGTTTGGAGCTTCAGTTGTGCGATCGGCGAAAATAGCTTTTTTTCGATCCGCTTGGCGGCCATTTTGGATTTCGCTGCTAGTGGTGGCTAGAGGATGGTGCCAACTTGTAGCCGATCGATTTTGAAATCTCTGATGCCTACCCTTACATCATGCCAAATTTCAGGAAGGTATCACCAAGTGCACAATTCTAGCGAATTCCTCCCCCGCTATAATCAATAGCTCTTATCTAAAGGTCTCGTCTAATGAGCACACCAAGTTAAAAAAAAAATCCTGATAAATGTGGCCTGTAGGCCATGTCAAAGAGGAATATGATGCACAAATGCAAAAAAAATCAAAAACTGTTGCTAACAGCAACAGTTTTTGATGGAAATGAAAAGAAAATCAATAGCTCCTATCTTTGTCATCCTGCATAAGCATACAAAGTTTCAAAACAGCCTGATAAAGAATGCACCCTCTGAGGCAAGCCAAAGGAAGATGTTAATGCGCAAATGCACTAAGTTTGAATGTCATTGCTTGTGGCAATGTTTTTTTCTCTTTTTTATGGAAATTCATAAATATACCCTGCAGAGAGTGCAAAAGGGATAAGTTATTACACAAATGCAGTAAGTTCAAAGGCTGGTGAAAACGACAATAATTTTTTAAAGGAAATGAAAATAAATGCGACCTGTGAGGTGTGCCAAAGGAAATTGTGGATGTACGTACGTAGGCCAACGGACGAGAAGTGATGGCAATAGCTCAGCTTGACTTTGTCAAGTTGAGCTAATAAATGTGCCCTGCAGGGTGTGCCAAAGGGAAATATTGAGGTCGGATGAAACTAAGTTCTAAGAACGTTGGCAGCGGCAACATTTTTCGACGGAAATTGAAAAAAATCGATAGCTCCCATCTAGAGGTCTACCCAAACAAGCATACAAGGTTTCAAACAATCCGATCATAAATGTGCCCTGCATGGTGTGCCAGGGGGAAATATTGAGGTCTGACTAAACTGAGTTCTAAGAACGTTGGCCGTGGCAACATTTTTTGACGGAAATCGAAGTAAATCGATAGTACCATCTAAAGGTCACCCCAAACAAGCATGCCAGGTTTCAAAGCAATCCAATCATAAATGTGCCCTGTAGGGTGAGCCAAAGGGAAATATTGAGGTCTTCTGACTAAACTATGTTCTAAGAACATTGGCCGCGGCAACATTTTGTGACGGAAATGGAAAAAAATCGATAGCTCCCATCTAGAGGTCACCTCAAACAAGCATACCAGGTTTCAAAGCAATCCAATCATAAATGTGCCCTGTAGGGTGTGCCAAAGGGAAATATTGTGGTCTGACTAAACTAAGTTCTAAGAACATTGGCCGTGGCAAAATTTTTTGATGGACGGAAATGGAAGAAAATCGATAGCTCCCATCTGGAGGTCACCACAAACAAGCACACCAGGTTTCAAAGCAATCCAATGATAAATGTGCCCTGTAGGGTGTGCCAAAGGGAAATATTGTGGTCTGACTAAACTAAGTTCTAAGAACATTGGCCATAGCAAACGTTTTGACGTAAATTGAAGAAAATCGATACCTACCATCTAGAGGTCACCCTAAACAAGCATACCAGGTTTCAAAGCAATCCAATCATAAATGTGCCCTGTAAAGTGTGCCAAAGGGAAATATTGTTGTCTGACTAAACTAAGTTCTAAGAACCTTGGCAGCGGCAACATTTTTGGACAGAAATTGAAGAAAATTGATAGCTCCCATCTAGAGGTCACCCCAAGCAAGCAAGCAAGCCAGGTTTCAAAGCAATCCAATCATAAATGTGCCCTGTAGGGTATGCCAAAGGGAAATATTGAGGTCTTCTGACCAAACTAAGTTCTAAGAACGTTGGCCGCGGCAACATTTTTTGACGGAAATTGACGAAAGTTAAAAAATTTATAGTAATTTATATATTTTTTATACTTACCAATGACCCAGACATAGCTGGTGCTAACTCTTAAAATATAAGGCCAAACACAAATTTTGCCCCCCAATCCCCAAAATTTGCATCTAAAACCAAAGAAAACATGTCCTGAATGGCCCTCCACACTTCACCTCTACTGCGCATGCGCAGTGTCAAGGACGTTCCGAAATTGGCGCCATTAATCATTCTTATAACCAGTGCCTGGTAAGCGCTATGTACTCAGCGGGGAGGTATGAGTTCCCAACTCCTGGGAGGGCCATCCCCGTCTGGGTCATTGGTAAGTATAAAAAATATATAAATTACTATAAATTTTTTAACATTTTTATACTGTACCAATGACCCAAACATAGCTGAATAGTAAAAAGGCTGGAGGGCCAAGGACATAGAGCAAGTTGGAATACGCTCAATTATATAAAATAGAGTCATCCCCTCTAGGGAAAAAGAAGTATTAGGCCTTACATGTATCTTTCTTATTTATGATAAATTAGAAAGATACAACACCTTCCAAAATTGAGCATCATACATCCATGTACTCTATTAATATCTAGTACAATCCTTATACTAATAATTTTTAAAGTAAGCCAATAAATAAAGTAAGTCTAGAGAATAGAGACTCTTTATACTCCTTAAAAGTGTCTGAGGATTGTATAATAACGTCCGTTGACACGTGCTATATTCAAAAGCTATACTTTAAAAACTAAGACCTGAATGAATTTTTAAAACATAAACTTCTCACTAAACAACCATCCCAATAACAGCTCAGAATTACTAACTCCGGAGGAGGTATCC
The DNA here is from genome assembly GCA_031216915.1 of Pictodentalium vernedei. Classification (NCBI taxonomy): domain Eukaryota; kingdom Metazoa; phylum Mollusca; class Scaphopoda; order Dentaliida; family Dentaliidae; genus Pictodentalium; species Pictodentalium vernedei. The sequence goes on along the minus strand of CM062291.1, from coordinate 62,737,185 downwards.
CCTTGTTTTCATAGTAAAACAGGTGACCCAAGGGAACACCCCCCCCCCCCCCCCCCCCCCCCTTTTTCTTGCCCTGGGTCAAATAGCCCAGAGCGAAGAGGGCAGCAGAACGGAGTCACTGCCGAAACAGACAGCCTACCTAGCTATAGTAGCAACTGTTAAGTGAATGACATTCTGAGCAGTAGATAATAGACCTAACAATAGAGGCCTCCAGAAATGGACTCGATATTTCTGAGATAAAAATTCATGAATGTGGATGGCTGAGCGCAATGAGCAGCCTTCAAAAATCTATAATAGCGACACTATTAATGTAAGCCCAAGATGTAGAAGAACTCTTACTTCATGAGCCGAAATCTCAAGCACAACTGCTGAGTCAATGATATACTATAAGCAGTATTGATAGTTAATTGAATCCATTAGCAATAGAATGGAGCGTAACGTCCTTCTATTAGGCAACAAAGACAGAAGAAGCTTACGCCCGTAGTAATAAACAGATATATGTTTATAAATACGTAAACTCTAACCGGACAGAGTAAAGGCCTATGCCCGTACGAAGACGGAAGGACCTTAATAACAATAGGTTCCGGATATTTATTAGGAGCCTGACTCTTATGCAAAAATCCAACCTAAATAGTAAAGGAAGTAGTGATTCCGAAACTACGAAAGTGAGAATCATCCACCGATAGTGCATGAAGCTCACTGACTCTTCAGTAAAAGAGAAGCCAACAGAATTACTGTCTAAAAGGTCAGAATTTGAAAACTACTGTTTCCAGAGGCTCAAATGATTACTTAGCTAAATAAGAACCGAAGTTAAATTACGTATAGAAATTTAATCTAATGATTCTAAGTCTATTTATCGAAAAGTTACTAACTGACTTAGATAAAGAGACATAAGACTCAATTGTAAACTATCATAGAGTGTATAGGTATGAGATAACATAAACCTATAACCTTAATAGTAACAGGCTGCAGTAGATCTTGTCAAACAAGTATACTAGAAAGTTGCAATGACTAGTATGGAGGGATCAACAATATCAACATAGTGATCCCTACACCAACGACGGAAGAGCCTCCACTTTAGCCGCATAGTATAGCGAAGAAGAGGTTCTCCTACAGTAAGAAATCACGTCCATAGCTCGTCCAGTACAATGCTTACAATGCAATAAGGACCACACAACGGAATACGTGAAGGTTGAGACCTTGCGGGTTGTGATGAAGATGACACGATTTACCCAGCGAAAAAAGATCCTCTCATGGAGTAAGTTTTCGCGTTAAGTCCCATAGTAGACATCAGAGTAAATTTACCCACGGTCTCTGTGAAGACAGAGATGCTATCAACAGAAATGTATTGTGGTTGTTTATCTTAGCAATACTTGCTGAAACAACAGTGGAGGAGGATACGCATATCCTATCATTCCATCCTATTAGATCAATAGAGCGTTAACAACATAAGCTCAGAGATCCGGACATGTAAACACATACGTCTGCAATTGATTAGCAAGTTGTGTCGTAAATAAATTATCATTGGGCGCTCCCATTGATAGCAAATCTGATTGAATACTTGTTTGTTGAGAGTCCATTCTGACGGCAACAAGCGACCCATAAGTGAAAGGGAGTCCGGTAATACAATCAGACGACCCGGAATATGACGGACCGAAGCAGAACTTGGTGTACTATAACAAACAGAAGGATTCTTTCCATTAAATTGAATAATGGAAACGAATGAGTGCCTCCCTGGTTCTGGAGATACGCCACTAATGTCGTATTATCGGACAGGATTTGGACATGCATTTCTGAATAATGTTCATCCAATGACATAAGGCAAGCCTAAAAAACATTATTCCGTGGAAGATAAGTGCTTGCCTAGAGACTGCGGAACCCAAAGACCCTGGCACTTCGAATCTGTTGGGATCAATATTGTATCCCAACCTGTTTGACTGGCAACCGTCATAATTATAAAACTCGGATCCGGCAACTGCAGTGGCACTCTCTGAGTCAACCACCGAATGTTTGCCCCAGTCTGAATCTCTTGCTACACTAGATAGACAAGAGAACGTGTAAATCGAGCAATTCATGGATTGCTGAAAAGTTGCCGTCGAAGAGAAGCTTCTCCGAGAACGAAGCGACTCTGAGAGAGTTCTTCACCTTACTATCCACGCGCGTGGATGCACGTCTAACCAACTCCAAGTAGCCACTGAAGGGCGGAGTTATACGTGAACAAACTACTGCCCTCAAAAGAAATCACACTGAGGATCATATCCCGGAATTCTTTGTCTTGAAGACTTAATGATAACGTCTCAGTAAGGTGGATTACGTATGATAAAGCGTCTAAGTTAAGTCTATTAGACATCATTGTCGTTTCCAACATTGTGGTTGGAAAAGACATAGACGGCGAAAAAGATTATTTCCAGTCTTTAACCACGCCGTCTAGATGCATATGAACTCTCGGTATGCCCTGTTGTGCCAAAATAAATTATTCCTATAAATGATAAAAGGCAGAATTGAGCATTGCGGACAAGAAACTAAACTATCATGCTTGGGAGCAGGCTTATATATATATAGCGTCCATAAATAATACACATGTTCTAATGACATTATTGGACTGTGTTGTTAAGTCAGGGACAATGTCCCTGAACCGATCCAAAATTCCGTGTCCAATGACGCTATAAGTCTCTTATCCAACATCGCAGCAATGTAGTCCGAAGGAACAACCACTGGAAGATAATGCCGGAAGAAATGTATGGCAGCTTCCGATGTTACGAAAGGGAAAACTCGAAATCGTCCGAATCCCTTTCGCCATCCTGTCGGACCCTCTTAAGCGTTCGGTCGTCCGAACTTGATGCAACCGCGGACCGCACCGACCCAGCGCCGTCGGATAATTCCTGATCCGACCGAGAAACTGTCGATTGCTGGGATGCTGCGAAAAACTGTGCTAACTTGGATAGCACGTCCGTCACTGAGGCCTGTGGAGAAGCGGTCTTACGATGCATTGCTGCTGGAAGCTCCGTGATCGTCACCCCGTGCATACTACTATTATGCGAGCGAACGGAGTGTATAGGCCTCGTGTCCCTTGGCTACCGGATGGCGTGACCTGTTCGCCGTGGAATCACTGAATGACGAAACTGGTCGGATACTCGAGGTCACGTAGCCAATGTGCGGTCGTGTGCACTGCTGTGAGGATGAGGAAGCATTATCGACAGTCTCTCGGACTGTCAATATAACGGAGCGTCCCGAGCGGCGGACATATGCTCCGAATGTAAAATATCTGAACCACAACATGCGGTCCCCTATGTTGTTGGACGAGAGGGACCTCTCTCGCTCACAGCCCGGACGGACCTGGACGAGCCAGGAACCAGACTAACAGGCTTCCTCCGATCTGTCCTCAATCCGTCGTCACTGGGTGAGTACTAAAGTTATTATAGTGCTCCCATCACCCAAATCTCCTTCCTAGACCGCAACGGATGAACCCGGCAGCCGAACCATTCGATGAATGTACGCTACACTGGGTGAGCTAGCGAATGTCACTCCGTTGATCCTACAAGGGACCTCTTAGGCGATAGACATATTCCATGAGCACTTATTGCCGCTAGCTCTTCATTAACTATGACGACAGAGGCACACTTTTGAAAGACATCTCCGTAACTTTGCGAACAAGAAACTAGAAATGCTTGGTAATAGCAAGCATATAATAATAAATATATAGCTTCGTTCAATAATTCGAAAGTTTGTGTGACATTATTGGACAATGTCGGAACTGAGGGACGATGTCCCTGAACCGAACCAAAAATTTCTAAGTCCACCGACGCTATCAGTTTCTTATCCGGCATCGCATCATTCTGGTCCAACGAAAGAACCTGTAGAAGATCAAGTCAGATGACATACACAACAGCATATGTTGTTCCGAAAGGGAAAGCTCGAAATCCTCTGAATCCCTTTCGGTATCCCGTCGGACCGGATGAAATTTTCGGACGTCCGTACCTGCTTCCGCGGAGCGTCCCGACCCAGCATCGTCGGATAATACATTATGCAACAGATTCAGTTGATGCTGGGATGCTGCGATAAGCTGTGCTATTTGGGATAGCACGTCCGTCCCCGAGGCCTGTGCAGTAGCGGTCTTACGATGCATTGCCGCCGGAAGCTCCGTGTACGTTGACTCCCACACACTTTCTTATGCGAACGTCCGGAGTCTGCAGGCCTCGTGTCCCTGGCTACCGGATGGTGTGACCTGGTCGCCGATGATTCTCTGACTGGCGAAGCTGACTGGATATCCGAGGTCACGTAGCCAAGAGCGGTTGTGTGCGCTACAATGAGAATGCGGAAGCCTTATTGACAGTCTCTCCGGACTGACTATATGTCGGAGCGTCCCGAGCGGCAGACGTATGCTCCGAATGCGAAACATTTTGTACCACAACATCTGGGGCCAGATGTTGTTGTACGAGAGAGGGGCCTCTCTCGCTCGCCGTCCGGATGGACCTGAACGAGCTAGGAACCGGACTAAAAGGCTTCCTCCGTTCTCCCTCTAATCCGCCGTCACTGGGTGTGCATTTGGTTGATTTATAGTGCTCGCATCACCCCAAAACTCCTTCTAGACCGCAACGGACGAACCCGGCTGCCGAACCAATCGATGAATGGACGCTACACCGGGCGAGCTAGCGGACGTCAAAGGCCGTCGAACCTACTAGGGTCCTCTTAGGCAATTGGCGTATTTACATGAGCACTTTTCTGCTAGCCCTTCATTAATTGTGACGATGGAGGCACACTGTTGGAAGACATCACGGATACATCACCCTAATCTTGATCGTCTGAAATAGAAATTGATAAAGTAGAGTGACCCTGCGGGGAAAGGACCGGAATGTCCAATTCCCCACTAACATACCGTGACATACGCTTCCCATGTTGTCATCGAAATCATCACATACAGAACAGGAGTTAGTGCGAGTACACTGACTACATATAGAATGATTATAAAAGTCAGAGGAAGATTTCCTCTTATTACAATTGACCAAAATCCTTTCAATGTGAAAAGAAAACAAAGTCCTTACTCGCACCAACCCCTGACAATCAAAATACATAATAATATAATCCATTAATATAGAAAAAATAACTGAAATCAAAATATTTTGAAAAAATATTTTTTCAGAACAGCCCAAGTTTCTGAAAAGTAACGTTGAGCCCCAATGGATCCCAAGCCTAAGTGTGGACAAAAATTTTAAAAATATTTTAAACAATTTATGCAACACTTACGAACAATAATAATGTATCTAGTTATGATTAAATTCACATCAAGATATTATTTTCAAGAAATCCCCCCTCACACTGAGGGCTGTTGTAAATGTAAACAATAAGTGTAAAAACACTAAAATAAGACTCCAGGCACCCAGGCCCGAAATCAGTTACCAATAATACACTATCTGATGCAAAACAGAGACTTCCAGGGAAGAAACTGCAGAACATCAGATGGTAGATGCAGAACACAACGCCTAACCACCCATAGGTGAAGACGTAAACATGGGGAAAAGAACAGAATTCATTCTGTTATTCAGCTAAAACTCCCAAGAAATTTTAGTAATAATAATTACAGAAAATATGCCAAAAGCATGGGAGAAGAGCAAGAGGGGACTTAAAGGAAAGGGAGAGAGGAAAACACTGAACAATCAGTGTAACTTGATAACAAGAATGACAACAAAATGGCTGCTGCCTCGAAAATAGGTAACTTAACATAATTTCATTAAAAAGTTAAAAAATTTATAGTAATTTATATATTTTTTATACTTACCAATGACCCAGACATAGCTGGTGCTAACTCTTAAAATATAGGGCCAAACACAAATTTTGCCCCCCAATCCCCAAAATTTGCATCTAAAACTAAAGAAAACATGTCCAGAAAGGCCCTCCACACTTCGCCCCTACTGCGCATGCGCAGTGTCAAGGACGTTCCGAAATTGGCGCCATTAATCATTCTAATAACCAGTGCCTGGTAAGCGCTATGTACTCAGCGGGGAGGCAAGAGTTCCCAACTCCTGGGAGGGCCATCCCCGTCTGGGTCATTGGTAAGTATAAAAAATATATAAATTACTATAAATTTTTTAACATTTTTATACTGTACCAATGACCCAGACATAGCTGAATAGTAAAAAGGCTGGAGGGCCAAGGACATAGAGCAAAATGGAATACACTCAATAAAATAAAATAAAATAGAGTCATCCCCTGTAGGGAAAAAGAAGTAATAGGCCTTACATGTATCTTTCTTATTTATGATAAATTAGAAAGATACAACACCTTCCAAAATTGAGCTTCATACATCCATGTACTCTATTAATATCCAATATAATCCTTATACTAATAATTTTTAAAGTAAGCCAATAAATAAAGTAAGTCTAGAGAATAGAGACTCTTATACTCCTAAAAGTGTCTGAGGATTGCATAATCATGTCCGTTGACATATGCAATATTCAAAAGCTATACTTTAAAAACTAAGACTTGAATGAATTTTAAAAACCTAAACTTCTCACTAAACAACCATCCCAATAACAGCTCAGAATTACTAACTCCGGAGGAGGTATCCCCTTGTTTTCATAGTAAAACAGGTGACCCAAGGGAACACCCTCCCCCCCCCCCCCCTTTTCTTGCCCTGGGTCAAATAGCCCAGAGCGAAGAGGGCAGCCGAACGGAGACACTGCCGAAACAGACAGCCTACCTAGCTATAGTAGCAACTGTTAAGTGAATGACATTCTGAGCAGTAGATAATAGACCTAACAATAGAGGCCTCCAGAAATGGACTCGATATTTCTGAGATAAAATTCATGAATGTGGATGGCTGAGCGCAATGAGCGGCCTTCAAAAATCTATAATAGCGACACTATTAATGTAAGCCCAAGAAGTAGAAGAACTCTTACTTCATGAGCCGAAATCTTAAGCACAACTGCTAAGTCAATGATATACCATAAGCAGTACCGATAGTTAATAGAATCCATTAACAATAAAATGGAGCGTAACGTCCTTCTACTAGACATCAAAGAGAGAAGAAGCTTACGCCCATAGTAATAAACAGATATCTGTTTATAAATACATAAACTGTACCCGGAAAGAGTAAAGGCCTATGCCCATACGAAGACGGAAGGACCTTAAAATAATAGGTTCCGGATAATAGGAGCCTAACTCTTATGCAACAATCCAACCTAAATAGTAACGGAAGTATTGATTCCGAAACTATGAAAGTGAAATCATCCATTGATAGTGCATGAAACTCACTGACTCTACAGTAAAAGAGAAACCAACAGAATTACTGTCTAAAAGGTCAGAATTTGAAAACTACTGTTTCCAGAGGCTCAAATGATTACTTAGCTAAATAAGAACCGAAGTTAAAATCTGTATAGGAATTTAATCTAAAGATTCTAAGTCTATTTATCAAAAAGTTACTAACTGACTTAGATAAAGAGACAAAAGACTCAATTGTAAACTATCGTAGAGTGCATAGGTATGAGGTAACATAAACCTATAACCTAAATAATAACAGGCTGCAGTAGATCTTGTGAAACAAGTATACTAAAAAATAGCAATGAGTAGTATGGATGGATCAACAATATGAACATAATGATCCCTACACCACGACGGAAGAGCCTCCCCTTTAGCCGCATAGAACAGCGCCGGAGGATACGCGTATCCTATCATTCCGTCCTATTGATCAATACAGCGTTAACAATATTAGCTCAGAGATCTGGACAAGCCAACACATACGTCTGCAATTGATTAGCAAGCTGTGTCATAAATAAATCATCATTGGGCGCTCCCATAGATAGCAAATCTGATTGAATACTTGTTGTTGAGAGTCCATTCTGACAGCAACAAGCGACCCGTAAGAGAACGGGAGTCCGATAAAACAATCAGACGACCCGGAATATGACGGACCAAAACTGAACTTGGTGTACTATAACCAACAGACGGATTCTTTCCATTAAATTGAATAACGGAAACGAAAGAGTGCCTCCCTGGTTCCGGAGATACGCCACTACTGTCGAATTAAAGGACAGGAATTTGGGCATGCGTTTCTGAATAATGTTCATGCAATGACATAAAGCAAGCCTAAAAAACATTATTCCGCGGAAGAAAACTGATTGCTAAAAGACTGCGGAACCCAAAGACCCTGGCACTTCGAATCCGTAGGGATCAGTATTATATCCCAATCTGTTTGACTGGCAACCGTCATAACAGCCACACTCGGGTCCGGCAACTGCGGCGGCACTCTCTGAGTCAACCACCGAATGTTTGCCCCAGTCTGAATCTCTTGTAACACTAGATAGACAAGAGAACGTGTAAATCGAGCAATTCATGGATTGCCGAAAAGTTGCCGTTGAAGAGAAGCTCCTCCGAGAACGAAGCGACTCTGAGAGAGTTCTTAACCTTACTATCCACGCGTGTGGATGTAGCTAGGGCTGCGTCACGTCTAACTAACTCCAATCAGCCACTGAAGGGCGGAGTTATACGTGAACAAACTACTGCCCTCAAAAGAAATTACATTGAGAATAATATCCCGTAAATCTTTTCTTGAAGACGTAATGATAATGCCTCAGTAAGGCGGATTACGTATAATAAAGCGTCTAAGTTAAGTCTACTATACATAATGTCGTTCCCAACATTGAAATTGGAAAAGACATAAACGGCGAAAAAGAATATATGCAGTCTTCAATCACACCGTCTAGACGCATATGAACTCTCGGTATGCCCTGCTCTGCCAAAATAAACTATTTGTATAAATGATAAAATGGCAGAAATGAGCAACGCGGACAAGAAACTAAACTATCATGCTTAGTAGCAGGCTTGTATATATATATATATAGCGTCGAAAATAAAACACATGTTGTAATGACAATATTGGACTGCGTCGGTAAGTCAGGGACAATGTCCCTGAACCGATCGAAAAATCCGAGTCCAATGACGCTATAAGTCTCTTATCCAAGATCGCAGCAATGAAGTCCGAAATAATAATCACTGGAAGATAATGCCAGAAGATATGAAAGGCATCTTCCGATACTACTAAAGGGAAAACTCGAAATCTTTCGAATCCCTTTCGCCATCCTGTCGGACCCTATAAAGCGTTCGGTCGTCCGTACCTGATGCAACCGCGGACCGCACCGACCCAGCGCCGTCGGATAATTCCTGATTCGACCGAGAAACTGTCAATTGCTGGGATGCTGCAAAACAACTGTGCTAACTCGGATAGCATGTCCGTCAGTGAGGCCTGAGGAGAAGCGGTCTTACGATGCATTGCCGCTGGAAGCTCCGTGATCGTTACCCCGTGCATACTACCAATATGCGAGCGAACGGAGTGTATAGGCCTCGTGTCCCTTGGCTACCGGATGGCGCGACCTATTCGCCGTGGAATCACTGAATGCCGAAACTGATCGGATACTCGAGGTCACGTAACCAATGTGCGGTCGTGTGCCCTGCTGTGAGGATGAGGAAGCATTAAAGACAGTCTCTCAGACTGTCAATATAACGGAGCGTCCCGACCAACGGACATATGCTCCGAATGTAAAATATCTGAACCACAACATGCGGTCCCCTATGTTGTTGGGCGAGAGAGGGACCTCTCTCGCTCACAGCCCGGACGGACCTGGACAAGCCAGGAACCGGACTAACAGGCTTCCTCCGATCTGTCCTCAGTCTGCCGTCACTGGGTGAGTACTAAAGTAATTAAAGTGCTCGCATCACCCAAATCTCCTTCCTAGACCGCAACGGACGAACCCGGCAGCCGAACCATTCGATGAATGTACGCTACACCGGGTGAGCTAGCGAATGTCACTCCGTAGGCGATAGACATATTCCATGAGCACTTATTGCCGCTAACTCTTCATTAACTATGACGACAGAGGCACACTTTTGAAAGACATCTCCATAACTCTTCGAACAAGAAACCAGAAATGCTTGGTTAGCAAGCATAAAATAATAATATATATAGCGTCGTTCAATAATTCGAAAGTTTGTGTGACATTATTGGACTATGTCGGAACTGAGGGACGATGTCCCTGAACCGAACCAAAAATTTCTAAGTCCACCGACGCTATCAGTTTCTTATCCGGCATCGCAGCATTCTGGTCCGACGAAAGAAGCTGTAGAAGACCAAGTCAGATGACATACACAACAGCATATGTTGTTCCGAAAGGGAAAGCTCGAAATCCTCCGAATCCCTTTCGGTATCCCGTCGGACCGGATGAAATTTTCGGACATCCGTACCCGCTTCCGCGGAGCGTCCCGACCCAGCATCGTCGGATAAAATATATGCGACAGATTCAGTTGATGCTGGGATGCTGCGATAAACTGTGCTATTAAGGAAAGCACGTCCGTTCCCGAGGCCTGTGCAGTAGCGGTCTTACGATGCATTGCCGCCGGAAGATCCGTGTACGTTGACTCCCGCACACTTCCTATGCGAACGTCCGGAGTCTGCAGGCCTCGTGTCCCTGGCTACCGGATGGTGTGACCTGGTCGCCGAAGAATCCTTGATCGGCGAAGCTGGTAATATATCGGCGGTCACGCAGCCAAGGTGCGGTCGTGTGCGCTGACGAGAAGAGGAAGCCTTAGCAGTCTCAGCGGACTGCCTATACAACGGAGCGTCCCGAGCGACGGACGTATGCTCCGCTTGCGATACATTTTGTACCACAACATCTGGGGCCAGATGTTGTTGAACGAGAGAGGGGCCTCTCTCGCTTGCCGTCCGGATGGACCGGAACGAGCTATGAACCGGACTAAAAGGCTTCCTGCGTTCTCCCTCCGATCCGCCGTCACTGGGTGTGCATTAGGTTAATTATAGTGCTCGCATCACCCCAAAATTCCTTCTAGACCGCAACGGACGAACCCGGCTGCCGAACCATTCGGTGAATGGACGCTACACCGGGCGAGCTAGCGGACGTCAAAGGCCGTCAAACCTACTAGGGTCCTCTTAAGCAATTGGCGTATTTACATGAGCACTTTTCCGCTAGCCCTTCATTAATTGTGACGACAGAGGCACACTGTTGGAAGACATCACAGATACATCACCCTAATCTTGATCGTCTGAAATAGAAATTGATAAAGTAGAGTGACCCTGCGGGGAAAGGACCGGAGTGTCCAAATCCCCAATAACATACCGTGACATACGCTTCCCATATTGTCCTCGAAATCATACGATACAGAACAGGAGTTAATGCGAGTACACTGACCACATATAGAATGATAATAAAGTCAGAGGAAGACTTCCTCTTAAAACAATTGATCAATATCCTTTCAATGTGAAAAGAAAACAAGTCCTGGTACTCGCACTAACCCCTGGCAATCAAAATACATAATAATAATATGATCCATTAATATAGAAAAAATAATTGAAATCAAAATATTTTGAAAAAATATTTTTTCAGAATAGCCCAAGTTTCTGAAAAGTAACGTTGAGCCCCAATGGATCCCAAGCCTAAGTGTGGACAAAAATTTTAAAAATATTTTAAACAATTTATTCAACACTTACGAACAATAATAATGTATCTAGTTATGATTAAAATAACATCAAGATATTATTATTTAGAAATCCCCCCCTCACACAGAGGGCTGTTGTAAATGTAAACAATGAGTGTAAAAACACTAAAATAAGACTCCAGGCACCCAGGCCCGAAATCAGTTACCAAAAATACACTATCTGATGCAAAACAGAGACTTCCAGGGAAGAAACTGCAGAACATCAGATGGTAGATGCAGAACACAACGCCTAACCACCCGTAGGTGAAGACGTAAACATGGGGAAAGAACAGAATTCATTCTGTTATTCAGCTAAAACTCCCAAGAAAATTTAGTAATAATAATTACAAAAACTATGCCAAAAGCATGGGAGAATAGCAAGGGGGAACTTAAAGGACAGGTAGAGAGGAAAACACTTAAAAAACAGTGTAACTAAATAATCAGAATGACAACAAAATGGCTGCTGCCTTGAAAATAGGTAACTTAACATAATTTCATTAAAAAATTTTAAGTTACAGCCCTGATAATATTCTGTCACACATTCTTTTCCTCTCCTCCTTCTCTATCCTCCTTAGAATCACCATTTCACTAATATTTATGTGTCTGGCATCATTTAAACTGAGATTTATAAGCACAAAGATCAGTCAGATGTTAACTGATGAAGGGCCAAACTTAGAATGATTAATGGCGCCAATTTCGGAACGTCCTTGACACTGCGCATGCACAGTAGGGGCGAAGTGTGGAGGGCCTTTCAGGACATGTTTTCTTTAGTTTTAGATGCAAATTTTGGGGATTGGGGGGCAAAATTTGTGTTTGGCCCTATATTTTAAGAGTTAGCACCAGCTATGTCTGGGTCATTGGTACAGTATAAAAATATTTTAAGTTACAGCCCTGATAATTTTCTGTCACACATTTTTCCTCTCCTCCTTCTATATCCTCCTTAGAATCACCATTTCACTAATATTTATGTGTCTGGCATCATTTAAACTGAGATTTACAAGCACAAAGATCAGTCAGATGTTAACTGATGAAGGGCCAAACAAAGAATGATTAATGGCGCCAATTTCGGAACGTCCATGACACTGCGCATGCGCAGTAGAGGTGAAGTGTGGAGGGCCATTCAGGACATGTTTTCTTTGGTTTTAGATGCAAATTTTAGGGATTGGGGGGCAAAATTTGTGTTTGGCCCTATATTTTAAGAGTTAGCACCAGCTATGTCTGGGTCATTGGTACAGTATAAAAATATTGATAGCTCCCATCTAGAGGTCTCCCCAAACAGGCATACCAGGTTTCAAAGCAATCCGATCATAAATGTGCCCTGTAGGGTGTGCCAAAGGGAAATATTGAGGTCTTCTGACTAAACTAAGTTCTAAGAACGTTGGCCGCGGCAACATTTTTTAACCGAAATGGAAAAAAAATCGATAGCTCCCATCTAGAGGTCACCCCAAACAAGCATACCAGGTTTCAAAGCAATCCAATCATAAATGTGCCTTGTAGGGTGTGCCAAAGGGAAATATTGTGGTCTGACTAAACTAAGTTCTAAGAACATTGGCCGTGGCAAAACTTTTTGACGGAAATTGAAGAAAATCGATACCTCCCATCTAGAGGTCACCCTAAACAAGCATACCAGGTTTCAAAGCAATCTGATCATAAATGTGCCCTGTAGGGTGTGCCAAAGGGAAATATTGTGGTCTGACTAAACTAAGTTCTAAGAACGTTGGCCGCAGCAACATTTTTTGACAGAAATTGAAGAAGATCGATAGCTCCCATCTAGAGGTCACCCCAAACAAGCATCCCAAGTTTCAAAGTGATCTGATCATAATTGCGACCTGTGAGCTGTGCCAAAGGAAATTGTGGACGTACTAACATACGGATGTACGTACTCCGACGGACGAGAAGTGATGGCAATAGCTCAGCTTGACTTTGTAAAAACTGTAAAATATATAAGGCCAGTATGACATTAGCCACTAATGTCATAGAAACAGACCACTCTTAATTCTGACTACTGAGGTGACAACAACAGGATTAAATGCCTGTGGCGCCTAGGAATACCACACCGAGGAGGAAAGAATGTAATCTTTCCTTCCAACAGCCTTATTCCAAAAAGATAGCGGTCTCAGCATAGCTAACACAGCCTAAAAGTCATCTATCGGTAAAGACAGATATCTGTGTGTTACCCATTGATATCCATCTCGCAATGTTAGCTGCTAATGTATAAGAAAAGACCACTCTAACAGAACATAAGGCTACTATGGCGTCTACAATAGAGAACTAAATGCCTCTGACACCTAGGAATACAATACTGAGAAGGAAAAGACATACTTCTTCCTTCTAACAGCTCTATTCCAAACAAGACAGATGTCTCTGACTAACTATGAGCTATCGATCTTCTATTCGTAAAGAACAGATTGTTGCCTTTCTTATACTATTGCTAAGCCAAGGTAGGCACAGTTAAGTGGACCAAATGCCTTTGACACCCGAGAAGAAAGATCCGGGAAGGAAAGATCTTCGTCTTCCCTTCGCTTAGTATCCTAAGCAGTTTTTTGCCTAGCAAACGCAGACTTTTGTCCAGATGGAACAAGATTCGAAAGAACTTATGAATAAAATTCATAGTCTTAATGTGCTGTTCCGTGAGGGATGGAGAATCATCCTCCATAGCCCTCTCACCACCTGAATGTTCCATCTGAAAAACATGGTCAACACCATCCGAATGTACAGATGACTGGACCAACCCAGCAACGTCCGACAGCTCACTACTGGAGACTATTGACGGCTGAACCGGTGACTACTGGGATGCTGTGATAAGCTGCACAATCTGCAACAAGTCTGTGAACAAGGCTTGCGGAGCAGCGGTTTTCCACTTCTTCACCATATGCTGCTCACAGGATGGAGATCTGACCCCAGATTTTTCAAAGCATGTCCCAAATGAATATGCCTCGAACCACTAACTGCAGGTTAATCCGAATTCGGTGGTGAAGACTGGGAACACTTTTGTGAAACAGCATGAACATACAAAGTTGGACAGCTAGTCTGTGGTCTAACGTGCTTCTTCGATGAAGCTGAGGAAGAATCCATAGCAGCAAAAGGCTCCGGCTGCAGCGTGGAAGGAGCTTTCCGGACCGCTAGCATGAATGGATGCCCCAACTCACTAAAGTTTCTCAAAGCGGAAAGTCGACCCCAACTGCTGACGGAATGGAGAGGGTTCACCAACTCGCGATCTGACTCCAGTTCTTGCCGAGCATTCCGTTTAGAAACTTGTAGGCTTCTACCCCTTAGTGTGTTTTTCCATGGAAGAAGAGGAAGCCGTAACAAGAGCTGACCTCAGGTGAAGAGTGGAAGGAGCATCCTGACTCGCTCATTTCAGATGGGTGCTCCAACTCACTGAAGTTTCTCATGACAGAAAACAGTCAATGCTCTCCAACTCGTTGCCGAGTATCCCATTGAAAAACTTGCAGGCTAATCCCTTTTTCATACACTTTCATGTAAGAAGAAGAAGCCATAACCGCAGCCGAGCCCGGCTGCAGTGTGGAAGGAACATCCAGACACATTTCGGACGGGTTCTCCGACTCATTACAGTTTCTCGCAACAGACACAGTCGACCCCGACTGCTAACGGGATGGAAAGGGTTCTCCAACTTGCGATCTGACCTCAGATCTCGCCAAGCGTCCTGAAGAGAAACTTTCAGACTTCTTCTTCTTTTGCCATCGTTGTTGGGTGAACTTTAGTTTATGGGTGCTCACTCTACCCACTTTATACTACTTGACCGCAACAGACCTACCCGGCGTCCCAGCTTCCATATAGGGATGGTAGCTTCACCTGTCAAGCTAGCTGCATGCAGAGGATTAAGAGAACTAACTAGAGACCTCAATCCCCTGCTAAAATTCATGAGCACCTTGGCAGCTAGCTCTGTTTACTCATCATAGAGGGGGTCATCAGAGTGTGACGACGGGAGCACTTAACAGACAGGTGTCAAAGTACCATCACCATGTTCTTGTTCCTCTAAAAAAGAGACTGAAAGACTAGTATTAGCCTGCGGTGAAAGCTCCTACATCAGAACTTCACCACCCACCACACAGGTCGACACCTGTTTCCAACGTTCGCATCCCATAGTACAAGTATTAAAGGAGTGCAGCGACTACCGGCAAACAACAAGCAATTAAATCCGAGGCTTCCTGGACTTACACTAAGTACCAAATTATTATAATGGATACAATAATAATGAATCCAAAATAAGTCCACCATACTCCAAATAATAATACAGAATAAACATCACAAGGATACATAACATTGACAATAACAAAAATTTTCCAAATAAATTAAAAAAAAAATTTTCAAAAAATTCTGAATAAAGCCAAAGTTCCCCAAGAGAACTTCATGAGGGCATCCCGATAGAGCCCAAGTGTGGACCAGCACTACCTAATTAAAGCTAAACTACCGGAATAAGATATAATATGTATCCTGATAGAAAAAACAACTAAACACTGAATTTATATATATCCAAAACGTTATTGAACAGACAGGGGGCACAGTGGCATTGCCGTAACCGGTTCTCGTCAGATCACCAAAGTTAAGCAAAGTTGAGCCCGGTTAATCATTGGATGGGTGACAGTCTGAGCGATCAATTCGGACTCCTGCGATTGATCCACATGGGAGTGCAATGACATTGTGTACTATAGCGTACTGCATGTCGATGGTGCGCATGTCTTCAACCAATCTAATCCTGCCTGTGCTGCAGTGCTGAGTTACAATGTTGTGGAGCTGGCAGCTGCTCGTCATTGCTCGGTGGTTCTCTACGGGTACTCCGACTTCCTCCACCTGTAAAACTGTCATGGTCATGATAAGCCATTGTGCATAAGTATATGACCTTAAACACCAATAAATAAATAAATAAATAAATAAATAAATAAATAAATAAATAAATAAATAAATAAATATATTGAACAGACAACAACGACAAGAGGAAAAAACCGAAACTAACCAACAACAGGCACAAAAAAGTCCCAAAGTCAGTAACCGTTCAACAACCATCTGATGCAAAGCTAGATCTTCATAGGAAGAAAAAACAATGCATCTGGTAGAAGATACAAGAATACAAAATGTCCAAAACATTAACGAACAGGACTTACACACAGGGGATAAATGGAATACCTATTCCGTAAAACAAGTTAAATTTTAATAAAAAACTTTAAATTAAAAAGCCGAAAGAGCTTGGGAGTGTAACAGGAGGGTTCAGGAGAGGGAAGGGAAGTAATACTAACAAAACAACAGTGGGGTCATATTATGACGATGTTCAGAAGCATATCCCAAAATTGGGAAACATGAATAATTTTACATAAAAATTATAAAGTTACAGCCCTGAACATCCAAAACCATCGTTATTCACTTCCAACATCCTGCAACACTGTTGATTCCATGAAAACCATCATTGATTTGTGTCTGGCATCTTCAAAAATGAGAATTTATTGCACAGATGTCAGTTCAAATGTTTAATGACTTGGGCCAAACATCTGGCATCTTCAAAAATGAGAATTTATTGCACAGATGTCAGTTCAAATGTTTAATGATTTGGGCCAAACATCTGGCATCTTCAAAAATGAGAATTTATTGCACAGATGTCAGTTCAAATGTTTACTGACTTGGGCCAAACAAGAGAAAGATGCTTTGCACCAATTTCGGTCTCTTTCTGGGTACTGCGCATGAGCAAGTACTAAAAGTATGGAGGGCCAGATAGGACTTTTAAATTTCAGTATTGTATGCAAATTTTGGGGATTGTGGGGTTCAAAATTTGTGTTTGGCCCTTGAGAATACTGAGGTTGCACCAGTGAAGTCTAGGCCATTGGATTTAGTATGAAAATATGCATTCATAATGGCTGCGTTTTCAAATAGCTTCTAACAATGCAATTCACTCTTCGTAGCAACATGTCTAGTGCCGGAAAATCCCGAACTGAAAAATATAATGCTTCACAAATGATAACCAATCCCAGAAATCCATGCATTTTTAGATTCTTTAAATAAACAGTTAACATGCACAACAGATTAAATTTACACTCCGACTGTGAAAACAATCAGCTGATGAGTGTATCTTATCTTCATTTGTTATTGTCCACCTTATGGTGACAGTAATTAAAGAAGAAATGGGTAACTAGATTGTTTACAAATGAACTGACAGTGATATCAGATGATGGAATAGCAATTCCTTGTACTGGTGGGGTACTGTCAGCTTAACTTGTACTGGTGGGGTAATGTCAGCATAACTTATACTGGTGGGGTTCTGTCAGCATAACTTGTACTGGTGGGGTACTGTCAACGTAACTTGTACTGGTGGGGTACTGTAAGCATAACTTGTACTGGTGGGGTTCTGTTTGTGTAACTTGTACTGGTGGGGTACTGTCAGCATAACTTGTACTGGTGTGGTACTGTCAGCATAACTTGTACTAGTGGGGTACTGTCAGCGTAACTTGTACTGGTGGGGTTCTGTCAGTGTAACTTGTACTGGTGGAGTACTGTCAGCATAACTTGTACTGGTGGAGTACTGTCAGCATAACTTGTACTGGTGGAGTACTGTCAGCATAACTTGTACTGGTGGAGTACTGTCAGCATAACTTGTACTGGTGGGGTCTGTCAGTGTAACTTGTACTGGTGGGGTTCTGTCAGCATAACTTGCACTGTGGGGTACTGTCAGCGTAACTTGTACTGGGAGTGGGATATTATAACTGTTTGCAACTAGTCGACTGGCAATTGCCTTGTTGACTAATAGCATTAATCGCGTTGACGGTCAATAATCGACAAATCGTTTCAACACTACTGCCAATCTTTGTGGCAACTGCTTGTATGAGATCGTGAATCAAATGTAATTATGAACAATTTTGATCCCATGGTGTACCATGTAACCATCGGCATGAACTGATGTTCAAACACTTCTACCAATGGTCAACTGATGATACTCTCCAATAAATAGTAACAAAGCAATTATTGATGAACAAAATCTTGTTAACCCTCTACCTAATGAATCACCCGCATAATTTGAAAATTCAGCGGTTGAAAGAAATAAATTTTTCAAAATATTTCAACAAAACCATATCATGTGATCCCTCACTGGAACGAGATCATCGAGCACGATCCAGTGAGGGGTCACAAGATATGGTTTCGTTGAAATTTTCTTTTAAATTTTAAAAAAATAGTAATTAAAATTATAAATTATAAATTTTGATATCGCCCATGTTGGGTAAAGGGTAACAGGCTCCCCTGTTGGCAGCATTATATCTTTGGGAAAAAAAAATACATGTTATAAATCACCTTTGAAAAATAATTTAGCACTCTACCTGTTAAATTAACAGCTTAATGAGAAAAAATCAACAAGGTTATTTTTGGAAATGTTTATATTTTACATGAAAAATAAAACAAAGAAACAGAGCTGAAACACTAGTATAAATAGTTAAAGTACAAGAAGAACAATGAATAGGGATTACGTGAGGTGCAGCACAAGAAGGCAATATCATGTTGTGAGGTAAATTGGTTATTCTTTTCCATAAAGCCTTCCGGTTTCTCAGATGTAACACTGGCATATTATTTTGCACGGGATTACCGTTCCAGCTCACTTCAAAGCACTAAAGTTTGAAGGTCACACACAAACACTATAAATACTCAGCTCAGGTGGAAAGCGTTGTCTTTTTATTTTGAGCGACTTACCGTTCCATTTCGATCATGTCATCCTCTAATAGTAGCTGCAGCAATAGTTCTGCTTATAAAAATTCCACTCTTCTTGATTCGACATCAGATTCCGATTCGGAAAATTTACACGATAGTTCCACTGATAGTGAAATTTTAAATATTTTTGCCTCTGATGCAGCTTCCAGTGGCGAGTTCAGTGGGTATGACTCGAAGAGCAATTTACAAATCACTGTGGGTGAGGTCGCTGACCCATCCGATGTTTGTGGTGATAAGGAGGAGGATGTTATTCCCTCTAAACAGGCATTACGCAGTCGTTCTGTGACAAATATACAGCATCACGCTGTGATCCGGATCGATTCAGACAGGTAAATACGGAAGTATCGAAATCAAAAGTAGTGCAGGGGAGTTCGTCCCAGTCTGCTAAAAAACGAAAACATAGAACTTCTCATCTACCTCAAAAGAGGTCGCGACTGAATAATGATACTATTACACATACTTCTGATCAAAATTCTGCGCCAAATTTGGTTGATACACAGGCAGCAGTTCATGATTTATTTGGCTCTGATTCAGAGGGCCAACATGGATCTTTGCCCAGTGATAACTCACACAGGACAAATTCTGATCACAATGGATCAGATGTTGACAACTTGTCAGAGGATGATTTTTTGAATTTACCTAAACTTTTTCCTGATGATATAAAATATGGACAGGAAGTAAATACAACAATAGCAGATTTTACTAACAAAACTACAACAATTAAATCAGATATAACTGATATCATTACCAAACATCCTGTTCCCCAAAACTGTAAGCTGATATCAGCACCCAAAATTAATTCTGAATTTTGGCAACAGCTGGATGGTCGCACCAGGACATGGGATTGTCAGCTACAAGATACCCAAAAAATTATGGCTCATGCTATGACACCACTCTTAAAAATGGTTGACAATTTAAAGGAAATAAAACACACTATTGGGAACTTCAACAACCAAAAGCTAAGTCAGAAGTTTAATGATAATCTAGAAAATGCTAAAACAAACTTGACTGATGGCATTACACTGATGGGTTCAGCCATTCAAGATGTGTCTGTTAAACGACGACTGTTAATAAAACCAAATTTTAGCAATCCATTCAAGGCTTTGTGTGCACCTGACAGACCAATTACCCTCAATTTATTCGGTGATAATGTCTCCAAGGAGATTAAAAAAGCAGGAGAGGTCACCAGGGTAACCTTTCAAAATAGAGGTAGAGGCTTCAGAAATAGAGGTTCTGGTCCTTTTTTAGGCAGGCACCCTAATTACAATCAACATCCTCGGCCGTCAAATCAATACAACCAGGGCCGACAGCGATGGTCAGAAAGGTCGTCAAACTGCAGGAGACCATACAGAGGCAACCACAAGTTTGCATACCAACAGGACAGGAAGTAAATGTAAGTATGTTAAAACCTGGTGGCAGAACTCAACATTTTCTCTCTGAATGGGAGAAACTGACTCATGATAGATTTATTTTACAAGCTGTGAAAGGATATGAAATAGAGTTTGTGTCTTCACCCATTCAACGTCGGCCACCTTCTCCTCTGCATTTTTCATCCGAGGAATCACAACTTGTGGATTTTGAAGTACAAGAACTGATTGATAAAGGGGCTATTCTGGTTTGTAATCATGAAACAGGTGAATTCCTTTCCAATATTTTCTTGCGGGAAAAGAAAAATGGGAAAATGAGACCCGTGATTAATTTGAAAACACTGAACAAATACGTTGCCTATTCCCATTTTCAAATGGATACATTACGATCTGCTTTACAACTGATCAAAGTTAATGATTTTTTCACATCTATTGATCCTAAGGATGCTTTTTTCAGCATTCCAATCTGTGCTCATGACCAGAAATATTTAAAATTTTCTTGGAGGGGAATTCTCTATAAATTCACCTGCTTACCATTTGGCTTGGCCTCAGCGCCCCGCTTGTACACCAAGGTCATGAAACCAATTTTTTACACCAAGGTCATGAAAATGATTTTCTCCTATCTGCATAGTAGAGGAATTCATTGTACATACTATATAGATGATTCACTCACTATCAACCAATCAGGGAAAGTTGCCCGTGAAGACCCACACACTCTGTCAGATCTTTTCAATAGGTTAGGTTTTGAACTTAATTTTGAAAAATCAGTTTTACGTCCCACAAGGGAAATTACGTATCTTGGCCATATCATCAATTCAGGAACTTTCACCATCCATCTCCCCTAAGAGAGAATTAACACTATTGTGTCAATGTCAAAGGCAGTTTTGGCTGCACAGAACCCTACTATTCGAATGCTATCGAGACTCAATGGACTCTATACCGCTGCTTTTTTGGTAATACATATAGGTCCTTTGTACTACAGATCACTTGAAAGGGATAAAACCAATGGTTTGAAGAAATACAAGTCATATTCTCATAGTATTCGGCTGTCAAGAAACAGCAAGATTGAAATTTCATGGTGGATTGGTAATGTTCGTTTACTGAATTCACACCCACTTCGGGTATCCTCACCTGATCACACACTTAGCACTGACTCCTCCTCTACTGGTTGGGGTGGCATTTTAGACAGTCAATGGGCTAATGGTCAATGGAATCTAACACAGCGAAAACTTCACATCAATGTTCTAGAGTTTCTGGCCATCAAGCAGTCATTGCTTACCCTGGCCAATAATTTACGCAGCTGCCATATTTGTGTTAGAACTGATAACACCACAGCAATGTCTTATCTTAATAAAGTAGGTGGCAGGAGAAACGACCTCTTCAATGTCTCTAAAAGTATTTGGCTGTGGTGTTCAACTCGAAACATTCATATCTCAGCAGTTCATACCCCTGGGAAACACAATTTACTGGCAGACTCTTTATCCAGGGAAGGACATAGTTCATCTGAATGGAAATTACATCCGAAAATATTCAGTACTCTTTGTAGCATTTTCTTCGAGCCTACAATAGATTTGTTTGCTTCATGAAGAAACTGCCAACTACCCATGTATTGTAGCTGGTACCCTGATTGCAATGCATTTGCAACAGATGCATTTTCCATTTCTTGGACTGATCATTTACCATTTCTTTTTCCTCCTTTCAGTCTTATTGCCAAAGTTCTTGCAAAGACAGAGGAAGACACGATCAATCAGGCATTAATCATTGTTCCCTGGTGGACAACTCAATTGTGGTTTCCCAGACTGTTACAGTTGATGGCCAGTCGACCAGTAAAACTTCCAATGACCAAGAAACTTTTGAAAAATCACCTCACAGGCAAGCTGCATCCATTGTTACCAAAATTAAGGCTGATCGCTTGTACTATATCCAGAAACACTTTAAGGCAAAAGGCATTTCGAAGGAAGCTTCAGACATCATCCTTTCCTCCTGGCGGCAGTCGACTACAAAACAATATGGGTATGCCTGGTGCAAGTGGTGTTTGTGGTGTGATACACAAAAAGTTAGTTATGTTCAATCCACTGAAGTTCAGGTTCTAAATTATCTTTCTGTTTTGGGAAGACACAAGTCATACAGTGTTGTGAATACACATAAGTCCATGTTAATCCAAACCATGATTGCACTTGGTAGATCTGAGTTTTCATCCACACCACTCCTTACCAGATTTATGAAAGGGTTCTTTAATCACAAACCACCGGTGCCGAGATATAACTACACTTGGGATGTTTCAGTGGCCTTGAACTATTTAAAAACCTTATATCCTCTCAATACTTTGTCTCTTGATGTTTTGACCAAAAAACTAGCTTCTCTCATGGCACTTGTCTCAACCCAAAGAGCACAAACATTTACCTCGTTAGATCTAAATTACATGCAAAGGACTGTCAATGGCATTAGTTTTGTAACTTCCACTCTGCAAAAGACATCCCGACCAGGACATATTTCTTATAACATTCATCTTTTCAAATACACTGATGATCGGCTTTGTGTGGTACACACTTTGGAAACATACTTGGAAAAGACAAAAAACATACGAAAATCTGATAAATTATTTATTTCTTTCAAAACCAAGAAATCAATATCTACATCTACATTTGCTAGATGGGTTTGTGAACGTATACATAAAGCAGGTATTAACAGTTTATTATTATTAACTTTTAAGGCACATTCTGTGAGAGGCGCTGCAACTTCAGCGGCTGTTCGGAAAGGTCTCCCATTGAGTCAGATTCTAAAGGCTGCAAATTGGCAATCTGCAAAAACTTTCCATGGTTTTTATTGCAGGAACCTTGAGGACACAGCTGAACAGTTTTCACACACCCTCTTGACGTGACTTGATATCATCCATTCGCCTGTCGGTTGAAGTACAGCCTTCAAACAGCTTGGATTCAGCGAAGAATGCCTGCAATGATATAGACTCTTTTTTGGTTAGTGTTTTTGTAGACAAACGTCAATAGAGAAATGGATTTATGTGTATTTTTTGTTGTTATTACTCTCTCAGGTGTTCCGTTTCACTCTGATTATTTCTCTACATGCGACATTCAGTGACTACGTGATATGTGCCATACACACTACATTGATCATACCTGTGTCGCTATGGGGCTTCGTGCACTCATATTTAATGATAAAAGCTTTGAAATCATGCCAGTGTTACATCCGAGAAGCCGAAAGGCTTTATGGAAAAGAATCCCCCACCTCATCCAAGTCATCCGAAGGATGTGATGGATGAGGGGATTCTTTGAAAACAAGCCTGTAGGCTTGAGGATGTAACACCCACCCTCATTGGGTCAACAATACACTGTAATACACATTTGTTTTCCAATGTTACCCACCTCATTTATGGTAGGTGTTTTTTATCATTAAATATGACTATTCTTTGAAGAGACAATGCTTTCCACCTGAGCTGAGTATTTATAGTGTTTGTGTGTGACCTTCAAACTTTAGTGCTTTGAAGTGAGCTGGAACGGTAATCCCGTGCAAAATAATATGCCAGTGTTACATCCTCAAGCCTACAGGCTTGTATTCAAAGAATCCCCTCATCCATCACATCCTTCGGATGACTTGGATGAGGTGGGGGATTACCACCAAGTGGGTTTCCGAGATGGTGTATTGGAAGTCTCGACCTCATCTAGACCTAACAGAGTCATCGATATATGCCCAGAGATGAGGTCTTGACTTCAATGCACCATCTCGGAAACCCACAAAAAACATTTGCCTGTATGCACGGCTGCTGCTCTGTAAAATCAAGAAAAAATAATAGCGACTCTTAATAATCTGATGATCATGGTATAAATAAAATATACCCAAAGTAGCTTGTTAACCCCACTTCACCCCCTTGTGGTGAACATTTGGTTCACAAAGCTACAATGGGTATATTCTATATGTATCAAAGTTGTAAATGATGAAGATATTACATGTCCTCCTTGTGAGGAAACCTGTAAAGTGCTTCATTACTACAGTGAACCGGTTTTTGTTTTACTTGTATATGTCTTCTTCAAGGTTAGATACCAGAGAAGTGGAGCAGTGCTTGATTACTATGGTAAACAAGCCTTGTTTTACTTTTATCCAAAGCCTTGGGTGAATGTCCTCTTAACCCTTTACCCAATGAATTGGCCACGTCCGCCTGCATATTTTAAAAATTAAAGTAGTTAGGCCACACAAAGTAGATCTTCTGTTTCTCAGGCCATTATTTGTAAAATTGCATGCGGGCGAGCGTTTTTTTATTTTATTTTTTATTTCAGTAATTACTTCTTTGCCATCAAAAGTTCATGTTCTTGGTTCAAGTTTTAGGCCTCATAATCTGCAGAATAGCATGGGTGGTGGTGTACTTCATCCCTTGAGTGCAAGAAGGCTTTGCAATGCTAAAGCATTGCAAAGCCTTCTTGCACTCAAGGGACAAATTCATCAAATTTTTTAACTTGGGTAAAATTTCAGACATAAACCATTTAATTTTTATTTTTTTTAAGTTTAAATTGGTTATAAAAAGAGAGCATGTGGCATCCAAAAGGACCATGCGGGAGGGCCTGAGAAACAGATTTTCTATTTTTTTAGGCCTTAAGAAATTATTTAAAAAAAAATTTAAACAAAACCATATCATGTGACCCCCTTATTGGAATGAGCTCATTGGACCCGTTCCAGTGAGGGTTCACATGATATGGTTTTTGTTGAAATTTTTTGAAAAGTTTGAAAAAACAAATATTAAAATAATAAATTTTGATATCGTCTGCGTTGGGTAGGTTAAGTGAGCACTATTGGTATAAATGATTGGATACACTTAACATAATACTAATACTGAAGTTGTAATAGGGCCATGGATGTTGAAAGTGACATTAAACAGAAAAAAATAAATATTTAAATTAATGACAACCAAACATTATGATGTCGAATGATACTTGTCCATTTATATCAGATAAAGTTAAAATTTACAAACCTGCTTCTGTTTTGCTTTGCGCTTGCTTTTGAGTGTCAGTAGGCAAATTTGCACTTGGTTTCCTCCGAGGCATTACCCGTAGCATTTGAGGATTTTTCTGTGGAGAAAATGGTGCCGTTGTTGTTTTTGATTTCATTTCCTTTCCTGAAATTGTAACATAAAATGTAATCCAAATATGTGTATTGTTGAGTGCTTCCAAATAAAGGCACAACAATTAGTTCTTAACCTATATATATTTGTTGGGGACTATTAAAATAGCTGGTGTCCATCTGATGTCCCACTTTGGTTTCAAGATAACTTTAGTTATAGTTGGCCAAATCAAATGAAATTTGGTATATTGGTGTATCCAATAAAATATAGGTCAAGGTCGGATCAGGGTGTGGTCTGACAATTTTTACCAGAGTTATGCCCCTTTATTGATTTCGAAAATTCATTTTTTTGGGTTTCCTGATAACTTTAGTTATAGATGGCCAGATCAGATGAAATTTGGAGTGTAGGTGTATCAACATAAAAAACATAAAATGCAGGTCAACTTCGAATTGGGGAGCAGCAATTTTTACCAGAGTTGTGTCTCTTTTTTGACTTAAAAAATTCATTTTTGGGGCGTTTCCCAGTGATAACTGTAGTTGTTCTTGACTGAATCAAATAATATTTAGTATGTAGGTGTATCAACATAATATACAGGTCAAGTTCCAATTGGAGTTTGGTCCAACATTTTTTGCCAGAGTTATGTCCCTTTTTCAACTTTGAAAAATTAAGTTCTTTTCATATACTTCAAATTGCACGCAAAATATTTATGTTGACGTATCAACACGATATACAGGTTAAGTTCCAATTGGAGTTTGGTCTGACATTTTTGCCAGAATTATGCCCCTTTTTAAACTTCGAAAAATGTTAAATTTAAAGTGATTTGTATATTTTTTATACTTACCAATGGCCCAGACTAGCTGGTGCAAACTCGAAGTTATCAAGGCGAAACACAAATTTTTAACCCCCCCAATCCCCAAAATGTGCTTGCAAAACCAAAAATTAAAAGTCCTCTCTGGTCCTCCATACTTTTACCCTTCGCACATGCGCAGCCATCAGGAAGTGACTGAAATTGGCGCCAACATCATTCTTTATAGAAGAGCGTACTACATAATAACTCAGCGGGGATAACTGATAACTTTAGTTATAGATGGCCAGATCAGATGAACTTTGGAGTGTAGGTGTATCAACATAAAATACAGGTAAAGTTCGAATTGGGGAGCAGTCTGACAATTTTTACCAAAGTTGTGTCCCTTTTTCGACTTCAAAAATTCATTTTTGGGGAGTTTCCCAGTGATAACTTTAGTTGTTCAAATAATATTTAGTTTGTAGGTGTATCAACATAATATACATGTCAAGTTCCAATTGGAGTTTGGTCTGACATCTTTTGTCAGAATTATGCCCCTTTTTTGACTTCGAAAAATGATTTGTTTAAAGTGAGGGAGGTATGAGTGCCCACTCATGGGAGGGCCATACTCATCTGGGCCATTGGTAAGTATAAAAAAATATACAAATTACTTTAAATTTATCATATTTTTCTACTATAAACCAATGGCCCAAACTAGCTGAATCGTAAAAAAGGTGGAGGGCCTAGGACTTCAGAATTAGCAGACCAACATAGTTCCGAAGCCTGCATTCCAAGGTGAAAGGAAATCAAATTTAAAAAGAATTACATGTATGTCTCTCTATACAGTAATAGAGAAGACATATCATAAATAAGGAGCCAAATTCAAGTAATTCCGTATTCTCAGCATGAATGACTATGCTAAATGGATGTAAAGAGTTCCCAATTTTAAGGCTAGTCTGGACCAAGCCCTAAAAAATAGGATGGCGTATTCGAGAGTGAGAAGTTAACCCCCCCAAAACATATGCCATATACAATAATAAACAAGCTGTATCCAGGATCAGATATTATCTACAGACAAAACAGCTCCACTCATAGTTACACACTTATCAAGCCAGAGGAGATTTAAAAAATCACCCCCCCCCCCCCCTTTTTTTTGAAGGAATCTTCTTCAAAAACAAAGAGGGGAGCAAGCACTCTGGAATCACTAAAAGCGGTACCAAATAATATATATTCGCCGAACAGGCACCCAGATATTAATTATTATTAATAAATTAGTGCCATTTCAAAAGCTAAGGCTATCGTGGCGATCCCGGTAATTAATAGCGCAAGCTTGTAACGTATACCGGAGTCGGCCTACTTAGATAGATCGAAAACCGGTGATATAATATGTACAACATACACTTGTCCAATAGAATCACAATGGATGATCTCTGGAGAGTAAACTCACTTCCAAGGCAACCCATAGGCGACCCTGTTCAGGTGTACAATATATTCCAATAAATAACACTCCCAGACATGCGCGAATATACGAGAATGCATAGAAATGTTATATTCGATTTGTGAACTAAAACTTATAGAAACCTGGATTTAGAAATGGAACGAGCTATGATTAACAGACTCATCATGGACTGCCCCCGAAATAATTCATTGTTTCTAAGGTCCATAACATGCAATAATGCGTCTGCCTAATAATACACTTATTATGCATATGAGCATTGCAATCCTGCATGTAATCATCTGAATACCAGTTAACTGACTTGACAGCCATACCGGTACACAAAGGCTAGCAATTTATTGATGATGAATCAGATGCTCATATATGACATATAAACAGGAAACAAACCAACTAAAAAGTGGAGGTGCCCATGAGGTCGCCGCAGAAAACGACCCAGCCGCCAATCGAGAAGTCAAGAAAGGCATGTATATACTTAAATATATATGAGGCTTTCAGGAAGAAACTACATCTTGCCCGGTAATCGCCTCTTAACACAATGGCAGTTGGGAAGGGGATTCAAATTCATATCGAACCCCCACTCACCGGCATTACTTGAATCATTCTTGTGTTAGTCATTAAATAGCATAGGAACCGCAAGACTCCCTCACGTCTCACCTGACTCCATAATGCCACTAAGGGCAGAGAAGGACGTGATGAACAAATACATCGTATTTACATAATAACTCACACCAAACCATACTGGTTTGAAGAGAATAACTTCCTCTAACAAACGGTATCATGTCCGATAGGACAAGGAACTCAGCCTAGCTGAAGCAGCTAAACGTCTTCCTGTTCGTGAAGACCATTAAAAGCTGATAACTGAGGCCCTAGAAGTTCACTAAGGAGACTTACAATGTTAGCCATAGCTTATAAATTTTCACCTTCATGAAGACAGATATATCGGTGTAAGTTGCGCCCCTGAAGGCTCACTTAACAGAGACTTACAATTGAAGGCTCACTTAACAGAGACACTTACAATTATCGTCGTGCAATGTATGGAATGAAGAGCCGCTATATAAACAGCTCTGAATTCCCAAAGAGACTGCAGTCCCAAGAGATAATAAATTCACTTATGCCTCTGCATAATACTGAAAAAATCTCGCTCATGATTCTAGCTGGGCTACTATGTTGTAAACAAGACTCAAGTCTATGACACCTAGGAAAAACAAACCAAAAAGCACAGTATCTTTTTCGGTTTTATTCCCAAAAGACAGCAGTCAGAGCCTAACCCAAAAGACCGTTGTAACCGTACAGAAGGCTACTATGGCATCCACAATGACATAAACTGTCTTGAAGCCAAGGAATATCTTAGCCTAACTATGCACTGTCCATCTAGAATCAGGTCGAGAAACAGGTGATAATAAAAAAACTAGAGACTAATTTTGACGATGTCTGATGCTTTTCTTCAACAGGAGAGCTTGTACCTCCAGTAGGAAAACCTCTCTTGGAAGATGTGTCCAACAAGTATTCTTGTAAGTGCAGCTTGCTCGGGCTGATAGCCGCAGGCCTGCTGAGACTACATTCTCATCCACTGATCTTCCGCAATTTATCCACTTAATTGCAAGGCTGATAACCTATTGCCAAGTGGGAAGCAACCAAAATCTATTCTCGACGACCCCAATTGTTCCCTTCAATAAGAGAGCCTCACCTCCACTAGGAACGACTCTCTTTGAAAGGAACTTCCGTGATTAACATCTAGTTTATCATGCAGTTGATACCCTTCCATCAACTGGCAAGCAATAGAGGTCATGTCCATCACCTGTATGACTTACAATGCTTACAGGAGGAGAAACTAAGTCCTCCCCACGAAAGAAGCTTGTCTCGTCGATCTCAATTGTTCCCTTCAATAAGAGAACCTTTACCTCCACTAGGAGTGACTCTCTTTGAAAGAAACTTCCGTGATTAACATCCAGTTTCTCGTGAAGATGATAACCTTCCTTTAATTGTCGACCTAGGGGCATCAGGTCCATAGCCTTGATCAGACCTATGCCCTTTTTCCGAGTCGCTATAATGACGACTTCCAAAGTAACTATAAGAAGATTATTGTACCCTCACGAGACATTCTCTTGATGCTTTCACAGAAGCAGAATGGCCTCGCTTACCCCGGCCTGTTGAAGTGTGTTGATGAGACACTGACTTCAATAGCAGAGCACTAAAAGCGTTCTTGTAGCCTGCTCATATAGCAATGTAAGCATATCGTCATATAGTATATTTCCAGTAACCAGAGCAACTCAGAGACAGCTTTTCACCTTGTCATCTATAAGTGATGACGACGCAAGGGCAGCATCACTTCTTACCAACTCCAA
This sequence comes from Pictodentalium vernedei, assembly GCA_031216915.1. Lineage (NCBI taxonomy): Eukaryota > Metazoa > Mollusca > Scaphopoda > Dentaliida > Dentaliidae > Pictodentalium > Pictodentalium vernedei. Next base: position 62,706,977 of record CM062291.1, on the reverse strand, counting down.
ATTCCACTGTCCGTGCGGAGTTGTATGTGGCATACATGACTGCCCTGGAAAGAACTCTCGCGAGGAACCACAACCTCATACGTTGTGCCATAGCTCTGGTAAGGTGATCTGCTTAGGACCTTGCGTCCAGATTAGCTCTTTTGAATGAAATAGCACATTCCATTTTTTCCGAGCATATATTAAATGATGCAGGTAGGGACATATCTTCATCCCCGGCCTGCTCATCTAAACACAGACTTATATTCCAATGGAACAATATTCTAAGAGCTTAAGACTGAAATTTCATAGTCTTAAAGTGCCCTTCTGTGAGGGATGGAGACTCACACTCCGTAGCTCTCTCACCATCCAAATGTTCCATCAGCAAATATGGTCAACTCCATCCGAGGGAACGGATGACTGGACCAACGCAGCACCGTCCGACAGCTCACCATGGGAGTCTGTTAAATGGTAGTACCAGAGTCTACTGGAATGCTGAGATACGCAGAACAATCTGTGGCAGCTGGTCTGTGACCCAGGCTAGCGGAACAATGATAATCCACTTGTTACCATAAGCTGCTCACATGACTGAGATCGGGCCCCAGATCCTTGACACATGTCCCGTATAAAAAAGCCTCAGACGACTAGTTATTGACCCGAACTAGCTAGTCAACGTGCTTCATTTATGAAGCAAGGGAAGATGCCAAAGCTGCCACCGAATCCAGCTGCAGTGTGGAAAGAGCCTCCCGAACTGCAAGCGTGAACGGGCGTCCCTGCGAAGTCAGATAGCTAGTCAACGTGCTTCATTAATGAAGCAAGGGAAGATGCCAAAGCTGCCACCGAATCCAGCTGCAGTGTGGAAAGAGCCTCCCGAACTGCAAGCGTGAACGGGCGTCCCAACTCACTTAAAGTTTCTCGAACCAAAAACAGTCGACCCTGCTGACAGAAAGAAGAATTTCCAGCTCGCGGTCTGCTCCAGACCTTGCCAAGCATTCCGTTAGAAACTTGTAGGCATCTATCCCTTATCGTGCATATCCATGGAAGAAGAGGAAGCCGTAACCGCAGCCGACCCCGTCTGAAGTGCGAAAGAAGCATCCCGACTCGTCACATAGGACGGATGCTCCTCCTCATTGAAGTTTCTTACAACACAAAACAGTCGTCCATGACTGTTAACAGGAAGAAAAAATGCTCTGCTCTCGCGATCTGTCCCCAGATCTCGCGGAGTATCCCTCTTAGAAACTTCAAGGCTAATCCTCTTCCGTGCGCTTCCATGTAAGTATAAGCAGTCATAACTGCCGCCGGCCCCGGCTACAGTGTGGAAGAAATGTTTTGATGCATGTTCCAACTCAGTATGGTTTCGTACAACGGACACAGTCGACCCAGACTGTTAACGGGATGGAGAGGGTTCTCCAAATGGTGATCTGACCCCAGATCTAGCTGAGTGTCCTGTAGAGAAACTTCTGGCTTCTTATACATGCACAACTGACTGGACCAACCCAGCACCGTCCCGACAGCTCACCACTGGAGTCTGCGGAAGGCTGCTCTTGCATTTGCTAGGATGCTGCTATTAGCTGCGCAAACTGCGACAGCAAGTCCATTCCCGAGGCTTGAGGAGCAGCAGTCTTCTGTTTTTTTGCCTCTTGGGATGAAGATCCGGAGATAGATCTCTTCTCCGAACGTCCCGTTGATCGATGCCTCGGATTGCTAGCTATCGGATGGTCCGACTTAACGGGCGAAGAATGGCTCCATCTTTGAACAGCTGACAGGATATCTTAAGTTGGGTTGCTAGCCTGCGGTCGTGTGTGCTTTAATAACGTAGCGGGGGAAGCCATGACTGAAGCCAACCCTGGCTGCAGAACAGACGGAATGTCCTGAGCGGCGGGTGGACGTATGCTCCGGCTCATGCAAGTTTCTCACAACATTTGGCCCCAAATGCTGTTGGGTTAGCGAAGGTCCAGGCACACAAAAAGGCCCCAAGTCAGTAACCAACTTAAATGCTACCAGGTGCAAAGCTTGATCTCCATACGAAGAAAAAACGAAACATCGGATAGAAGATGCAAGACTCAATGACCTAATACCCCTAGGGTGAGGACATAGCCATAGGGATAAACAGAATAAATATTCTGTAATACATGTTAAACTCCCAAGAAATTTAATAGAAAATTTCAATAAAAAATAGCCAAAAAGCTAAAGAGTTTAACAGGAAGGGTTCATGGAAGGATAGGGAAGGAATACTTAACAAACAGTGGATTAATCATTAGCAAAAATGATGACGTCAGGCGTATTTTCCAAAAATGGGAAACATGAAATAATTTTATAATTATTATAAAGCTACAGCCCTGAACGTATAAAACCACAGTTGTTCACTTCCATCATCCAATAAGAGCCTTGGACCCACAAATTCTTGCATTGATTTGTGTCTAGCATCCTCAAACAAGAGGCCCCAAGGGGCCTTGAGCGCTCACCTGACAAATTGGCTCTAAACTATGGCAAAGGTACATTTCACTTGACTGATAATTTGATAAACAGGAAGAGACACCAATAGAAGGACTAGTCTGGATTCTCTGGATCCTCTGTTTTGAAACAAAAATTTAAAAAGCCGTGGGGGGGGGGGGGGGGGGGTGTTCCTCCCAAATCATTCATGCCCCCCTCAAACTAGGTGCTGCATGCCTTTTGGACCCTATCTCTCAATATTTCTGCATTCTGGTACCAATAAATGGGAGGAGACTTTACTACCTGTCCCGAAAGTGTATGCTACATTTGGGGTGCAGTGATGGCTGCCCCCTCACTTATTCTTAGCCCCCGCGCTCACACAATTTTAACCAACCAAATTTGGTTCAATTTGGACCAGTGATTTAGGAGGAGAAGTTGTTTGAAAAGTGTTCACGACGACGGACGACGACGGACAACGGATGGAACGTGATAAAGTTGAGCTCCCTTCAGTGAGCTAAAAATAGCAATTTAGGGGTGGGCCGTTAGCTAATCAGAAGCTGTGGCAGCCATGTTGGATGGTGGGCAGACATACCGAACACAATTCTGAAAGAGGACCACCCACTGGTTAACCTCAGCAAATTTTATTCAAATTGATCCAGCAGTTCTGAAGAAGAAGATTTTAATGTGTTTTCCTAATCACCAGCCATGGCAGCCATGTTAGATGGGCGACAGAGATTTCAAACACAATTCTTTGAGTGTTCCACCTAATGATCAATCCCAGAAAATTTTATGTGGCCCAGTGGTTTGGGAGGAGATGATTGTTGACGCGAGAAAAAGATTTTTTAATGTTTTGCCATTACCTTCAGTGTTAAAAAGTGCCGAGTCAGCACTTTTTCAGAGTCCCGAAAAAGTACCTTAGAAAAAAACCGTTAGCGATTTTTTTCTACCATTCCTTTCCATTGGTCATAAGCAAGCTGCACAGCAAATAAAAAGTTTCTGAGCCGTGCAGTTTTGGAGATATGATCGATTTTAATTTTTTCTATTTTTAGCTCCTGGGGTTCCCACGGGGCTACGGGAAAATTTTCTTCGGCATAAATTAGATACTTATGACCCAATAAGTCCTCAAAAAAAATTTGGTTCAAATCGATCTCTTGATTCAAAAAAATAGAAATTTAGGGGTGGAGCGTCAGCCAATCAGAAGCTGTGGCAGCCATGTTGGATGGCGGGCGGACAAACCGAACATAATTCTGAAAGAGGACCACCCACTGGTTATCTCCAGCAAATTTTATTCAAATTTATGCAGCGGTTCTGAAGAAGAAGATTTGAATGTGTTTTGCCAATCAGCAGCCAAGGCAGCCATATTAGATGGGCGACAGAGATTTCGAACACAATTCTTCGAGTGTTCCACCCAATGATCAAGCCCACAAAATTTTATTGAAATTGGCCCATTGGTTTTGAAGATGATTGTTGACGTGAGAATAAGAGTTTTTAATGTTTTTGCATTACCTTCAGTGTTAAAAAGTGCCGAGTCAGCACTTTTTCAGAGTCCCAAAAAAGTACCTTAGAAAAAGAATGTTAGCGATTTTTTTCTACCATTCCTTTCCATTGGTCATAAGCAAGCTGCACAGTAAATAAAATGTTTCTGAGCCGTGCAGTTTTGGAGATATGAGCGATTTTAATTTTTTCTATTTTTAGCTCCTGAGGTTCCCACGGGGATATGGGAAAAATTTTTTCAGCATAAATTAGATACTTATGACCCAATAAGTCCTCAAAAAAAATTTGGTTCAAATCGATCTCTTGATTCAAAAAATAGAAATTTAGGGGTGGAGCATCAGCCAATCAGAAGCTGTGGCAGCCATGTTGGATGGCGGACGGACAAACCAAACACAATTCTGAGAGAGGACCACCCACTGGTTATCCCCAACAAATTTTATTCAAATTGATCCAGCGGTTCTGAAGAAGAAGATTTTAATGTGTTTTGCCAATCAGCAGCCATATTAGATGGGCGACGGAGATTTCGAACATAATTCTTCGAGTGTTCCACCTAATGATCAATCCCACAAAATTTTATTAAAATTGGCCTAGTGGTTTGGGAGGAGATGATTGTTGACGCGAGAATAAGAGTTTTTAATGTTTTTGCATTACCTTCAGTGTTAAAAAGTGCCGAGTCAGCACTTTTTCAGAGTCCCAAAAAAGTACCTTAGAAAAAGACTGTTAGCGATTTTTTTCTACCATTCCTTTCCATTGGTCATAAGCAAGCTGCACAGTAAATAAAATGTTTCTGAGCCGTGCAGTTTTGGAGATATGAGCGAATTTAATTTTTTCTATTTTTAGCTCCTGAGGTTCCCACGGGGATATGGGAAAAATTTTTTCAGCATAAATTAGATACTTATGACCCAATAAGTCCTCAAAAAAAATTTGGTTCAAATCGATCTCTTGTTTCAAAAAATAGAAATTTAGGGGTGGAGCGTCAGCCAATCAGAAGCTGTGGCAGCCATGTTGGATGGCGGACGGACAAACCAAACACAATTCTGAGAGAGGACCACCCACTGGTTATTCCCAACAAATTTTATTCAAATTGATCCAGCGGTTCTGAAGAAGAAGATTTTAATGTGTTTTGCCAATCAGCAGCCAAGGCAGCCATATTAGATGGGCGACGGAGATTTCGAACATAATTCTTCGAGTGTTCCACCTAATGATCAATCCCACAAAATTTTATTAAAATTGGCCTAGTGGTTTGGGAGGAGATGATTGTTGACGCCCAACGACGACGGACGACGACGACGGACGGAAAGTGATCAGTAAAGCTCATCCTGAGCTTTGCTCAGGTGAGCTAAAAAGGAGATTTTAAAGTACAGGTGTCAGAACATTGTTACTGATTTTAGGGCCAAACAAAGAATGATGACCACTTCCTGATGGCTGCACATGCGCGGAGGGTATTAGTATGGAGGACCAGATAGGACTTTTAATTTTCGGTTTTGCAAGCAAATTCTGGGGATTGGGGGGTTCAAAATTTGTGTTTGGCCCTTGATAACTTTGAGTTTGCACCAGCTAGTCTGGGCCATTGGTTTATAGTATAAAGATATTCAATTTTTTCCAAATATCCTCAAATTGAAAACGCCTTTTTATATTTTTTTATGTGCCAAAATTTGTATTGAAATCATTATTTTACCTGAAAATGAGGTAACACAAATTCTTAAATTACTATTTCAAGATAAATTAAGGTTTTGTTCATTCTAATTTCATTTTTTTTTAAATTCATATTTATTTTAACTTATTCTTATCAAGTACTTTGAATATCTCAACACTGGAAGATTATCTGGAGTTAACCCTTTACCCAACGTAACGGCCAAAACCGGCCTGCGCTATTCTCAAAAATGGCCAATTAATTTTCATTATTTTTTTATTTTTTGTCTCAAAAACATAGGTTATGACCCCTCATTGGAACGAGCTTGTCGAGCTCGTTCCAACGAGGGGTCATAACCTATGTTTTTGAGACAAAAAATGAAAAAAATTAGTTATTCAAGAATTTTTTTGCAAGTGTCGTCTGCTTTTCAGGTTAGGTAAAGGGTTAAACATGAATATTCTGGTGGAATATTCCACTTTTAATATTTATGGAATATAGGAAAGCTGGGTAACTGCTAGTGCTGGATTAGTAAGTTGGAGAGTCTGACAGTTGCAAAGTGTTTCTCTTCATCTACTCTGGCTTTCTCCAGCTGTAATACTGTCTGATATGATGTGACCCTGGTTGTTGGAAGTGCCATTAAACCCCAAAAGACAATGGAACGAATATAAATTATTGTGATGAATTGATGGTAACATGGTCTGAGGTTTGTGGCTCAGAGCTTATGTTCAACATATGTTGAACATACATTCCAAGCCGCAAACATCAGACCATGTTACTGTCAACTCGTCACAATAACATATATGTTCCAATAAGACACTACCTATAGCCCAAAACCTACATTCTGAAACACGAGAGGCTTATTAGTTGTGATCATTAAAAGTTGCCTTGCAGAAGGCAACTTTTAACGGTCACAGGTTTAGTAAATAAACCTCTAGTGTACCCAAGACAGCACTGGATAAATAACCAATAAACCAGATAAACTCACTCCATCTTAGTTCAAATCGTAAATCGGTTTATAATTTAAACAACGCATTATGCAGAACACAGTCTGCTGCATGGGTGAATAAACCAGAAAAATGAAGCGGCTTGCTAGTCACTCCGTTGATATAGCAATTACAAAACGGGCGATTTATTCCATTCCCAGGAGTTTTCTCTGTAACCTGCAAGCCTGAAAATAAGCAGACTGTCATCTGCAAAATGAGGTACCCAGAGGGTGAATTTGGTGATGCTTCCCTGCACAGCAGGGTAGCATCACCAAATTTACACTCTGTGAACCTCAATCTGAATCAAGGTCTCAAACCTAAACAGAAAGAGGTACCCAGAGGATACATTGGCCCACTGCTTGGGATAGCATCAACACATTTACCCTCTTGGGACCTCATTCTGCAAATGACAGATTGCTTATTTTCAGGCTTGTAACCTGTAGGCAATTAACAGGTCAAATTTACACTGAATGTACAATATATGGTAAATGGTTTTTGTGTTGGAAGGTATATTCACTTTACAGGTTTATTCAGTTAAAAAATATCTAATCAAGTGTGCTCCACTGTATTCTACCTAAAAATGCAATCGTAAACTGCAGTATCAGTAGTGATAAAAATTTGTCTTTAAAAGATCTTGTATCAATATTGCAGTCATGATTTTAAAAGTCACAGGTTTTCGCAAAAAACGAACGCATGTGCGCCTGACAGTCTATTTCAATGGTAATGACAATCACAAGTCATTTCCTTCATAAACTTGTAATGCTGCAATGAATGATGCATCTAGTTTGCCTCAACATACATTTCATGTTGCAGGGAATTGCACAATCCAGTGCAAAACACCAAAACAAAGATCGTGACATCAACGCCGTAGCTGCGACGGGTGGTGCAAGCTCACAAAATTCTAAGTTCATCAAGGGCCATAACTCCCAGAAAAATATTTGGAACAACACACGTATTGAATAGTGGCTAGACATCAATAAGATACACTTACATGCCAAATATAAAGTCATTCCATCAAGTATTTCAAAAGTTATTGAGTTTTGAAACTCGTTGGTCACAGACATTTGAAACTCGTTGGTCACAGACAGACCGACAGACCATTTGACCGACATTGCCACTTAGAGCTGCTAGTCACAGCTAAAAAACATAAAAGAAAATCCCAAAAATAGAAAGTCAAGGTGAGAAAATTTTAAAACTTAATGTCTACCTCATTGTGGTTTGCTCACTTCCAAAAATTGTGAATAAAGTTACATCATGTATTTAAAGAGATTTTTACACATAACAAAAATATAATTTCCATGTTGTTCTTGCAAACCATCCACCTGTCCCTTGGGTGACTTCATGAACTGAATTGAATTTAGTTCCAAATATCATCGTCCGGCAGAATATGCATACTTTGACCGAGTTGGATTATTTTTTTCCACTATGTTCAATTTCCTCACCTGCCATTTGGTTGAGAGAATTTATTTCTTTATTGATTGGTGTTCAAGGTCACATACTTATGCACAATGGCTAATCATGACCGTGACAGTTTTACAGGGTGGAGGAAGCCGGAGTACGCAGAGAGAACCAACGAGCAACTGTCAGCTCTTCAACATTTTAAGTCTGTTGAAGCTCAGCCCAAACAGGGTTACAGTGGTTGAAGACATGTGCACCATCAATGTGCAGTATGCCTTAGTACACAGTGTCATCATGCCTCCATGTAGGCAACCGGGATAAAGTGCCTTGCCCAAGAACACAACGCGGGTCGTCCCGGACGGGGATCGAACTCAGGACCTCCAGCATAGAAGTCCAACAGTTATTCCACTGAGCCACCGCACACCCTGAGTGAATTGAAAAAGTGATAAAAGGGTCTGTACAAGCACAATGTATTTATATTTTACAAGAACGTATTTCCCCCAAATGTAAGTAAAAACGTCCATACAAAATACACAGAGGATATCTAGTGTTTTTGAGTGGATACTGAAAATTATCTTAGCAGTGATCGATACAAAAGTTTATTTTTCGTAAGTGCTTGCGCGACCGAAAATAACCATTTGTCTCAGTCCCAAGTGAGATAATTTTAGGTATCCACTCAAAAACACTAGATTTTCTTTTTATCATACACTTTTTATAAGAATCTGATAATTCCACTCGTTTCAGACATGAACTGATGAAAGTAATCATTGAATCATTGATACGCGGAAGTGATTTGATCGATACTCGGAACAGATAGCGTCTTGCGATCTGATTCAGTTGGTGGGTTTCTAGTCCAAACATGTCCTGAAAGTATGTAATATAAGTTTTTGGTTTGGTACGTCCTTTAAAAGGACGTACCAAACCAAAAACTTATATTACGGACTTTCAGGTCATGTTTGGACTAGCAGGTTTCATGCATCAATTCAAGGTGAATATGTGTTGAATTATTGCTGGAAATGATCGGTATCCACTCAAAAAACACTAGATTTCCTTTTCATTTTAGGTTTCTAGAACAAATTGATCATTTCCAGTGACAATACCATTGTTTATTTTTTAAAATGATAAATTTAAAGTAATTGTAATTTGTATATTTTTAATACTTACCAATGGCCCAGACTTAGCTGGTACAACCTCAATATAATTAAGGGCCAAACACAAATTTTGAACCCCCCAATCCCCCAAATTTGCATACAATACCGGAAATTAACAGTTCTATCTGGCCCTCTATACTTTTAGTACTTACACATGCGCAGTACCCAGGAAGAGACCGGAATTGGCACCAACATCGTTCTTTCTAATTGTGCCTACTAAAGTGATAACTCAGCAGGGAGGAATGAGTGCCCACTCATGGGAGGGCCATCCCCATCTGGGCCATTGGTTAGTATTAAAAATATACAAATTACTTTAAATTTATAATATTTTTATACTAAAACTAATGGCCCAGACTTAGCTGAATCGTAAAAAGGTGGATTAGCAGACCAAATACAGCTCCTTAGCCTGCACGTTCAGGTGTACAATTAATTCCAATAATGAACCTCAATTGTAACCGTTCAATTATATGAGAATAGGAATTTTCCTTGTGAACCGCTTCCGGTTGAAGGCTGGATTCTGAACATGGAACAGGATACAAAAAAAAAATAGACCGATTAAATCGTCAGATGTGTACCCATACGCACAACTAGTAGAAAGCTGTTATTATCAGAGAACCAATTTCAGGATCAAATTACACCAAAAATTATACAGTTTGGCACATCAGTAACCTGAACACGAATATAAAGTAACATGACAATCCAAGCAATATTTTTCAAGTTATCGAAAGTTACCAAAGAAATGGATACAGGTGTCGGAGGAATGGACAGGCGGAAGGACGGATGGGTGGGCGCTCAGACAGACAGACAGATGGATGGACAGACAAAGGATGGACAAACGGGACGTTCTTCCAAATGGCTACTTATGTGGCTATTTTATGGACATGTTAGGTGGCTAACCTAAAACACATGTCCAACATAAAACCAGTTTTGGGGGGGAAGATTTTTTGGGGGTCAGCTAACCCTACCCTTTACTGACCCTAACCCTACCTAACCCTAGCCACATAACTCTAACACCTCTTCACTGAGCCCACCCCACCCCACCCCGGAATGCCCTAACCCTACTCTGCATTTATCCAAACCCCCATCCCCACAACCACCCCCACAATAAGAGATTCTGTTACGTGGCTAGCCCTGTAACAGACTTTAACCACATAAGTATCCTGTTTTACTAACTCGTAGCCACATAAGTAGTCATTTGTGTGTGTGGACAGACAGATGGATGGACGGAAAAATGATTGACAAATGATGGAGAGCCACCCCAGATGCCGACATTATGTACACCATACATGGTATGGGTACATATAGAAATGGATTGGAGAAGTGCCTAATTTGATGGATAAAGGGTTAATATCTTCAGATAAAATTATTAGATTTACATAAAAAACTATACAGCAAAGCACATCAGTACCCTGCATACAAATATAAAGTAACCTGATAATCGGATTAATATTTTTTGAGTTATCACATTCCGAAGAAATGGATTGGAGGAGTTCTCAATTTGAAGGATCAAGGGTTAATATCACAGGATCAAATTATCAGATTTACACAAAAAACTATACAGCTCGGAACATCAGTAACCTGAAGATATAAATAAAGTAACATGACAATCCAAGCAATATTTTTCAAAAAGTGATTGGAGGAATTTTCAATTTGAAGGATAAAGGGTTAATATCTCAGAATCAAATTATCAGATTTACACCAAAAACTATACAGCGTGGCACATCAGTAACTTCAAGATATATATAAAGTAACGTGACAATTGGATTGATATTTTTTGAGTTATCTCATGCCAAAGGGACTGGAAAAATTCTCAATTTGAAGGATAAAGGGTTAATATCTCATAATCAAATTATCAGATTTACACCAAAAACTATACAGCTTGGCACATCAGTAACCTGAACACAAATATAAAGTAACATGACTATCCAAGCATTATTTGTCAAGTTATCGAATGCCAAAGAAATGGATATGGACACCAGACGGACAGACAGATGGATAGACAAAGGATGGACGAACGACGGAGGGCCACCCCAGATGCCGACATTATGTGTACCATACATGGTATGGGTAAACATAAGAACCCATCACGAACCATCCCCAAATGATTCATTGCTCCCTAGGTCCGTTAAAACCAATGACTGTTCAGAGAAAGAATATACCACTCCAAATAATGAAGCCAAAAATAGAGAACGCATGCAAAGACGGCCTGTGGAAACTCCATAACTGATCCAAATAGCCCCAAAATTCTCATAAGCTCTATACTAACACAGGGCAAGAATTTAAGAGAATCTATTCAGAATATGTCTGCCTAATAATATACATATTATACATGCAATCAACAGAGTTCTGCCTGTATCCTCATCTGAATACAGCCTTATCAACGGTGTGACTGAGCGATACACAAACTACCCAAGAAACTGAAGGAATAAAACGACGTTAATGCGATTAACCTGAGGAATAGACCTACACGTCATAAGAAAAACAGACAACTCTGAGCGCAACTTCTCAGAGTGGACTAATTGCCACATTTGGAGAATGTCGCCCAGACAACCGACATGCCTGTCACACAGGAACATGAAGGCTAGCAACATCAACCAAATGTATTCATGAAAGAATTCAGAATCAAAAACAGTAACTGTTCAGGAAACATATGCTCAAATACAACTTAAGAACGACCCACCACAGGAAGCAAACCAACTAAAGAGTGGATGCTCCCCTGATGTCGCCGTTAGACCACAACCACAGGCTTACAGGAAGAGCACTACATCCTGCTCTATAATCACCCCTTAACATATTGGGGGGAGGGGGTTCAACAAATAAATCATATCGGACCCTCCTCACCCACATTACTTGAATCGATAGAAAAGTAGGGCCGGCACAGTAATATTAAAGCTTGGAACAGTGACAAATTCCTTTTTCACCATATGAAAAAGAAACTTCATGCTACATTCCCATAGCTTTACTGCTGCAGCTATTCTCAATAAAGAGTAATACACCTAAAAAGCTTATTGTTAGTCAAAGCAAGTATAATGACACCAACCCAGCGTGACTCTCAACGCTTTAGTGTTAGTTATCTAGAATAGTATAGAAACCATAGGGCTCCCTTACGTATGACTGACTTCATAATGCCACTAAGGACAGAAGGAGACATGATGGACATAATAATAATATATAATAAATAATGTTTAAGCCTATAATCCACATTGTGCTCTATGGCTTTACAATTATTCACACTCACACACGTCCACACGATCAATGATTAGTTCGCGAAGGTTTGTTTGTACAAATAGGTTTTAAGACTAGCCTTGAATTTAATGGTTGTTTGTGGAAGTTTTAATTGTGTCGGAATAGAGTTCCAGAGAGCTGGGGCTGCACATTTAAAGGCCCTATCACCTGCTGTGGTAAGTTTAGATCTACGTATCGCAAGGTCATTGGATGTAGAGGAGCGCAGAGACCAAGTGGGAGTGTAGGGTTTGACCAGATCAGATAAATATTCCGGGGCCACGCCGTTTATACATTTAAAGGTGAGTAACAATATTTTGTATTTTATCCGTTGCCTGACAGGGAGCCAATGTAGATTCTGAAGGACTGGACTTATATGACAGAACCTGTGAGTTTGGGTGAGGACTCTTGCAGTGCAGTTCTGAATGTGTTGGGAGTTTATCAATCACTGATGTTTTGCACCCGTATAGCAAAGAATTGCAGTAATCGAGGCGGCTGGTGACAAAGTCACGAATAAGTTGTTCAGCAGTCTTCATGTCAATAGTTGGCCTTATCTTGCTGATGTTTCTCAGGTGGTAAAATGACGTGCGACAGATGTAATGCACGTGTCTCTCGCATGTCAAGTTCTCATCCAAGAAAAAGCCAAGATTACAGACTTCCTTGCTGGGATTGATTGTATTTCCTTCAATCAACAGAGATTCCTTTGAAGCTTTGGAAAGTTGATGGGGAAGCCATATGTAAATGACCTGTTTTTTCAGCATACAGCTTTAGGTAGTTATCATGCATCCACTGACTGATATCTGCGATGCACCGCTCTAGCTTACAGCAGGACACCTCTTCATCTGTATATTTGAAGTGAATGTATAGTTGTGTGTCGTCCGCGTAAAAGTGATACTCAAGGCCGTTTCTGCGAATTATGTCACCCAAGGGGAGGACATACATGACGTAGAGTAACGGCCCTAAGACCGAGCCCTGGGGGACACCAAACTTTAATGTATGTTCAGAGGAGGATGGGTTGTTAATTTTGACACTTTGGGTGCGTTCGGTGAGATATGAAGCAATCCACTTGAGAGCAGGCCTGATATTCCTATTCTGTATTTCAATCTGCCAAGGAGCAGATCATGGTCTATAGTGTCAAAGGCAGTGCTCAGGTCCAGTAGTACTAGGCAGGAGATGGAGTGACTGTCCATTGACAGCAGAATATCATTATGTACTCTCAGAATGGCCGTTTCAGTGCTACGATGGGGTCTATACGCAGACTGAACGACCTCACTGAGGCCGTGTTGAGCAAGATGTCGGTTCAGTTGATGAGCCACGGCTCGTTCTACAACCTTCGAGATAAACGAGAGGTTGGAGACGGGGCGGTAGTTCTTCAGTGTATCAGCATCGAGTCCCGTTTTTTTCAGTAAGGGTGTGACTAGTGCATGCTTCATATTAGATGGAAAAACTCCTGACTGAAGAGACGTGTTGACAAGCAAGGCGAGCCATGGTGCTCAACTTGGCATACACGTCTTCAGCAGCCATGTCGGAATGATGTCCAGACTGCATTGCTTTGATGGAGATTCCTTGACAAGGCAGACAACGTCTTCCACAGAGAGGGTTGTGAAGGATTGGAGGGTGGGTACGTTTACCATTTGAGGAATAGGGTCAGATGGTGCCGGGTTGTTCGACCTGGACTGAGCAATTACAGTTCGAATACGCTCAATTTTGTCTGCAAAAAAGGATGAGAGACGTTCACATAGGTCAGTCTCAGATGAGTGAGCTGGTAGAGCAGAAGCTTTCTTGCGATGCAATAGTTTATCAATCACTAAAGACAGAACGTTGGGCTTATTAATATTGTCGTTAATGGTGGTGGTAAAATAGTTTTTCTTTGCTTCCTTAATGAGGGCATTTACATGCTGTTTCTGCACTTTATACATTTCTTTGTGAACAGTTAATTTTGAACTACGCCATTGTCTTTCGTAATTGCGGCGAAGGGACTTAGCGCGTCTGATTTCATCCGTGAACCAGCGTGAGTTTGGGCGCAACATAATAACTCGCGATTGCATTGGGGCGTGTTTGTCATTGAAAGTTTGAAGAATGGATGAGAATTTTCCTAATAGCGCGTCCACATTCTCAGGCACGTCCGCAGGGTCAGGAATTTCTGGTATTTCATCACTGAATTTTCTGGTGTCAACATTACGAAATTTTCTGTAGGATATTTTCTCTCGTAGTGGTACAGGATGAGGAAGATTAAGTTGAAATTCAACCGCAAAATGATCAGCAATGGTGTTGTCAAAGACATTTATGTCGCATACCAAGAGAGGATCCTCCTCACGAGTTATCAGTAGGTCTAATGTATGGCCACTCTTGTGCGTCGGGCCAGTCACGCACTGAATCAAATTGAAAAAGTGGAGGAGATCATTAAGTTTGTAAGCATTAGCATCGGCCTTTACATCCATATGAAAGTTAAAGTCACCGGCTACAAGAAGTTTTCCTGATGACGTAGACAAAAGGCATAGGAACTCTTGAAATTCCTCAATGAATAGGCTGACAGTTGATTTATTCCTCTTGCTCGGTGGTGGTCGATACACGACACAGATGTTAAGTGATTCCGAGTCATGGGTTAATGTGGCTAAAATCACTTCAAATGAGTGAAATACCAGTGGTGGTTGGCTTTTAATGTTAAGAGAACTGTCGAAGAGGAGTCCTACCCCGCCACCCCAGCTGGACTTACGGAGGTTATGAAGAAAATATTTTCCACACTGTTGAAGTTCACCCGCGGTAAGAGTGTCACTCGGCTGAATCCAGGTTTCCGTTATAAAAGCCAGGGAAATGTTATTATCTTCCAAGTAGCCGAGCGTGGATTCGGTCTTATTGACTATAGATCTGGTATTCAATAAACAACATCTGATGAAGTCTTTGGTCGTATAACTTCGAGAGAGCGGTTTTACAGGAGTTAAATTACATAAGTTTATATGTCGTGTGGGCATACACTTGAAGCGGCGACGACCACCTCTCCGGTTTCTGCGGGGTCTACGAATACCAAGTTCAGTAATTCTATCAAAAGTTTCGTCTGACAGACGGAAGGTCGAGGACCGTAAATTGCCAGAGGTTCTCATGAGTGGAGTCATATATGATCTTAGTTGGGCAGAACTGTAAGTGATTGTCTTTTCAAGAGACACAGACGTGTGATTGACCGGCATGTCACAGTTCACGAGTTGTTCGTCAGTGGAGCGTAATGCACAGTTATTAATTAGCGAATACCTGGAGTGAATGGTGTTCACTGTTTGAAATATCACAGATAAATTGAATAAAAACATCTAAATTATGGAAAAAGTACACAGAATTCCCGGTGAAAAGTGGTTTCTGCCTGTTCTAACTACCATGGAGTGCATCACCTGCATTTTTTAAAATCCAAAATTAAACAGAACCTGTAGAAGTTGTCGAATTTTCACGGAGCACATTCACATGCTGCCTACACACAGGCGCATAAGATCGAAAAATGGCACTATTGCAAGGAATATACCAGCTGAAACAACGTCAACATATCCCTCGAAATGAAGGCAGTATGCCATGGTGTCAAATAATACACCATTGAGACATAATATCCAATCCATCGAGTGGAAACATCCATAACAAGAGATTTGATAAAAATGAAAGTGTCAATGACACTGTAGCTCAACTTGACAAACTTGAACTTGGAAAGTTATAAATGAAATGACAAAATTGAAGATCATTGGTACCAATGTTATTTGATGAAATTTCAACATAACAGCATTGTGTGTGCACAACGTCAGCGTAATCCATGCATTTTTAAATGTAAACTGTAAGACTGGCTAAAGGAAGAATGTTGATTCACAAATGCAGTATGTTCAGAGGTTAATGCAAACGGCAACTTTTTTCACAGAAATGAATGCTTATCAACAGCTCTTATCTAAAGTTCTTGCCTAATGAGCACACCAAGTTCAAAAACAATCCTATGATAAATGTGGCCTGTGAGCCATGTCAAAGAATTTTGATGCACAAATGCAATAAATTCACTGATTGTTGCTAACAGCAACAGTTTTTGATGGAAATGAAAAGAAAAACAATAGCTCCTATCTTTGTCACCCTGTATAAGCATACAAAGTTTCAAAACAACTTGATAATGAATGTGTCCTCTGAGGCATGCGAAAGGAAGATGTTAATGCACAAATGCACTAAGTAGAAGGTCATTGCTTGTGGCAACTGTTTTTTTATGGAAATTCATAAATATACCCTGCAGAGAGAGCAAAAGGGATAAGTTGATGCACAAATGCAGTAAGTTCAAAGCAATAGCTCATATCTAGAGGTCACACAGAACACACATACCAAGTTTCAAAGTGATCCGATCATAAATGTACCCTGAAGGCCGTGTTAAAGGGAAATATTGAAGTTTGACTAAGTTCAAAGGTCAGCGGCAACAGTTTTTGACAGAAATGGAAGACAACCGACAGCTCCCATATAGACCAAGTTTGCAAGCGATCCAATCATAAATGTGCCCTGCAGGGTGTGTCAAAGGGAAATATTGATGCTTAACTGCACTAAGTTTTTACTAAATTCATTGAAGGTAATTGCCAGTGGCAACATTTTTTGACAGAAATCGAAGAAAATCGCTAGCTCCCATCTAGAGGTAACCCCAAACAAGCATACCAGGTTTCAAAGCAATCTGATCATAAATGTGCCCTGTAGGGTGTGCCAAAGGGAAATATTGAGGTCTGACTAAACTAAGTTCTAAGAACGTTGGCCGCAGCAACATTTTTTGACGGATATGGACGAAAATCGATAGCTCCCATCTAGAGGTCTCCCCAAACAAGCATGCCAGGTTTCAAAGCAATCCAATCATAAATGTGCCCTGTAGGGTGTGCCAAAGGGAAATATTGAGGTCTGACTAAACTAAGTTCTAAGAACGTTGGCCGCGGCAACATTTTTTGACGGAAATTGAAGAAAATCGATAGCTCCCATCCAGAGGTCACCCTAAACAAGCATACAGGTTTCAAAGCAATCCAATCATAAATGTGCCCTGTAGGGTGTGCCAAAGGGAAATATTGTGGTCTGACTAAGTTAAGTTCTAAGAATGTTGGCCACGGCAACATTTTTTGACGAAATTGGCAAAAATCGACAGCTCCCATCTAGAGGTCACCCCAAACAAGCATTCCAGGTTTCAAAGCAATCCGATCATAAATGTGCCCTGTAGGGTCTGCCAAAGGGAAATATTGAGGTCTTCTGATTAAACTAAGTTTTAAGAACGTTGGCCTCGGCAACATTTTTTGACGGAAATTGAAGAAAATTGATAGCTCCCATCTAGAGGTCTCCCCAAATAAGCAATCCAATCATAAATGTGCCCTGTAGGGTGTGCCAAAGGGAAATATTGAGGTCTGACTAAACTGAGTTCTAAGAACTAAGAATGTTGGCCATGGCAACATTTTTTGATGGAAATTGACGAAAATCGATAACTCCCATCTAGAGGTCACCCCAAACAAGCATACCAGGTTTCAAAGCAATTCAATCATAAATGTGCCCTGTAGGGTGTGCCAAAGGGAAATATTGTGGTCTGACTAAACTAAGTTCTAAGAACGTTGGCTGCAGCAACATTTGTTGACGGAAATTGAAGAAAATCGATAGCTCCCATCTAGAGGTCACCCCAAACAAGCATACAAGTTTTAAAGTGATCTGATCATAAATGCGACCTGTGAGGTGTGCCAAAGGAAATTGTGGACGTTCGTACTAACATATACTAATGTACGTACGTACACCAAAAGGACGAGAAGTGATGGCAATAGCTCAGCTTGACTTTGTCAAGTTGAGCTAATGAAGCAGGAGACAAAAACTTTGTTTGGCACCCGATCATAAAAACCTAGATGAACTCCTTGCACCTCATTCCAACTTTAGAAGGAAATATATTCCTGAAAAGGAGTTAACTATAGGCATTCAAAAGAATGCTCATTAATCACACTAGGTTAATATGGCGTCATCAATAGGGCTAAAAGCCTCAGACAACTAACACAAAAACAATACCGCTAAGGAGAGAATAAACTCTTCTCTTGTAACAGTATTTTGTCCGATAGCACAGTGGTCTGAGCCTGGCTGAAGCAGTTAAAGGTCTTCATATTCGTGAAGACAATTAAATGACTGATAACTGCAGCCCAAGAAGCTCACTAAAGGAGACTTACAATGCTAGTCGCTAATGATAGGGAAAAAACACTGCAAATAATTCTAGCTATGCTACTATTGTGTCTATAATAAAACTAAAGTCTGTGACACTCAGGAAAACACCGAGAAGGAAAATATGAACCCATTCCTTTAACGGTTCTATTCCCAAAAGACTGTGTCTCAGCCTAGCTAAGGAAGCTTAGAAGACTTCATCTCCGTGAAGACATATATCTTGGTGTAATTTTTGCGACTTTAGAAAGCTCACAAGACGGAGACTTACAACATTAGTCGCTGAAGTTAAGGGAAAAAGGGCTTCACTTGATGCTTATAAGGCGTCAACAAAAGGACTAAAAGCTCCAAACACCTAAGAGTAACGGCCCTAATTCCAAAGAGACAGCAAGCTCAGATTAGCTAGCGCAGCTAATAAGTCTTCATCCCATGAAGGCCGATATCTGAGAAACTTACAACTTTGAAAGCTCACTAAATGGAGACTTACAACATTTGTCGCTCAAGGTAAGGAATAAAGGACTGCTCTTCTAACGGCCGTAATTCCAAAGAGACAGTAGTCTCAGCTTAGCTGACGCAGTTTATTAGTCTTCATCTCCATGAAGACAAATATCTGTGTCACCTACGGCCTTGGAAACCTGACTAAATGAAGACTTACAACGTTAGCCGCAATGTATAAGAAAAATACTGCTGTAAAATATATAAGGCCACTATGATGTTAGCCGCTAATGATAAATAAACACAGACCTCTCTTAATTCACATAAGCCAAACCAAGGCGACAACAATAGGACTAATTGCCTGTGACGTCTAGAAATACTACACCAAGAAGGAAAGCGTAATCTTTCCTTCTAACAGCCTTTTTCCAAAAAGCTATTGGTCTCAGCATAACTAACACAGTCTAGAAGTCATATATCGGTGAAGACAGATATCTGTGTGTTACCCTGCGGCCTTAGACAGCTCACTATACAAAGACTTATGACAATGTATAATAAAAGACAGCTCTAACTGTACATAAGGCTACTATGGCATCCACAATAGCACTAAATGCCTCAGACGCCTAGGAATACAATACAGAGAAGGAAAAGACATACTTATTCCTTCTAACGGCTCTATTCCAAACAAGACAGCTGTCTCAGCCTATCTATGAGATATCGATCTTCTATTCATAAGGAATAGATCATTGCTTTTCTTATACTATTGCTAAGCCAAGGGAGGCATCGTTAATCGGACCAAAAGCCTTCAACACCTGAGCCAAAAGATAAGTGAAGGAAAGATCTTCGTCTTTCCTTCGCCTGGTACCTTAAACTGTTTTTTGCCTAGCAAACGCGGACTTTTGTTCAGATGGAACAAGATTCAAAGAGCTTATGAATAAAAATTCATAGTCTTAATGTACCATTCCGTGAAGGATGGAGAATTAACCTCCGTAGCCCTCTCACCATCTGAATGTTCCATCTAAAAACATTGTCAACTCCATCCAAATGTACAGATGACAGGACCAACCCAGCACCGTTATACAGATCACTACCACAGCCTGTTGATGACAGAACCTGAAACTACTGGGATGCTGTGATACGCTGCGCAATCTGCAGCAGCAGGTTCCTGAACGAGGCTTGCAGAGCAGCGATTATCCGCTTCTTCACCATATGCTGCTCACAGGACGGAGATCTGACCCCAGATCTTTCACCGCATGTCCCGAATAAAAATGCCTCGAACCACTAGCTACAGGTTAATCCGACTTCAGTGGTGAAGACTGGGAACATCTCCGTGGAACAGCATGAGCATGCGGAGTCAGATGGAAGTCTGTGGTCTAACGTGCTTCATCGAGGAAGTAGGGGAAGAAGCCATAGCTGCAACTGGCACCGGCTGCAGTGTGGAAGGAGCATCTCGGGCTGCAACTGTAAACGTGCATCCCAACTCACTAAAGTTTCTCGAAACGAAAACAGTCGACCCCGACTGCTCACGGAACGGAGAGGGTTCTCCAGCTCGCGTCCCGTAGAGAAACTTTCAGGCTTCTTTGCCTTTTGCCATCATCGCCAGGTGAGCTTTACATTATGAGGTGCTCGCTCTACCCACGTTATACTATTCGACCGCAACGCTCCCATATAGGGACGACCGCTTCACCGGTTGAGCTAGCTGCATGCAGAGAATTAAGCTTCTAACAGCTTTAATCCTGTGCAAATATCATGAGCACCTTGGCAGCTAGCTCGGTTTACTCATCAGAGCGGGGCTTATCAGAGTGAGATGACGGCAGCACGTAATGGATGAAGTCATGAAAGGCAAATTTTATAGAAAAACACTTAGGAATGGATTTGAACAAACCTGAACCTAACATGCACCCCCTGCCACCCCACCCATAGAAAGCCCCAATATTAAGTCGGGGACTCAAATTGAACAAACTTGAATCTCACCCCCTTATGGATGCTGCGTACCAAATATCAAACGCTTCTGATTGGTGGATTGGAAGAAGAAGATTTTTAAAGAATATTCCTCATATTTAACTAATCTGAACATTTGGGCTCCCACAGAGAGCCCAAATATGGACCCAGGGATTTGATTTCAACAAACATGTGAATGAATCTTCTAAAGATGTTATATGTGAAATATAAAAGCCTTTGGAGCAGTGGTATGGGAGAAGATTCTTTAATGTTTTTCCCATTAATCACCATGTTAAAAAATGATGACTCAGCATTTTTTCAAAGTCCTGGAAAAGTACCCTATGAAAAAAATGATGGCAATTGTTTTTTTTTTACCATTCCTTTCTGCTGTTCCTAAGGAAGCTTCACACAACATAAAAATTCTCAGTGCTGTGTAGTTTTGGAGATATGGGAGTTTTAATTTTTTTCTATTTTTAGCTCCTGCAGTTCCAATGGGGTGACAGGAAAAATGTTTTGGGCATAAATTAAGTACTTATGACCCAATATCAAATTAGGTTCAAATTGGCCTCTCAGTTTGGAAAATAGAAATTTTGGTACAATTCAGGTTCCCACAGGAAGCCCAAATAAGAACCCAGGGACTTGGCTTTAACAAACGTATATCTCACCTCCCTAAGGATACTGTATACCAAATATCAAAAGATTCTGGGTGGTGAATCTGAAGAAGAAGAAGAATATTCCTCATATTGAACTAATTTATAATTAGGACTCCCATAGGGAGCCCAAATATGAACCCAGGGACTTGGACTGAACAATCTTGAATCTCACTGCCCTAAGGATGTTGAATACCAAATATAAACAAAATCTGACTGCTGAATCTGAAGAAGATTTTTAAAGAAAATTCCTCATATTGAACTAAGTTATAATTCGGGCTCCCACAGTGAGCCCAAATATGAACACAAGGACTTGGCTTGAACAAACTTGAATTTCACCCCCTAAGGATGCTGCATACGAAATATCAAAAGATACTGATTGGTGGATCTGAAGAAGAAAATTTTTAAAGAATATTCTTTATATTGCACTAATTTGAACATTTGGGCTCCCATAGAGAGCCCAAATATGGACCCAGAGAATTGATTTCATCAAATATGTGAATCAATCTTCCAATGATGTTATATGTGAAATATGAAAGCCTTTGGACCAGTGGTTTGGAAGAAGAAGATTCTTTAATGTTTTCTCCATTACCCACAGTGTTAAAAAATGCTGACTCAGCATTTTTTTTTTACCATTCCATTCTGTTGGTCCTAAGGAAGCTTCACACCAAATAAAAATTTTCAGTGCAGTGCAGAATTGGAGATATAGGCATTTTAAATTCTTTATATTTTTAGCTCCTGCAGTTCCCATGGGGCGACGGTAAAATTTTTTGGGGCATAAATTAACTACTTATGTGCCAATAAAATCTCATATCAAATTTGGTTCAAATCAGCCTCTCAGTTTGGAAAATAGAAATTTTGGGCGTATAATAAAAATCAGTATTGAGGGTGGCAAATATACGTGAACACGATTTAACAGATGTTTTAATTCTTCACATTATTTATTTGTTGCTGTTTTAAGGTCACATATTTCTGCACAATGGCTAACCATGACCGTGACAGTTTTACGGGTGGAGGAAGCCAGAGTACCCGGAGAGAACCACCGAGCAAGTGTCAGCTCCCCAACATACCAACTCCACACAAGCATTGGTTGAAGACAGGTGCACCATCGACGTGCAGTACGCCTTAGTACACAGCGTCACCGTGCCCCCACGTGGGCAATGGGGGTGAAGTGTCTTGCCCAAGGACACAACGCGGTTGCCGCAGGTGGGAATCGAACCGAGGACCTCTCGGCTTGCAGCCTGCACCTCTACCAACTGAGCCACCGCGCCCCCAATTCTTCACATATCAACAATATTATGAATTATAGCTCCAATTTATGATGCTTGGTGGAATCATATCAATAAATAAAAAGTGATGTAGTATCATTGTGCTATTCCCCAGTGGGAACCAAAGGAAGTAAAGCACTGATTGTTTTACCTCTTGTTTTATTGCTCTGTTTTACTGATAAAGTAAGACCCAATCACCAATGCTTGAGGAGGAAGTCCTCTAAAATGAAAAATGGGCAACATGGGGTATAAATGATGGATTAAATCACGATTAGCCATTGTGCAGAAACAAGCCTTTAACCCTTTACCCAACGAATCGGCCATATCCGCCCGCGTATTATGTAAATTCAGAAGCTGAAAAAGTATTATTTTTCAAAACATTTCAACAATACCATATCATGTGACCCCTCTTTGGAACGAGCTCGTTGAGCTCGTTCCAATGAGGTGTCACATGATATGGTTTTGTTGAAATGTTTTGAAAAATTTATAAACATGATATTTAAAATAATAAAACTGCGTTGGGTAAAGGTTAAACATCAGTAAATAATAATAGTAAACTAGAATTTTGAAATTGCATGGCAATTTCGATACTTCCATATGTCATGAATCAAGCAAAATGACCAGGCAACTGACCATATTTTAACGTCACATATACGTGCACACAATGCAAACATTCCAAACTTGATACCTCGAATTGTTCTGCAGAAGATTTTTGTTGGAAATCGCAAGTAATTAGTTTTCTGGATAGAATTTCTAAACGGCATCCCCGATTTCAATAAGTTTTGGTATGGCCATGTGGCAGCATAAGATAAAACAATTTGGTGACATCCCCAATCATGGGGGACTATTGTCTGGTCGCTGGCGATTGGCATTGCACTTGTTATCTCTGATTTTTAAGGCTGGGAAGATGGGTGCAGGTACACCGATTTGCAGTTGTATTCCAACAAATTAATTTCATATTTTCTACTCAGCATTGTACATATTTTGTAACGAAAAATTATTCTGCTTATTTTTAATTTATAATAATTCATCAAATGTGAAAGAATACTATTTAAATAAATATGGCATCATCCATTTGGTACTTCGGATGATGCCCATAACAGAAACTATTTTATGCTATCTTTTTCCCTCTTCAATATATTGTTAGTTGGCCACAAAGTTAGTATTTCCAAACCTGCTTCAGTTTTGCTTTGCGCTTGATTTTGTGAGTCAGTAGGCGAATTTCCACCTGGTAGCCTCTGCCGACGCATTCCCCGCAGCATTTTAGAATTTTTCTTTGGAGGTGATGGTGCCGTTGTTGTTTGTGATTTCATTTCCTTTCCTGAAATTGTAACATGAATATAATCTGAATATGTATTTTGTTGAGTGTTTCCAAATAAAGACACAACAATTAGTTCCTAACCTACATATATTTTTGAAATTATAAATAAATTTGGAGCTGGTATCTTGGTAATCCTTCAATGGAAGCATCTGAAGATGGTGTCTTTATATGAGACTGAATAAAATCAAATACTAGGTGCCGATATGTGATTAAAAAAAACAGGTATGCTTCCTGTCACATGACAGAAAAAAAACTTGTAGGTACATTGGTGAATTTGAAAAAAAAAACATTGCCCGTTTTTCCCACACATTTGTTTTCAAGGAATACTATGCCCCTTATCCACTATAAATGTTGAATAACTGATTGAAAGAAAAATATAAACAAAAAAAATAAAACTGTGATGAAAGCCTAAAATGATGCTAAAAACTAATACCCCAGCAACTATTAAACATTTTTTGTTGACCTGAATGAAAGTCACTAAATGTACCCTCTGTGAACCTCAATCTGAATCAAGGTCTCAAAACTAAACAGAAATAGGTACCCAGAAGATAAATTGGTCCACTGTATGGGAAAGCATCATCATTCACCCTCTGGGGACTTCATTTTGCAAATGTCAGAATGCTTATTTTCAGGCTTGGCTGGCATGCTGCTGAAAAGCATGGCATTCTTAAGGCCATAATAAAAAATATAGAAATATGCTAGATTTTCATCCAACTTTTTTTCAAAATTGATTTGGGGGGGGGGGGGGGGGGGGGTGGGGGAGTGTAAATTTTCTTTTTCTTTTTTGTTTCTCCAAAATACAAAAATCGGTGCTATATTGTAGTAAATTACGACATACAAGGACCTTCAAGTTCAAACGGGTTATAAAATATAGAACTTTAGTGAGCATGCTCACATACCCCACGCGCCCCGATATTTCAGGCTCGGAAATCTGTAATTTTTAGGAAAATGACCCGGAAATCTGTTACTTGTATTTTTCAGAGTCCAGGGCCCGTAATTTCCACAAAAATCAGCCGAGCAGAACGAAACGCAAACTTGATCTGTAAGTCATTATGGTAGACTCACATACTAAAATGGCTGTAATTTTGATATCTGAAAGCGTGTAGAAAAAAAGTCCGGAAAACTGTAATTTTGATGAACTTTTCAAAGTTGAAGGGCCGTAATTTCGGTAAAAATCAGTGGAGCAGAACAAAATGCAAACTTGATCTGTAGGCCACCATGTTAGACAAACATACCAAAAAATCAGCTCAATATCTGGAAGCGTGTAGAAAAAAAAGTCCGGAAAACTGTAATTTTGATGAATTTTTCAGAGTCCAAGGGCCATAATTTGGGTAAAAATCAGTGGAGCGGAACAAAATCTTCAAACTTTTCAAAGTCTATGGGGCCGTAATTTTGGTAAAAATCAGTGGAGTGGAACAAAACCCAAACTTGTTCTGTAGGCCACCACGTTAGACTAACATACCAAAAATCAGCTCAATATCTGGAAGTGTGTAGAAAAAAAGTCCGGAAAACTGTAATTTTGATGAATTTTTCAGAGTCCAAAGGCCGTAATTTGGGTAAAAATCAGTGGAGCGAAACAAAATGCAAACTTGATCTGTAGGCCACCATACCAAAAATCAGCTCAATATCTGGAAGCGTGTAGAAAAAAAAGTCTGGGAAACTGTAATTTTGATGCATTTTGCAAAGTCCTAGGGCCATCATTTTGGTAAAAATCAGTGGAGCGGAACAAAATGCAAACTTGTTCTGTAGGCCACCATGTTAGACTAACATACCAAAAATCAGCTCAATATCTGGAAGTGTGTAGGAAAAATGTCCGCAAAACTGTAATTTTGATGAACTTTTCAATGTTCAAGGGTCGTAATTTCGGTCAAAATCAGTGGAGCGGAACAAAATGCAAACTTGTTCTGTAGGCCACCATGTTAGACTAACATACCAAAAATCAGCTCAATATCTGGAAGCATGTAGAAAAAAAGTCCGGAAAACTGTAATTTTGATGAATTTTTCAGAGTCCAAGGGTCGTAATTTCGGTAAAAATCAGTGGAGCGGAACAAAACGCAAACTTGTTCTGTAGGCCACCATGTTAGACTAACATACCAAAAATCAGCTCAATATCTGGAAGCGTGTAGGAAAAAAGTCTGCAAAACTGTAATTTTGATGAACTTTTCAAAGTTCAAGGGCTGTAATTTCGGTAAAAATCAGTGGAGTGGAACAAAATGCAAACGTGATCTGTAGGCCACCATGTTAGACTAACATACCCAAAAACAGCTCAATATCTGGAAGCGTGTAGAAAAAAAGTCCGGAAAATTGTAATTTTTATGAACTTTTCAAAGTTCAAGGGCCGTAATTTCGGTAAAAATCAGTGGAGCGGAACAAAATGCAAACTTGATCTGTAGGCCACCATGTTAGACTAACATACCAAAAATCAGCTCAATATCTGGAAGCGTGTAGAAAAAAAGTCTGGAAAACTGTAATTTTGATGAATTTTTCAGAGTCCAAGGGCCGTAATTTCGGTAAAAATCAGTGGCCCGGAAAAAAATGCAAACTTGATCTGTAGGCCACCATGTTAGACTAACATACCCCAAAACAGCTCAATATCTGGAAGCGTGTAGAAAAAAAGTCCGCAAAACTGTAATTTTGATGAACTTTTCAAAGTTCAAGGGTCGTAATTTCGGTAAAAATCAGTGGAGCGGAACAAAATGCAAACTTGATCTGTAGGCCACCATGGCAGACTAACATACCAAAAATCAGCTCAATATCTGGAAGCATGTAGAAAAAAAGTCCGGAAAACTGTAATTTTGATGAATTTTTCAGAGTCCAAGGGCCGTAATTTGGGTAAAAATCAGTGGAGTGGAAAAAAATGCAAACTTGATCTGTAGGCCACCATGTTAGACTCACATACCAAAAATCAGGTCAAAATCTGGAAGCGTATAGAAAAAAAGTCCGGAAAACAAGTAGGACTGACTGATGGACCAGTCAAAAACATTATACCCCTGCAACTTCGTTGCGTGGGGTATAATAATGAATTTTATGTTTGATCTTTATTCACAATCATGGAACTTTACCATGAGGTAAAAATAACAAATCAAAGTTCGAACTTTGGGAATAGGTCCACCGGTACTGACTACTGGCAGTATGGTAGTACTGAGCAAATAACATTGTGGTCACTGTTGAGGTTTTCATTTTTATTTTCTATGAATTTACTCACCTTCAAAATTTATATGCTGGGTGTGTTATTTAACCAGTAACCTCACCCGAAAGAGAGGAAAGAAATGAAAATGCCCCACTGTTCATGTCAACAAAAAGTACACAAATGAATATTCAAAACTACTAATTTACTGACTTTGCGAGAGATCACATATATTTATGCACCAGGTAAGTAATATTCATGAGCATTCGCTGAGTATTTTTTTTAAATACCATTTATCAAATCTAGTCATGGCTGCTGAAAATCTTTTTGGTAATTTAACAGAGAAATCACTGGTGAAAACCTTGATTTAATTTACAAGGGGGGTAAATTTAATTTAAAAAAATTCTCAAATTTTACTTATTCTTGCAGTAAGAGATTATATGTGGTCGATCTACTTGCAGTAAGTTCCTGAATTGGAGTAAGTAACTTTGTGGAAGTTCTTTGGTATGCGTGAAAGACGTTATTAATCATCTGTCACCTTTATAACACCACTGGTATTAAGGGACCCTTTGTATGATTTGATTAGTGTTTTACAACTTTTTATGTTCTAATTAGTACTTTGTGACTCTCTTTTGCAAAATAAGATAATTGTTCTGCTTTGCTTAATATAATTGGGTTTCATCCCAGCAGTGTTCGGGGACATACTGAGATGGACTTGGGATGTAATTAAATGATATTGTACTGAGTGTCATTTGATGACTATATTTTCTATTAGATATGACAGAACACCCATGACAATAGTGTTGAAACGATTAGTGATTTTCAGGAATCGACTAGTCGCCAGCAGTAATCGATTACTAATCGACTAGTCGAAGCCCCCATGTTATTGTTATCAAACACGTGTACCGTTGTTCTTTCCTGGTTAAAACTAACAGTAATACTTGCAATGAAACAATGACAAGTGAAGCTTTCAAAGTCCTCAAAACCTCTTTCAGTTTCGAGAGAGAATTAATGTTGGTAGCTTCTGTTTAAAATCATTTTTTCTCAATATAGTCACTGATATTTTAATAAAATAAATCATTATTCAGGTTTTTTTTATATTATTCGTTCCATCCCATTGAATGTTAACAAAAGGAAGTGCTCTTTACGCATGCGTGATGTACATCCCGTCGAAAATTAAGCACAGTTAACGCCCACAGCAGTCATCATCCTGTCAACAATTGTACACCGAACACTCCCACACAACTTCTCGTATTATGACTTAACCTCTAATCTGTCCATAATTATGCATACATCGAACACGCCTACTAATTTCCATATTGTCTGCTTTGAAAATCATCACCTAACCTGATTGGGTTTCCTCTTAACTCAGTTGCAGTTCGAGGAAAAGCTAGTTTCACTTTCAATTTCCCGGAAACTCGCAGATTTCCAGGAATTTGTCTGCATGTATTTACAAAATGAAAATAAAAAGCACATGGATTTTGTAATTGGTTCTTTAGTGATAACAAATTGTTCCAAATCCGAACTGGTATGTGTTCTTCCATAATTTCTCTTTGATGTTTCTGTAAGACATTTCGAACTTACCAGTACCTGGTGAACAAATTGATGTCCGTAGGTGGCCTAATTTCATGTCACCTTTGGTCCTAATTTTCCTGCAGGCTGCTCCCTCGAGAATAAGCTCACCCATATATTTTTCCCTGTTTACTTCACGCACCCCTGGTCTTATTCAATCTCTGGTCAGTTGGCCAACTAGGGTTGTTATTCATGCAGTCGGAAACATCAAACGCGTTATTTCCGTGGGTTGTTTTTTGATTTCGGGAGTTTACTTGTGACGTTCGCAACAATGTTGGGTGAATTTAAGGGGATGGTGTATGGTTGGGGCAGATGTTCCGACTAATCGACTAGCAGATTTAGGGATCGACTAATTTAATAATTGCGTCGACATCGATTAGTCGGCTAATCGTTTCAACACTACATGACAACATGCTTCTTCTCTCTAATTCCACGTATTCATTCTCAATAACTCTGTGTATCGTCATTATCAGTTCAGTAAGTGTTAAGTGGTTTAGATTTCCATTCAATAGATTGTTTAAGAATATAGTTTAATGATTCATTGTTATTGTCCATTCTGATTCTTGAATTTGAAGATTTGGCAGTAAACATGGAAAGCTGAGATGTCCTGAAATTCCTTAAGAAGTGTCACCATTCAAAAAATCAACTTGGGTTGATTCATAACATGAATCGCTTTCATATATTTATCCAATTAAAAAAAAAATTAATGGATGCAATCAATAAATGAAAGTGTCAATGACACAGTAGCTCAACTTGACAAACTTGAAATGGAAAATTTGAAGATCATTGGTTTCAATGTTATTTGGGGAAACTTCAACATAACAGCATTGTATGTGCACAATGTCAGAGCAATCTATGCATTTATAAATGTGAACTGTAAGGCTGGCTAAAGGGAGAATGCTGATACACAAATGCAGTAAGTTCGGAGGTCATTGTAAATGGCAACTTTTTTCACAGAAATGAATCTACATGTAGAGGTTTCGCCTAATGAGCATTCCAAGTCCTAAAACAATCCTACAATAAATATGCCCTGCAGGTCAGGTCAAAAAAGAATGTAAATGCACCAATGCAATAAATTCAAAGATTGTTGCTAACAACCAGTTTTTGATAGAAATGAAAAGAAAACTGATAGCTCCTATCTCTGTCACCCAGAATAAGCATATGAAGTTTCAAAACAGCTTGATGATGAATGCGTCCCCTGAGGCATGCCAAAGGAAGATGTTAATGCACAAATGTACTAAGTTTGACGGTCATTGCTGGTAGCAATGGCCTTTTTTCTTTTTTATGGGAATTCATAAATATACCCTGTAGAGAGTGCAAAAGGGATAAGTTGATACAAAAATGCAGGAAGTTCAAAGGCTGGTGTTAATGACAATAATTTTTTATGGAAATGAAAAAAAATCAAAGGGCACTCGTCATGCATACCAAGTTTCAAAGCGATCCTCTCATAAGTGTGCCCTGTAGGGCATGCCAGGTGAAAATACTGATGCCTGACTAAACTAAGTTCAAAGGCCGTTGCCAATGGCAATTATTTTTGACGGAAGTGGAAGAAAATTGATAGTTCCCATCTAGAGGTCACCCTGAACAAGCATATCAGATTTCAAAGCAATCCAACCATAAATCTCCCCTGTTGGGTGTGCCAAAGGGAACTATTGAGATCTGTCTAAACTAAGTTCAAAGATCTTTGTCAGCTGCAACATTTTTAATGGAAAAAAATCAATAGCTCCCATCTGGAAGTCACCCCAAACAGCATACCAACATTCAAACTGATCTGATCATAAATGTGCCCTGTAGTGCATGCCAAAGGAATATACTGATGCCTGACTATACTAAGTTTAAAGGTCGTTACCAGCAGCAACATTCTTTGCCGGAAATAGAAGAAAATTGATAGCTCCCATCCAAAGATTACCCCAAAGAAGCATACCAGGTTTCAAAGAAATCCTATCATGAATGTTCCCTGTAGGGTGTACCAAAGGGAAATATTGAGGTCTGACTAAACTAAGTTCAACGGCCGTTGCCAGTAGCAACATTTTTTGACGGAAATGGAAGAAAATCGATAGCTCCCATCTAGAGGTCACCCCAAACAAGCATACCAAGTTTCAAAGCAGTCTTATCATAAATGTGACCTGTGCGGTGTGCCAAAGGAAATTGTGGATGTACGACGGACGAGAAGTGAGTGGGGGGGTAGAGCAATTAATTTTACATGCAGCCTGAAGGCTGTACGTTGAAAATATTAATTGTTCTACCACACATGTTCACTTAGTAGCCATCCTACTTAATGCAATTATGACGTATCATGTTGCTGGACCGGAAAAGCGGCATCTCGTGTTGAAAGAGTTAATATGTATGTTTATGTACAACATTGTATATATTAATTTTTAATATGAAAATACAAAGAATGTTTTGAGAACTGTTGATGACTGTGAGTGCTTTTAATGGTGTTTTTGCTTGTTGTTATACTTGCTATACTGTCAGAGACAGCATGGTTTGAAATGTGAGAGTGGTGATCGTTGGCAGCATCGTGTATGTAGCACAGTAATTTCCCAAGCGCCATATCGACAATGTGTTCATGACGGATTATCCATTGACTGGCAATGTAAAGTCTGCTAATAATGCTGTGAGAAACTTCACCATAAATTATTCCAATCTGTCCCAAGAAAGTGTGCAGGCAGAGGTGAATCAATCTGCTCAGAATAGAGCCAACACCGTGGAGCCGATAAATTACTCAAGGAGGAGTGCGATTCCAGCAGTCTACCAAATCCAGCTAATCTGATTAAAGCAGCTAATACAAGGTTCATTCGACTCAAGACAAAAAAAATTCAAAGACATTTCAAGGACAAATAAGTGTTTATCAAGCCGCAGTTTTCTGACAGGATTGTCATTTCTCAAAAATCTCACCCGCATCTAAAATCTATTTCTTGCATAATTGGCAGGATGCTAGATTCTGTTTGGTGGTTACAATTTATTCAATATTTATTTTATTATAAATCATTGGAGAGTGCCTGCAGGCACTCTCCAATGATTTCTAATAAAGTAAATTGATGTGAAGAAAGTGTCATATGCCACTGACTGCGCACTGAGTCTGCACAAAGAATATCATGACGTGTACGCTGCCCATATGAACACAGAAATTGAGACCCCACTAATTACACTATGAGGTGGGGTCTCAAAACCCCACCACGTGACTTCAGTTTGTCTATAATTAACTTGTGTTTTTTGCAAGTGCGGTAATCAGGTTTATTCTTCCACCCAAAATAGTTTCAGTTCATTGTTGTTTAGTGATTGTTAGGTATTGCACTTAAGTATAAATTGAATACGTATGCTCCATATGTGTTTTTGGTAATAAAAAGCATTAATATGGCAGAAAAAACGATCAAAATATAGAGTTTAAATCGTGTTTTTAATCTTGCATGAATATGTCAAACTGTGTGATGGGACGTTCGGCTGACGTCAGTTTACCTTTTGATCTCTCAGTCACCGGCTCTTAATTAGATCAAATTTTTTCACAGTTAGTGAAAAATTACTTTTACTTTTACTTGAAATATTAAAAAGATAGTTCAATATTTGAAAAAGTTATTAAAAGCTATTGCGATTCCGAATGTTGTTCATCAAAATTGATTCAGAACTCGTGGAATTACGAAAAAATAAATATTATCCCGCACTGAAATCATGGATGTCAGTTGAAAAAATTATAACTTGACCAGCACAATATCTGGACATTTCCCCGATGGTCTTTTACCTAACTGTAGCTATTGACGGAGTAGAATCATGTTACCGGTAGTGAATTTTGAATAAATTGGGGGGTGGGAGGGGGGGGGGGTGGGAGGGAATCCAATTTGTGATGTTATTTATTTATTTATTTATTTATTTATTGGTGTTTTTAAGGTCATATACTTATGCACAATGGCTAATCATGACCGTGACAGTTTTACGGGTGGAAGAAGCCGGAGTACCCGGAGAGACCCACCGAGCAACGATGAGCAGCTGCCAGCCTCCCAACATCGTAACTCCGCACTGCAGCACAGGCAGGGTTAGATTGGTTGAAGACTTGCGTACCATCAACGTGCAGTACGCCTTAGTACACGGCGTCATCGTGCTCCCATGTTGCCAATCGGGGTTAAGTGCCTTGCCCAAGGACACAACGCGGTTGTCCGAATTGATCGCTCAGACGGTCACCCATCCAATGATTAACCGGGCTTGATGTTGCTTAACTTCGGTGATCTGATGAGAACCGATTACCGCAACGCCACCGCACCCCTGATTTACGATTTTAAAAGTTAAGTTCAGAGTGGAATGTTAAAATGTACATGTTGAGATTGGAATTAACATAAATAAACTATATTAAAAGGGAATGCTTGTGGTGGCCCTGGGGTATTTCAGCCCAAGACGCTTCGGAATCCATATATTGAAGCGCCTGCATGCACTACCAAGGAAAACTGGCCAAGATGGGAGGGGGGGGGGGGATGGGCAAGCAATCAATGATATAGGCCTATTTGATCATGTGGGTTTATGGGAGTCTGGGGTCCAATTGCCTCGTTTCGGGGATGGGGGGGGGGGGGGGGGTATTTACTTCACCATTTAGGAGTGGTATGGATGACTGAATCTTACATTCCCAAGACACTGAAATTTTTGATGTGCGGGCTGTGAAAATCTCCGAAAGAGGAACTAAAATCTCGTGTCTGAAAGACTTATTTAATTTTGGGGGTTTCAAGACACGTGTGGGGGGACAAAACCAAAAAAATTATAATACGAAATTTCGGGGCATGTTTGAGCTAGGGTTATGATGTGTGGTGGTCTGGCTTGTCGGTCGGCATGTCATTATTGAAAAATAAAAAAAACATTATTTTCTATTGATTTTATTTACATATGGTTATAATTATGATTGCTGAATTAATAAAAAGTAATTGAAAATGTTGATTTGTCTCTTATTTTGTCTCAAGCTTGTCATGTGCAGAGGTGTTAAAACAGATGTTGGTTTGAAGGACAGCTATGTGCTTTGTCGCGCCACTCAAATGTTATTTCACACCTTGTGCAAGTGGTAGTTTAATCTGCTATATTTAATTAATCACTTCAATCCCGACTACTTTAATGTAATAGTAGTAGTAGAATATTTTATTTAAGTGTCACATTTCAATACAAATACATAATATACATAGAGTATTTACAAAATATTTATATGAAATCCAGCCTATGGAGTCTTATGTGACACATTTTCATCAGTGGTAGGTCTTTTTTTTACAGTAGTTCAGAAAAAAAACCCAAACCACCCCAAAAAAACCACCCCCCCCCACCCCCCCCCCCCCCCCCCGTGAAATAATCATTAGTTTCAGTCACGAGTGAGACTTTTTTTCGCCCCCACTTCCCACCCAAGAAAAACACAGTTCATCACGTGTTGGCCTACAGCTGTAAACAAAATGTGAAATTGGGAACTTCGCGAATATTAGTTGTTCTTAAGTCTGGTTTATTTATTTCCTCGATCAAATCGATCGCGCAAACACAACAGTTTAGTTCAAAAGTGACGAGGACTTTGTACATACGGTAACCAAATGGAACTGACTGTTCTATTCCCATGTTACAATTTCAAACCATAGCAATAGTCGCCGTTTGCCTCCTCCAAATTCCAATTTTAATTTAAAATAAATTATCTACTACCAGTAACAAACACAGTTGTCTTGCCAGTTGACGTCACAAGACAGTATTTATTAATCAGCAGAGAAACTGACATGCAAAAGCAATTAAACTAATCTTTAACGCTCGTGTTTTGAAAACTGTCTTCCACTGATCAAACCCTGCGGTCCACTGGAACTCCACAGTGGAGAACACACCGCGGCGGCATTTTTGTTTCAATCCACGTTGAACGTACTGTAATGTTAGTTATAAGAAACCAAATGAATTAAAAGATTAAAAAAAGACAACTCATTTATGTAAATATCTATGTGCCAAAAACAAACTTATTTATGTTCATATCTTTGTGCAGTGTATTATGTTTCTATAGTTTATCGCTTGTTAAAAGTTGAAACACTTGAATGAAATAAAATATATCAAAGCCAATGTTCTTGTTATTGTTGCTCTGTTGTCAATGGAGATAAGTAATTAATTGTACACGCCCACTCATAAATAGTTCCTCTATAAATAGACAGCACTAATCTAAATTTAGCATCAATAACTGGGGTATTAATTGACCAGTCTCATATGGGTACTGTACATGTAATGTAAGCACTTGTTTAAAGTACTCTCACTTTTCAGTTAAATTAATGGTGACTTTCAGCACTCCATCAGTTATTTCCAATATGCATGTTTTCTTTCCCCACCTTTTAAAAAAAATTAAAACCAAATAAAATTGAAAATTTGGCAAAAGGTTGGACTCAAATAAACAAGCTGCAATAATAATAGGAAAAATCCAGGGACATTCAAGGAGTCTGACTGATTTTCAAGTACTTTTCAAGGGCATTTTCTGAATATTCCAAATTCATAGAGTTTGGCTAAAATTCAAGGACTTTTCAAGGCTGTGCGAATCCTGTAATAGGAGAAGACAAAAGCAAAGACCTAAAGAACCAACAGACACAGATTTTGAGGTATGTAGACTAATTGTAATCACAGGTGTGTGTCTGTGGGGGGGGGGGGGGGGGGGGCATGATGGGTGGTGTGTTATTCCATGGCGACTGTACTGTAGAGTTGATGAAAAATATTTTGAAAATACTCAGCAGGGGTTAATTACCGTAGCCATTGAAGACTGAAGACATGGCTCATATGATGACCAGCAACACCTGGTATTTGCTACAAAAAAAATTGTATCTATTGTCGAAGGCAAAAGACTTCTTTGTGGATGGTACAATCAAGGTGGTGAGGAATCTGTTTGTCCAACTTATGACAGTCCATGCATTTATAAGAAAGGATGATTGCACCAAACAAGTTCCATTAGCAAACGTACAGATGACAATGTCGAAAGAGACGAGATTACAAAAAGGTACCGCATACTTATTATTATTATACAAAATGTTCAACAGTTTGGGTACAAAATATACCTGGTTGGGTACAAAATAATAATGACGGGTACAAAACGTCCAGCGATTTGGGTACAAAATGTCCAATTGTGTAGAAAATGTCCTGGGTACAAGAACAGTTAGCGAAATAACCATGTGATTCTTTATTTGTTCAGGAATTTATTTGCCAAACAATTAAACCCAATTTTATTCCATAAAAGTTATTCAGAGTTTTATTTATTATAAAAATGTAAGTCTCAACTGTTTATTTGTTAAAAATAAGAAATAGAGAGTAATCACTTGACCGGACTGGTTACGTGAAATAATTCATGAGAGGTGAGGGATGTTGTACAAACACAATGGTGCGCGAATGTGCACAAGTGTTTTACAATATAGTCCCTCGCCCCGAATGAATTATTTCACGTAGCCAGTCCAGTCAAGTAATTACTCTGTTTATTACTTTTTATTATTAACGATAATTATATTATTTAACCCTTTACCTAACGTAACAGCCAAAACCGGCCAGCGCTATTCTTAAAAATTGCCAATTAATTTCCATTATTTTTTATCTCTAAAACATAGATTATGGCCCCTCATTGGAACGAGCTTGTCAAGCTCATTCCAATGAGGGGTCATAACCTATGTTTTTGAGACAAAAAATGAAAAAAATTAATTATTCAATAATTTTTTTGGCAAGTGTCATCTGCTTTTCATGTCAGGTAAAGGGTTAAAAAAAAAAAAAAAATCCAGCAAGAGGATCACACATCCAGAAGTCGAGTTTTGACATTAAATTCTGAAGAAATAAACTATTTGTAGCAACAGTGACCTTGACCTTGGGGCGCGAGACTCTGAAATCGATAGGTGTCTTCCTTTCCTACTGGGTAACCTCTGGTGTAAGTTTGGTAAAGGTGCGTCAAATAGAACTAAAGTTATTGCCCGTAAATCAATTTGTCACAAAATATTCTTTTAATAGTAAGAGTGACCTTGACCTTGGAGACCCAGACTCCAAAATCAATAGGTGTCTTCCCTTCCTATAAGGTAACCTCTGGTATAAGTTTGGTAAAGGTGCATCAAATAGAACTAAAGTTATTGCCCGGAAACCAAATTTGTCACAAAATATTCTATTGATAGTAACAGTAACCTTGACCTTGGGGCCCAGACTCCAAAATCGATAGGTGTCTTCCCTTCCTATAGGGTAACTTGTGGTAGAAGTTTGGTGAAGATACACAGAATAGAACTAAAGTTATTGCCCGGAAACCAATTTGTCACAAAATATTCTATTTATAGTAACAGTGACCTTGACCTTGGAGTCCCAGACTCCGAAATCAATAGGTGTCTTCCCTTCCTATAGGGTAATCTCTGGCATAAGTTTGGTAAAGGTGCGTCAAATAGAACTAAAGTTATTGCCCGGAAACCAATTTGTCATAAAATATTCTATTTATAGTAACAGTGACCTTGACCTTGGAGTCCCAGACTGCAAAATCAATAGGTGTCTTCCCTGTAGGGCGATTTCTCACAAAATATTCTATTTATAGTAACAGAGACCTTGTCCTTGGGGCGCAAGACTCTGAAATCGATAGGTGTCTTCCTTTCCTATAGGGTAACCTCTGGTATAAATCTGGTAAAGGTGCATCAAATACAACTAAAGTTACTGCCCGGAAACCAATTGTTTACGCCCGCCGCCATCCGCCCGCCCATCATTTCATCAAACTATAAGTCGAGTTTGACTTCGTCAAAACTCAACTAAAAATACAATGAAGTCCCCATTACGCCACGGCAAAGCGTCTTCGTTTGCAAGCATGAATACATGACACAATTGTTGATTGCATAATTCACTTGTGAAGTTATCGTTTATAATCAAACCCGGAAATCTCAGTAAAACACACTTTGGAAAGTAATAAAACTAAATTATAGAATTATTCAAACACTAATAACCTCAACAGAACCGCATTCATCTGCCAACTTCGTTCTATGTTATTCCTCCTGGTAAACCCTTTGAGCTTCATTTAGGGGTCTTGATGGTACAACAATAAAAAAAAAAATCAGGGTGAGCAGGGATGAAAATCTTTTATTATGGCCTGAGCTAACGTGAGTGTACTAAATCAATCAACATGGCAAAAAGTTTGCGTGTCCCTGTGACAATTTGGTGTAGGCTTGGACGGTATTGGATAAAAAAAATACCGCTGTATTTGAAAAATCATACCGCAGTATACCGAAATATTGAATAATTATTTAGTGCTTAAGATTTTTAACTATCGTAGAGGCCCATTTTAAGATCGAAAGAAGAATTCAATGTGTCCGAACTTAATGATTCTTCTCAAAGGTCATCGAAGTCCATGGAGGTAAGATGGTTAGAGAATTCATTTTGAACAAGAACTACGAATACATGTACTGCCCTGTTGGTTGACATTGGAATTCGGCCAAGTCAACACGTTTGAGGGACAATGTTCGAAAGTCGGAAGCTTTCACAATCACGGGAGCACAGTTATACTATAAGTACAACTGTGCTCCCGCAATTGTGAAAGCTTCCGACTTTTGATGAAAAATCATACACACTCGTTGTACGCGAATATCAGATATACGTTTGGGATATGCTTCTGCATTCTCAGGAAATAACTCCAACTCAGGTGTTCATGGGTGTGCCGAATAGCTCGGAAAAGGTTTCTGTCAGCATCATCTGTCGAATAAAATCATTGAATCAAAGAGCAGAGTGAACATGCCGCTTGATGGCGTTGATGCACACGCAATTACATACATTAAATGCACCGCTATCAGCCATCAGGACAACTCGTACCCGACTTCTCTATGACCCATACCAGTCAAGTCGTACTCAAAATTGGACGACTCGTACCCATTTTCTTCTGGACATCTCGTACCAATGATTGGACAACTAGTACCCAAACGGTCATACCTGCACAATTTGTACCCAAATGATAAAGAGGAAGCATGGAGGTGTAGACAATTTTCTGGGCCAGGATTGGCTCAGGAAAGGGGGCAAGTCCGAGTTTCGAGGCAGGGAAATGGACAGCCCACTCAAGAGTTTTTGGGGTAGGGGAATGGGGTACGTAATAAAATGGACGGGGGTCAGGAACACAAAAAAAATGTACAGACTGTGTGTTTCCCTGCTCCGAAGCTCTGACTGCCTCCCTCCCCACCCCCCCCCCCCCCCCCCCAACTTCCAGGCTCCAGAATACTGTCTACACTCCCATGCCCTCCTGTATATTTGTGTACAAGTTGTCAGGGTATGTGTAGAGTTGTCCAGACGAAAATGGGTACAAGTCATCCAATTTTGGGTACAACTTAACGCGGTAAGAATGTCTAGAAAGTTAAAAACTTAAAAAATTTAACCAATGCACCAACGACGGTAACTGATAGAAGCACGGTGTGGCCTTGGAATTTGATTTTGACAGACCGTCAGATTGAAGATGGAAGTGTGATATTTATATATGAAATGCGAGCTGGCCAGTAAATAACCAATAAAAATAATTGTGTGGCAAATATGAAACAGAATAACTTCATTCTGTGCGACACTGTGGACTCCTCGCCGAACACTGTAGTATACCGGACAAGCATTATTATTTATAATTATAATAATTCATTTGAACAAATGCCTTTAATATTTAATATAATGTTGAAGGCATTTGTTCAAAAAAATGAATTTTCACTTGTCTGTCCTTGTTTTTTATCTTGTCAGAATCCCTTCCTCAAATTGTTAAGGGAGTTCAAAACTTCAAACAGAATGATGGCAACTGTCTATGAATATAACTGAAGATGGACTGATGCCTGATGGTTTTGCCCCCTCCAGGGTCCATTCTCCGAAGTCATTCTCCGGCTTATGACCCACTGTTGACTGTTGGTATTTGAAGAACAACATCTCTTTATAAAAGATCAAAATTTTTAACAGAAATATCAAAGCTGGCATCCACAGGTGACAGGCATGATCAATGAATGCATTATACAAAGCAAGAGAAGAAATTGAGTAAAGTTTTACACCCTGGTAACCAGAACTCTGGCATTTGAATGTGAATTTGTTGTGAAATGATATCTTCTTCCATGAAGAACAGTCACTCAAGATTGGCTTCGACGATTTACATCATGGAACCCCATAGAGCATTTGTGGTACCCCATAGGCACCCAATAAATAATCATTTGTTTGGGGCGAAATTTAATAAAATTACAGAATGAATTTTGAGAGTGGGGACGGGGACAGAGCCCCCCTCCCCCCCCCCCCCACCCTACTTTCTCCATAAAAATCAGATATCAGCTTATACAGTACAGGACACAATTCTTGCCAATGGCTACACCTAAATTGAAGATTCATTTGAGCCATTGATTTTTAATTCTCTCGACTCTCTCTTCCAAATGAACGATTTGGTGATTATTTGTAAATGTGCTCTCAGTAAATAAATACCCCCCCCCCCCCCCCCCCACCACCTCTCAAAAAAAGAAGAAAAGTTTTGGCTCTCGGACAATTGTTTTTTTGATTTTCAGTAAGGGAGGGTGGTATTTATTTATTTTTATTTTTAACTCTAACAAGTATACCCTGGCAGAATCTTAAGTCAAATTTCAAGTATATTTCTGTTGTTTGAAAAAGAATAGATTATGCCACGGTTGAGCAAGGGGACGTTTTAAGGCTGGAACCTCATACCAGCAATCGGCCAGAAAGACTGCAATACTGGCATCTTAAACTTCGCTTGAGGTAGAAAAGTTTGTTCAGGTGTTGTGGCTTGTCAGCTTAGCAGTATAGCAATGGTGTCCAGCTTAACATTAAAGGCCTCAATGACCAAGACTCATTAAAAAATTGAAAAGGTTCATGATATCAAAGTCTGAGATCATTCGTATTATTTAAAATCAGCCATGGAACGAAGCAAATTAAATTTGATGAGACAATGGGGGTGTCACGTAAGGGTGAGCACTGTCAGTAATCTCAACGTATGAGAAAAGTTCAGTTCTTTCATGGTTACCTCCCTTAGACTACTTTCCTTTCAACATTTTCAAAGACACTTAATAATGTGCTTCTTGTGAGATCATTTGCGCAGTGGTTATGACCCAATACCGCTTTGAACAGTGTTGGTTCACTGGCAGATGAAGGACTTTACGAAAGACTGTGGGGGTGGGGCACCACACCTAGGACAAAGTTTGCCAGCGTGTACTGTCAACCAAATTTTGAAAAATTCAATCACCTATGCCTATGGCCAGTATGGGGTATCTGAAAAATGCTCTACGGGGTTTTATGGGGTATCTGCAAATGCTCTGTGAGGTAAATTGTCAGACCGCTCTTGTCTAGTCTAGATGTAGAGAAGATAGAAATGATTTTCAAAGATTTTGTGCCAAGAATACGAGCATGTTCACTTTATCTGGCTTCAAAAGTGACCGTTTGTTTGAAACAACATTGCCAGCTGTGCTGAACACACGCCCCGATGGGCAACTTGTGGCCGGGACACAGTATTTTTGTGCTATTATAGACAAGTTTGGAAAGCTCTTCTCGTGGAGTTTCCAAAACTCGAGTGGAGTGTAGTCCTGATCTTCGACGGGCAAGGCAATCCACCATTCAAATTCACAGTCCAAAACATCTTGTTCGTCGAAGACTTGTGCTTTCTTAGACTTGAAAAAATCACCAAGCTTCTTCTTCTTTGGTGGTGGGACTGGTGGCGAATCTGGCGATGCATCACTTTGAAGCATTTCATTGGCGTTGGTGGTGGACTTTATTTGCTTTATTGTATTTTTGTTTGATTTGTCGGTTTTCTTTATGTTAATAATTTCAGCTTTAATTTTTTGTTTCACCTCATCAACTTCATCAGGTTTTATATAGTCACATTTGAATCTTGGATCAATGGAAGTTGCTTTATTGATGACATCGTTCACCATTTTTTCTACATATTTCTTGTTGAGGTAATCAATAACTTTATGTTTTATGTCGGAAACTAGTTTGGGATCGTCAGCCTGAATTTCTAATGTCTTGTTCAAATATTTGCAGAACTGGGCGAACGTAACTTATTGTTATGTGCTTATCTGCCGATAAGATATCAGTAAATTCAGCGATTCCACAAAGAGTGGTTTTCATAGCCTCATAAACTTCAATATCCTGCCATGCTGGGATGAGGTGGGTAGTCTTTCTGTTTTCAGACAATACTCGTTTTAATGCTTTCTCCTGCTCTAATATTCTAACTATCATTCTATACCGAGAGTTCCATCATGTTTCACATTCTGTGACCAATGAATGTGCAGGCAAGTCTATCTCTGTTTGGGCTGCTAGCAAATCTCGTTTGTCTTTCCAACTTTGTGAGAAGTGGCTTACTAATTTTTTGGCAATCTCAACTGCGAGTACAATTCTGTTGTCGTCTTTCATTGAATTGGTTACAGCTAAATTAACTCGATGCCCGAAGCAGGACATTCTCCCCCATTTATTAATTTTGATAGCTTTAATAACATTACTCGCGTTGTCAGAGGTGACTGCAACTAATTTTTCCTCACTGAGGTTCCATGATTCTAAAATGTTTTTAAGGGACTCTGCAATATTTATGCCGCTGTGATCCTCTGGCATATATGCTGTTTCTAAACATTTTGATACAAGATCCCACTATTTCGTTTATATAATGAACAGTTACAGAGAGATATGGTTGGGAATTAACACTCGTCCATAAATCAGTTGTTAGGGCATAATAGTCTAGGCAATTCATGGCCATTTTAACTTGTTCTTGGGTATCATTATATTATTATGTAGCCTCATATGAGTGAAAAGGTTGGATGTATTGCCGTTTCGAGTGGTGATTTTCTTGTTTCATCTTCTGCACGTCGGTGTGTCAACTTCTTCAATCGCACGGTCTTTTTTCTCAACGGCAAAAAATTGCCATACAAGCGATTTAGACTTTCGTTTACATATAGATTCAGCCATTTTTCCGATTCAATGTTTTGACACATGCCACTTGGTCGCCCGGTCAGGTTGAGCTGCAACTATGACGTCGGCGGTGTGTTTTTTATGACGTTATCCATGGGCTGCAGAGTGCAGAGTTATCAATAGACTTTGCGCTCAAGACATTCGCAAACGGCAAAGACAATCGCCGCTCTTGCACTAGATTTTTAGGCAATTATTCAAGCAACGCCACACAATACTCTAGTAATACCGCATGTGCAGAAGGTAATACCACGTGCACGGTATATTGAATAATTGATTTTGTGGCGGTAATGGCACGGTATTGAATTAAATACCGAATAATATTCGGTATATTGAAATACCGTCCAAGCCTAATTTGGTGTGACCCATTTTTCGTTCCGTGTGTTTTTCATTTTAGGTGACCTGCATGTGACCCAAACGGCCATTCGCCCCAAATCAACAGGCCTGCGATACTGCTAAACTCACACTCTGTGATGGTTTTATACATTTTGCCTTCGAAATAAATATGATGAATGCGGGCCGAAAAAACATATGTGCCACTGGCTGAGAATCAAAAGATTAATTTTGTTTATCCTTAGTTAGAGATTTTAATTCCCCACAAATGCCACATGGGAACCCTGTTAAGTAAAGCCTTGTTTGTTTACTGTGGTAAACAAGCTCTGTTTTACCGATAAAATAGGACCCGGTCAGAAATGCCTAGGGCCTCTAAAATGGGCAGTATGGGTATAAACAATTGCTGGACTTGATTTTATATCCATGTTGCAGTCAAGATTAGCCAATGTGACCCTTAAACACCAATAACTCAATTAGTCAAATCAACCCAAATAATTTCAGACAAGTGAGAAAGGGTGATGTAAATTTTTTTTCAGATAACCTTTGACCAAGCGTAACGTTCACTCTTCCAATTTGTGCATCCCTGAAACATCATTATCAAAACTTTGGAAAAAATTTACCTTTATAGTATTGTCATGATAGGGATGCTGAAAGTGACCTTAAACCCCAATAAACAAATGTTTGCTAAAGACAGCCTAGAACAACAAATCACAATAGACTTGCCATTCACATTGAAAATAATAATAATACCAGTTTTGCTCTCCTTGGTTGTAATTTGTGTAGAAGACTTTTTTGGACTGAAATCATTCTGACGATTGATCGTGGAACTTCCTCCTCTAAGTCTTGGATCGCTGAAGCGTGAATTACCAGGATTTTTCGATCCATTCGTTTCTAAAATAGAAGATTAAAGAAAATACTGTTCCTGGAAAGGTAAGGGAAATTGGGGACTTTTCAATGGGCTCGGAAAATGTGATGGACATGTGTGATTCATACTGAAGTTCAGTCCCAGTTCATCAAACTCCAAGCACTGAGACATCCTGAAAGCTCGGAGAGAGGGTTTACGGAGGACTGGTGCAGGAATTTGTGTTTGCATTGACTGGTTGAGTGCTGAATTATTTTCAGTTGTCAATTTTTTTTCACAGATCTTGCCTTGATATAATTTATGGAAACTCCTCCCCCCCCCCCACACCCCCAAATTGTAACAGCAAATCCATGCAGTCCAAGTAATTTCACTTTAATCCTTTACCCAATGTAATGGCCAAAACTGACCAGTGCTATTCACAAAAACCGCCATCCAATGTTCATTTTTTTTTTTCACATTTTGTCTCAAAAACATAGTTTATGACCCCTTGTTGGAATCGAGCTCGTTCCAATGAG
Source organism: Pictodentalium vernedei (assembly GCA_031216915.1). Lineage (NCBI taxonomy): Eukaryota > Metazoa > Mollusca > Scaphopoda > Dentaliida > Dentaliidae > Pictodentalium > Pictodentalium vernedei. Next base: position 62,662,626 of record CM062291.1, on the reverse strand, counting down.
GGGTCATAACCTATGTTTTTGAGACAACAAACGAGAAAAATTATCTGGTAGTTATTCTACAATTTTATTTGCAAGTGTCGTCTGCTTTTCATGTTAGGTAAAGGGTTAAAGAAAATATGAAGCACATCCACAGAATATGAATCCATTAAGCTTAAACATCAGCTTAAAACCCAAATATGGGCTTCCAGCAGTCTATCAGTTAACTGGTAGAGTGCTAGAAGCCACTATCATGGCTCTGTTGAAAAGTGCTGAAAGCCTAGTGGCTTTACACTGTATGCAGAAGCTTTATATTTGCTCAGCAGTAGAATAAAAATGTTTATATAAGATTATTTTGTTACAAAATGCACTCTCAAATAAATTGTAACAAATTAATTCACAAACAAATCTAATGAAGCCCTCTATCTGTCTGACTGAACAAACATTTTGCATTGTAATTTCAAAGCCATTAGTCAGATTTGTATCTCCTGTTGTATGCCAATAGACCCGCATGGGGGAATGGATAGGCACAAGGAACGGGTTCCGTCCATTAATTTTTCCCAGACTTTATGGGCCTTCTTTGTTTTCAATCTTTTAACTTAGAAAATTTTTCTGCCCCACAATATAGGCTACATAGAACATGTCTATGGGTCGGAGGTAGTGTCCCACACTTAGCGTAGCCCTTGTTTATGAATAAAATTTTGCTAAACCAAGCCTCCCATTACTGGTAGCAACAGAATCCTAAGAAAATAGTCATATTACAAATCACCGTTGAAAAATAATTACCAGTTAATCCTTTACCCAACGTAATAGCAAAAACCGGCAAGTGCTATTCTAAAAAATCGCCAATTAATTTCAATTATTTTTTTCATGTCTCAAAAATATAGGTGATGACCCCTCACTGGAACAAGTTCATTAGTTATCAGTTATTCAAGAATTTATGTTGTCTGCTTTTCAAGTTTGGTAAAGGGTTAAACAGACTGAGAATTGTTGTGCAGTCCATCATTTAATTCAGGTACTTCTAGCAGTCTATTAGCTAAACAGATTGAGAATTGTTTTGTTTAATCCAGGGGTGAATTTTTCCCCCATTCTCAATGAGAAATGGACAGTAAAAGTCCCAACTGAACCCAATAGAGTGCCTGGTTTAATATTTGGTCTTCCTATGGGAACCAAAGTTTTAATTTAGAGCAATTTGAGGGAAAATCTTTAAAAAAAATCCCTTTTTCAGATTCACCAGTTAGAATCCTTTCATATTTGGTATACAACATCTTTAGGTGGATCAGATTCTAGTTTGTTCAAATTGGGTCCCTGGGAGCCTAAATATTAACTTAGCACAATATGAGGAAATTTCTGTAAAATCTCCTTCAGATCCACCAGTCAGAATTCTTTTATATTTGGTATATAGCATCTCTAGGGGTCCCTGGGTTAACATTTGGGCTCCCTATGGAAGTGCAAATGGGACTCTGTCTCACCTTGGGCATAACATCACCTCCATCCATACTAGTCTATCTGGCATCAATTATTTTCATAAGATTCATAAGACTCCCTGAACCTACAAGTTCATTCTATATTAAAAAACTACTAAAGGGTTATCAAAAATTATGCCCATCCGTTGATACATGCATGCCCATCACAGAGCAAATTTTGTTCAGGTTACTTGCTGCCATCACTGCACAAATAATCGTTATGAAACTACATTATTTCAAGCTATGTTTTCAACAGCCTTTTATGCTTTTGCTCGAATTGGAGAGCTCTGTACAATGTCAAGCAATTCTTGTCCTAATTTTGTCATTGTTGGATTTAGACATATTTCCAGACTCCATGTTCATCACTTTTTGCAATTTCAAACACAGCATGCCAGGGACAATTCATATTATTAGGGTTAGCCAACAACCAGGGGCCTACTGCCCCTATACATTACTTCAGAAATATCTTGTGGTACGGGGTCCAACACCAGGCTATTTGTTTCTGCTGAGCAATCTGCTCCTAGTTCCAAGCTGGGCTTTGGATACTACTCTTCAGGCAACACTAGCCTTTTGTTGCCTTGATAGCAAAGCATACAAGAGCCATAACTTTTGAATAGGGGCAGACACACTGGCAGCTTCATGAAGTTATTCCGATGCCAAAATTTGCATGATGAGCCATTGGAAATCTGATGCATTTCATAAATAAATACGTTTCCCTTCATTAACCTAGGTGATCCAGATGCTCCAATAATATTCCACCTGCTCACAAATCTCATAAATACCAATGCCTTGTCCAAGCCAGAAAATAAGCAGACTGTCATCTGCAAAATGAGGTCCCCAGCGGTGAATTTAGTGATGCTACCCTGCATAGCAGGGTAACATCACTAAATTTACCCTCTGTGAACCTCAATCTGAATCAGGGTTTCAAAACTAAACAGAAAGAGGTACCCAGAGGATAAATTGGCCCACTGTATGGGATAGCATCATCAAATTCACCCTCTAGGGACCTCATTTTCTGAATGTCAGACTGCTTAGTTTTAGGCCTGGCTTTGTCATTTTCTCTAGTTTTTCTATGGTAGGACAGCACTGCCAATGACTTGCTCCACGGTTCCCTTGGTACACATCAGTTCTACCACCACCGCTATTGGCGTGTGATGGCAAAAAAATCTTATTTTGTAAATTCTCATTAAGTGTGATCTTTATTTCTGGCTTCCCTGGGCCATCCTCATGTGACAGAAACTTTAGTGTATCCTTTCAAATAGCACCACCAATGACGTGCCTTGAAATATTTTTGTTGATCATACTGACCAGATCTCTGCATTACATCACTTTTTAATTTTGTTTATTGATGTATAAATGTTAAATATTTCATCCGATTTAATTCATGTATTCTTGTGCAGGGCAGTTTCCAGGAATAATCACTGTTGTTTCACCAAGTAGACTTTGTTTTATTACTTTAGGTTGGAGGGGTGCCGGGGTCCATCCCCAATACACTGTAATCTGACAACCACATATGCCACTCACTTTGGTGTTTGTGTACATGCCATGACAGCATTAATGTTCGACACAGTAAACTGAATAGTTCTCTCTCCGGCACTGCACTAATCTACAACTAAATACCAACACCACTATTGGCGTGTGATGTCAAGAATCTCATTTTGTATATTCTCAGTAAGTGTGATCTTTATATCTGGCTACCTAGGGTCCTCATCTGGCTATATTGGGTCCTCATCTGGCTACCTTGGGTCCTCCTCATGTGACAAAAACTTTAGTTTATTCTTTCAAATAGCACCGCCAATGGCATGCCTGGGGGTGTGGTGGCATAGCGGTAACCGGTTCTCGTCAGAACATCGAAGTTAAGCAACGTCGAGCCCACTTAATCCATGGATGGGTGACCGTCTGAGCGATGGGGCCCCTCACCAATACACTGTAATCTGACAATCCCTTATCTTAGCATCCCCTTTAGCTAAATTCTCATTCCTTTGTTTCAAAAGTCATTTGGGGGGCGCGGCGGCATTGCAGTAACCGGTTCTCATCAGATCACAGAAGTTAAGCAACATCGAGCCTGGTTAGTCCTTGGATGGGTGACCATATGAGCAATCGATTCAGACTCCCGTGTTGTGACCTTGGGCAAGGCACTTAACCCTGTTACGGTGTTGAGGAGCTGGCAGCTGCTCGTCGTTGCTCGGTGGTTCTCTCCTGATACTCCAGCTTCCTCCACCTTAAAAACTGTCACCCCGGTTAAAGTGTTGTTAAACCTTAATAAATAAATAAATTCAACAGTCGTTTGTTTCATACAGCCGTGTCGAGTTCAAAGAAATTGTTGTTCCTCCCACCCACCCGGATCTGGATTTTGCAATCTCTACTGGTACCAATATTGTCCTCAGTGCTTATGTTCTGTATATATCAACCTGGATCATGCCAGAGTTCCTATGCATAATTATCATTATTTCAAAAGTTTTCCTATGCTTTGCCGAGTTTTTCTGCAAGAACAGTTTTTAGTCCCCTATGGTTTCACCGTGAAGGGGACTTATGGATTGCACTCCGTCCATCTGTCTCTCTTATTTGTTATCACCTGTACCTCCAAGATGGTTGAATTTTGGCATTTAAAATTTTCTATATTAATCAGACATTATGGAAAGATGATGCACATCAATTTTGGGGGAAAAGAAATTCAAGATGGCTGATTGGCGGCCATTTTTGTTGGAAATTGGGTGTAATTTATTTTCTGCCTAGAACTTCCAAACATCCTTTCCGATTTCAATCACTTTTGGTATGAAGATGTAGCAGCATAAGATAAATAACATATACAGGTTTTTTTCTTATACATAAGTTATGCAAATTAGACATACTCAAGCTTTTTTTCAGCCATTTTTTAATATATTATATTGCTGTGTTCTGTTACCACCTGTATCTCAGAAGCACTTTAACACTTTTGTTTCAAATTTTCAGCAAAGATCAGACATTATGCCAAACTGATGTACATAAAAACTTTAAAAAAAAAAAATTCAGGATTTCATTAAGATTTGATATGGAGGAGTGGCAGCATAAAAAGTAACTTATCATACAGGTTTTTTCTCGTGCATAAATTATGCAAATCAAACAAACTTTAGATTTTTTCAGCCATTTTTGAATATATTATGTTGGTGTGTCATGTTATAATCTTATCACAGAGACGCTTTGACACGTTTGTTTCAAATTTTCAGCAATGATCAGATATTATGTAAAATTGATGTACGTAAAAACTTTTTAAAAAAAAAATTCAAGATAGCCCACTGGCAGCCATTTGTGTTGAAAGTTGCGTATAATTAGTTTTCTACCTAGAACTTCTAAATGACATCCCAATAATTTCAATGATTTCTGGTATGGCTGTGTAGTAGCATAAGATAAACAATTTGGGCACATCCCCAACCATGGGGTACTATTGTCTGGCGGCTCGTGATCAGTATTGCACGTGTTACCTCTGGTTTTGAATGCAGGGAAGATGGGTGCGGGTACACCCATTAGCAGTTGTATTCCGACAAATTAATTTCATATTTTCTACTCAGCATTGTACATATTTTGTTAACAAAAAATGATTCTGTTTATTTTAATTTATAACAATTCATTAAATGTGAAAGAATACTATTTATCAACAATAAAGATGGCATCATCCATATGGTACCTTGGGTGATGCCCATAACAGAATCTATTTTATGCTATCTTTTTCCCTCTTCAATATACTGTTAGTTGGCCATAAAGTTAGTATTTCCAAACCTGCTTCAGTTTCGCTTTGCGCTTGATTTTGCGAGTCCGTAGGCGAATTTCCACTTGGTTGTCTCTGAGGCATTTGCCGCAACATTTGAGAATTTTTCTTTGGAGGTGATGATGCCGTTGTCGTTTGTGATTTCATTTCCTTTCCTGAAATTGTAACATGAATGTAATCTGAATATGTATTTTATTGAGTGTTTCCAAATAAAGACACAACAATTAGTTCCTAACCAACATATAATTATATATTTTTGAAATTATAAATTTTGTGCTGGTGTCTTGATAATCCTTCATTGGAAGCATCTCATCTCTCTTATGAATTTAAAAAACAACTAGAAAAACTGTGCTCACTAAATGATACCACCCACTCCCACCAAGAAACATTTTACAACAGTAAAAAGTGTGTTTAAAGTAAAGAGCACAAACACTGACAACCCCCCCCCCCCCCCCCCCCCCCACCTCACCTCCATCCCGCAGCTTGAATTGACAAAGCCCATTTTTCAATATTTGAAACTATAGAAATGAAAATATGTTAAAACAAAATAGAAGGTACACATCTTCACTGTATATAAAAGAATGTTTGAAGGTTTCATTGAAATCCATTCACTAGTTTAAAATAGGTTGCAGATAGCAAACGTCAACAACCCCTCCATGCAAGCTTGAACTGACAAAGCCCATTTTTAAATATGGGAAACCCTAAAAATGAAAATATCTGAAAACAAAACAGGAGGTACACATCTTCAATATATGTAACAGAATGTCTGAAAGTTTCAATGAAATTTGTTCAATGGCTTAAGAGGAGTTGCGGATAGCAGATCTGTACAGAATGTCAATTGAATTTGACAAAGTTCATTTTTCAATATGGGAAACTGTAAAAATGAAAATATCTGAAAACAAAATAGGAGGTGCACATCTTCATTGTATGTAAATGAATGTCTGAGAATTTCAATGAAATCTGTTCATTGGTTTAAGAGGAGTTGCGGATAGCAGATGTGTTCCCGCCAAAAGTATAACAGCCCTATAGTGTAACGGACGGACGGACGGACGGACGGACGGACGGACGGACGGATGGATGGATGGATGGATGGATGTCGGAATATGAAAATAACTGAAAGAAAAGTAGGTGGTTCACAATCTTCAAAGTATGTAAAAGAATGTCTGAGAGTTCCAATGGAGTTTGTTCAATGGTTTAAGAGGAGTAGTGGATAGCAGATCTATACCCCTCCCTATTAAAACCTGAATTGACAAAGACCATTTTTGAATATGGTGAACTGTAAATATGAAAAAATCTGAAAAGAAAATAGGAGGTGGACATCTTCAATGTACGTAAAAGAAGGTCTGAAAGTTTCAATGAAATCTGTTCAATGGTTTAAGAGAAGTCACGGATAGCAGATCTGTACAGAATGTCAATTGAATTTAACAAAGTTCATTTTTCAAAATGGGAAACTGTAAAAAAGAAAATATCTGAAAACAAAATAGGAGGTGCACATCTTCAATGTATGTAAAAGTATGTCTGAGAGTTTCAATGGAATCTATTCACTGGTTTAAGAGGAGTTGCCGATAGCAGTGTGCCCCCCCCCCCCAAAGCGTAACACCCCTATTGCATAACGGACGGACGGACAGACGTATGTCAGACTATGAAAATATCTGAAAGAAAAATAGGAGGTGCACATCTTCAGTGAATGTAAAAGAAAGTCTGAGAGTTTCAATGGAATCCGTTCACTGGTTTAAGAGGAGTTGCGGATAGCAGATGTGTACATCCTTAAGCGTAACGGATGGACAGACAGACATCAAAATATGAAAATATCTGAAAGAAAAATAGGAGATACACATCTCCAATGTATGTAAAAGAAGGTCTGAGAGTTCCAATGGAATTTGTTCAATGGTTAAAAAGGAGTAGCAGATAGCAGATCTATACTCCTCCCTACTAAAACCGGAATTGACAAAGACCATTTTTGAATATGGGGAACCGTAAATATGAAAATATCTGAAAAGAAAATAGGAGGTGCACATCTGCAATGTATGTTAAAGAACGTCTGAAAGATTCAATGAAATCTGTTCAATGGTTTACGAGGAGTTGCAGATAGCAGATCTGTACAGAATGTCAATTGAATTTGACAAAGTACATTTTTCAATATGGGAAACAGTGAAAATGAAAATATCTGAAAAGAAAATAGGAGGCGCACACCTTCAATGTATGTAAAAGAATGCCTAAGAGTTTCAATGAAATCCATTCACTAGTTTAGGAGGAGTTGCGGATAGCAGATGTGTACCCTCCCCCCCCCCCCCCCCCCCCCCCCAAAGCATAACGGACGGACAGACGGATGGAGACGTATGGGCGGACATAGTGAACACTATATACCACCCATTTTTCAAGTGGATGGTATAAAAAGGGTATGCTTCCTATCATGTGACATTAAAAAAACGTGTAGGTACGTTGGTGAATTTAAAAAAAAATAAAAACATTTCACATTTTTCACACAAATTTGTGTTCAAGGAATACTATGCCCCTTTAAATAACCCACTAAAAATGTTGAATATCTGATTGAAAGGCAAATATAAACAAAATAAAATTGTGATGAAAGCCTAAAATGATGCTAAAAAGCAATATCCCAGCAAGTATTGAACATTTTTAGCTCATCTGAATGAAAGTTGGGGTGAGCTATTCTGATCACTCATCGTCCGTGAATATGACTTCTCCAGAACCACTGGACTGATTTCAGTTCATGTGAGATGATTGATTGTTCTAACATCACAAATTTGATGTTATGTTATTGGGTCATAAGTACTTGATTCCTGAAAAAACAAAATTTTCTGCATCCCTGTGGGAACCCCAGGAGCTAAAAATTATATCCTTATCTTGGCATGGGCTAGCCTAGCACGCTGCAGAAGAGCATGGCATTCATAAGGCCATAATAAAAAATATGCTAGATTTTCATCCAACTGTTTTGTTTTGTTTTTTGTTTTTGTTGTTTTTTTTTTTGGGGGGGGGGGGGGGGAGGGCAGAGTGTAAATTTTATTTTAAAGGCAAAATTGAAGATCATTGGTACCAATGTTAACTGGTGAAATTTCAACATAACAGCATTGTGTGTGCACAACGTCAGAGTAATCAATGCATTTTTAAATGTAAACTGGAAGACTGGCTAAAGGAAGAATGTTGATACACAAATGCAGTAAGTTCAGAGGTTATTGTAAATGGCAACTTTTTTTCACAGAAATGAATGGTAATCATTAGCTCTTATCTAAAGGTCTCGCCTAATGAGTACACCAAGTTCAAAAACAATCCTATGATAAATGTGGCCTGTAGGCCATGTCGAAGAAGAATGTTGATGCACAAATGCAATAAATTCAAAGATTGTTTCTAACAGCAACAATATTTTTCTTTGTAACCCTGCATAACCATACAAAGTTTCAAAACAACCTGATAATGAGTGCACCCTCTGAGGCATGCCAAAGGAAGATGTTAATGCACAAATGCTCTAAGTTTGAAAGTCATTACTTGTGGTAATGTTTTTGTTCTCTCTTTTTTATGGAAATTCATAAATATATCCTGCAGAGAGTGCAAAAAGGATAAGTTGCTGCACAGATGCAGTAAGTTCAAAGGATGGTGATAACGACCATACTTTTTTATGCAAATGAACACATGCACAGTTGTTGTATCTAGAGGTCACTGTGAACACACATACCAAGTTTCAAAGTAATCCAATCATAAATGTGCCCTGAAGGGTGTGCCAAAGGGAAATATTGAAGCCTGACTAAACTAAGTTCAAAGGTCGTTGCCAGCAACATTGTTTGACAGAAATGGATGAAAATCGATAACTCCCATATAGATATCACCCCACACAAACACACCAAGTTTCCAAGCGATCCAATCATAAATGTGCCTTGCAGGGTGTGTCAAAGGGAAATACTGAGGCATAACTGCACTAAGTTTTTAATAAGTTCATCAGAGGTCATTGCCAATGGCAACTATTTTTGACGGAAATGGAAGACAATCGATAGTTCCCATCTAGAGGTCACCCCAAACAAGCACACCAAGTTTCAAAGCGATGAAGTCAAAAATGTGCACTGCTGGCTGCACCAAACGGAAATATTGATGCATAACTGCACAAAGTTCATCAAAGGTCGTTGCCAGCAGGAACATTTTTTGACAGAAATTGAAAAAATCGATAGCTCCCATCTAGAGGTAACCCCAAGCAAACATACCAAGTTTCAAACCAATCTGATCAAAAATGTGCCCTGTGCGGCGTGCCAAAGGAATATATTGATGCCTGACTAAACTAAGTTCAAAGGTCATTGCCAGCGGTAACATTTTTTGATTGAAATGGAAGAAAATCAATAGCCCCCATCTAGAGGTCACTCCAAACAAGCATGCCAGACTTCAAAGCAATCCGATCATAAATGTTCCCTGTAGGGTGTGCCAAAGGGAAATATTGAGGTCTGACTGAACTAAGTTCTAAGAACGTTGCCAGAGGCAACATTTTTTGACAGAAATTAAAGAAAATCGATAGCTCCCATCTAAAGGTCACCCCAAACAAGCAAACCAAGTTTCAAAGCGATCTGATCATAAATGTGACCTGTGAGGTGTGCCAAAGGAAATTGTGGACGTACGTATGCCGACGGAAGTGATGGCAATAGCTCAGCTTGACTTTGTCAAGTTGAGCTAAAAATCGCTGCTAGAATGTAGTAAATTATGACATACATGGCCTTTCAAGTTCAAACAGGTTATAAATAATGAATTTTATGTTTGATTTTCATTCACAATCATGGAACTTTGCCATGAGGTAAAAATAACAAATCAAAGTTCGAACTTTGGGAATAGGTCCACCGGTATTGACTAACACTGTGGTCACTGTTGCAGTTCTCATTTTTATATTCTATGAATTTACTCACATTCAAAATTTATATTCTGTTTCTCTGTGTGTGTTATTTAACCAGCAACCTCACCCAAAACAGAGGAAAGAAATGAAAATGCCCCACTGTTCAAGTCAACAAAAAGTATACAAATGAATATTCAAAACTAATTTACTGACTATGCGAGAGATCACATATCTTTATGCACCAGGTAACTAATATTCATGAGTATTTAATATTTTTTATCAAATCTAGTCATGGCTGCTGTAAAGCAGCCATGACTGGATTTTCTGAAAATCATTTTGGTAATTTAACTCAAAAAATCATTGGTGAAAATCTTTATTTAATTTACAGGGGGGCTAAATTTAATTTAAAACAAGAGGTCTCAAGGGGCCTGAGGGCGCTCACCTGACATGGTAGCCTAAATATCAACCCAGAGAATTGATTTCAACAAGTTGCATCTGCTCCTCCTAAGAAAAGCTTATACCAAATATCCAAAGATTCTAACCAGTGGATCTAAAAAAAAGGATTTTTAAAGAATATAAGTTATAATTCAGGCTCCCACAGGGAGCCCATATGTGAACTCAGGGACTTGGCTTTAACAAACTTGAATCTCACCCCCCTAAGGATGATGCACATCAAATATCAAAACATTCTGACTGCTGGATCTGAAGAAGAAAATTTTTTAAAGAAAATTCATTATTTTGAACTAAGAGACAATTCAAGCTCCCACAGTGAGTCCAAATATGGACCTAGGGACATGGCTTGAACAAACTTGAATCTCACCCCCTAAGGATGCTGCATACCAAATATCAAAACATTCTGAAGAAGATTTTTAAAGAAAATTCCTCATTTTGAACTAAGTTATAATTCAGGCTACCACAATGAGACTAAATATTAACCCAGGGACTTGGCTTGAACAAACTTGAATCTCACCCACCTAAGCATGGTGCATACCCAATATCAAAAGATTCTGCCTGCTGAATCTTGAGAAGAAGATTTTCAAAGAAATTTGCCTGAAATGCACTATGTTCAAATTTGGGCTCCTATACTGAGCCCAAATATAAACCCAGGGGCCGATTTGAACAAACTTGAATCAGATCCACCCCACAATGTTGCATACCAAATATCAAAAGATTCTGACTGCTGGATCTGGAGAAGAAGATTTTTGAAGAAATTTGCCTGAAATGCACTGAGTTCGAATTCGAGCTTCTATAGTGAACCCAAATATGAATCTAGGGAGCGGATTTGAACAAATTTGAATCAGATCCACCCCACAATGTTGCATACCAAATATCAAAAGATTCTGCCTGCTGGATTTGGAGAAGAAGATTTTTTAAGAAATTTGCCTGAAATGCACTAAGTTCAAATTTGGACTCCTACACTGAGCCCAAATATAAACCCAGGGGGGCCGATTTGAACAAACTTGAATCAGATCCACCCCACAATGTTGCTTACCAAATATGAAAAGATTCTGCCTGCTGGGTCTGGAGAAGAAGATTTTTTAAGAAATTTACCTGAAATGCACTAAGTTCGAATTCGAGCTTCTATAGTGAGCCCAAATATGAATCTAGGGAGTCGATTTGAACAAACTTGAATCAGATCCACCCCACAATGTTGCATACCAAATATCAAAAGATTCTGCCTGCTGGATCTGGAGAAGAAGATTTTTTTAAGAAATTTGCCAGAAATGCACTAAGTTCGAATTCAAGCTTCTATAGTGAGCACAAATATGAATTTAGGGAGGCGATTTGAACAAACTTGAATCAGATCCACCCCACAATGTTGCATACCAAATATCAAAAGATTCTACCTGTTCGATCTGGAGAAGAAGATTTTTTAAGAAATTTGCCTGAAATGCACTAAGTTCTAAATCGGGCTCAAATATGAACCCAGGGGGGCCGATTTGAACAAACTTGAATCAGATCCACCCTACAATGTTGCATACCAAATACCAAAAAATTCTGCCTGCTGGATCTGGAGAAGAAGATTTTTTAATGTTTTTCCCATTGCCTACAGTGTTAAAAAGTGCTGACTCAGCACTTTTTCAAAGTCCTGAAAAAAGTACCTTGTGATCAAACCGATAGGGATTTTTTTTAACCATTCTATTCTACTGGGTAAAAGTAAGCTTTATACAAAATAAGTTATGACCCATTATCATCTCATATCAAATTTGGTTCAAATCGACCTCACGGTTCTGAAAATAGAAATTTTAGGCGTGACCAAAATTTTTGCCCCTCCCATAACGAAGGCAAATAATGCCCGACAAACTTCTCTTGAACAAACTTGAACAAACTTGATTCTACACCTCAAAAGGAAGCTGCATACCAAATATCAAGTCTCTGCTACTGCTGGTTCATGAGAAGAAGATTTTCAAAGATTTTGGTGCCCCTTGGGGGCGTGGCCCCACCCAGGAGGAGGGGCAACTTCATTTGAACAAATCTGAATTGACATTAGGTAATAAACATTTACCCAACATTTGAAAAATATTGGGCCAGTGGTTTCTTCGGAGAAGTTGGTTTTGTAAAGTTTACGCCGGACGACGACAGACGGACGGAAAGCGATTAGTAAAGCTCCCCTTGAGCTTCGCTCAGGTGAGCTAAAAATGCTCAAATTTTACTTATTCTTGCGGTAAGAGATTATATGTGGTCGGTCTACTTGCAGTAAGTTCCTGAATTGCAGTAAGTAACATTGTGGAAGTTCCTCGGTATGCGTGAAAGGCGTTATTAATCCTCTGTCACCTTTATAATACCTCGGGTATTAAGGGATCCTTTGTATGATTTGATTAGTGTTTTCCGACTTTTTATGTTCTAATTAGTACTTACTCTCTTTTGCAAAATCAGATAATTGTTCTGCTTTGCTTAATATAATTGGGTTTCATCCCTGCAGTGATCGGGGACATACTGAGATGGACTTGGGATGTAATTAAATGATATTGTACTGAGTGTCATTTGATGACTATATTTTCTATTAGATATGACAGAACACCCATGACAACATGCTTCTTCTCTCTAATTCCACGTATTCATTCTCAATAACTCTGTGTATCGTCATTATCAGTTCAGTAAGTGTTAAGTGGTTTAGATTTCCATTCAATAGATTGTTTAAGAATATGGTTTAATGATTCATTGTTATTGTCCATTCTGATTCTTGAATTTGAAGATTTGGCAGTAAACGTGAAAAGCTGAGATGTCCTGAAATTCCTTAAGAAATGTCACCGTTCATAAAATCTGCTTGGGTTGATTCATAACATGAATCATTTTCATATATTTATCCAATTAAAACAAAAATTAATGGATGCAATCAATAAATGAAAGTGTCAATGACACAGTAGCTCAACTTGACAAACTTGAAATGGTAAATTTGAAGATCATTGGTTTCAATGTTATTTGGTGAAACTTCAACATAACAGCATTGTGTGTGCACAATGTCAGAGCAATACATGCATTTATAAATGTAAACTGTAAGACTGGCTAAAGGAAGAATGCTGATACACAAATGCAGTAAGTTCGGAGGTCATTGTAAATGGCAACTTTTTTCACAGAAATGAATCTACATGTAGAGGTTTTGCCTAATGAGCATTCCAAGTACAAAAACAATCCTACAATAAATATGTCCTGTAAGTCATGTCAAAAAAGAATGTAAATGCACCAATGCAATAAATTCAAAGATTGTTGCTGACAACCACAGTTTTTGATAGAAATGAAAAGAAAATTGATAGCTCCTATCTCTGTCACCCAGAATAAGCATATGAAGTTTCAAAACAGCTCGATGATGAATGCGCCCCCTGAGACATGCCAAAGGAAGATGTTAATGCACAAATGTACTAAGTTTGACAGTCATTGCTGGTAGCAATGGCCTTTTTTCTTTTTTATGGAAATTCATAAATATACCCTGTAGAGAGTGCAAAAGGGATAAGTTGCTACAAAAATGCAGTAAGTACAAAAACTGGTGTTAATGACAATAATTATGGAAATGAAAAGAAAAGAAAACAGCTCACATCGGGAGGCCACCTGAACATGCATACCAAGTTTCAAAGAGATCCTATCATAAATCATAAATGTGCCTTGTAGGGCATGCCAGGGGAATATACTGATGACTGACTAAATTCCAACGATCACCACTCTCACAGTTTAAACCATGTTGTCTCTGACAATATTTTAAATTCAAGGAATCTGGCTAAAATTCAAGGACTTTTCAAGGTTGTGCAAACCCTGTAATAGGACAACACAAATGCAAAGACCTAAAGAACCAACAGACACAGATTTTGAGGTATGTAGACTAATTGTAATCACAGGTGTGTGTGTGGGGGGGCATGATGGGTGGTGTGTTATTCCACGGCGATTGTACTGTAGATTTGAAGAAAAAGATTTTGAAAATACTCAGCAGGGGTTAATTACCGTAGCCATTGAAGACTGAAGACGTAGCTCATATGATGACCAGCAACACCTGGTATTTACTACAAAAAAAACAATTCTATCTGTTGTCGAAGGCAAAAGACTGGTTTGTGGATGGTACAATCAAGGTGGTGAGGAATCTGTTTGTCCAACTTATAACAGTCCATGCATTTATAAGAAAGGATGATTGCACCAAACAAGTTCCATTAGCATACGTGCAGATGACACATCGAAAGAGCAAAGATTACAAAAAGGTACCGCATACTTGATATTATTATACAAAACGTCCAACAGTTTGGGTACAAAATATACCTGGTTGAGTACAAAATAATAATGATGGGTACAAAACATCCAGTGATTTGGGTACAAAATATCCAATTGTGTACAAAATGTCCTGGGTACAAGACCAGTTAGCAAAATAACCATGCATGTGGTTTCTTTATTTGTTCTGGATGTTAGACAAGCAATTAAAGCCAATTTTATTCCATAAAAGTTATTCAGAGTTTTATTTATTATAAAAATGTAAGTCTCAGCTGTTTATTTGTAAAAAAAAATAAGAAATAGAGAGTAATCACTTGAGTGGACTGGTTACGTGAAATAATTCATGAGAGGTGAGGGACGTTGTACAAACACGAGTCAAATGCGCACAAGTGTTTTACAATAAAGTCCCTTGCGTCGAATGAATTATTTCATGTAACCAGTCCAGTCAAGTGATTATTCTGTTCATTACTTTTTATTATTAACGATAATTATATTATTTAACCCTTTACCTAACGTAACAGCCAAAACCGGCCAGCACTATTCTCAAAAATCGCCAATTAATTTTCATTATTTTTTGTCTCTAAAACATAGGTTATTACCCCTCATTGGAACGAGCTCATCGAGCTCGTTCCAATGAGGGGTCATAACCTATGTTTTTGAGACAAAAAATGAAAAAATTAGTAATGCAATAATTTTTTTTGCAAGTGTCGTCTAATTTTCGTGTTGGGTAGAGGTTTAAAAAAACTAAAAACAATAAAGTCCCTAAAACACCCACAGTAAAGCATCTTCACTTGCGCGCATGGATACATGACACAATTGTTGATAGCATAATTCACTTGTGAAGTTATCGTTTATAATCAAACCCAGAAATCCAGTAAATCACACTTTGGAAAGTAATAAACTAAATTACTGAATTATTCAAACACTAATAACCTCAAGAGAACCTTTTGAGCTTCATTTAGGTGTCTTGATGGTACAACAACAACAAAAAATCGGGGCGGGCAGGGATGAAAATCTAGCATCATTTTTATTATGGCCTGAGCTAACGTGAGTGTACTAAATCATTCAACATGGCAAAAAGTTTGCGTGACCCTGTGACAATTTGGTATGACCCATTTTTCTTTTGTGTGTTTTTCAATTTAAATAACCCGCATGTGACCCAAACGGCCGTTTGCCTCAAATTGACAGGCCTGCGATACTGCGAATAGCACACTCTGTGATGGTTTTATACATTTTGAATTTTGCCTTCGATATAAATATGATGAACGCAGGCCAAAAAAAGAATGTGCCACTGACTGAGAATCAAAAGATTAAGTTTGTTTATCCTTAGTTAGAGATTTTAATTCCCCACAAATGCCACATGGGAATCCTGTTAAGTGAAGCAGTGCTTTTCTACTGTGGTAAACAAGCTCTGTTTTACTGATAAAATAGGACCCGGTCAGAAATGCCGTCCTCTAAAATGGGCAGTATGGGTATAAACAATTGCTGGATTTGATTTTATATCCATGTTGCAGTCAAGATTAGCCAATGTGCACAAATATGTGATCTTAAACACCAATAACTCAATTAGTCAAATCAACCCAAATAATTTCAGACAAGTGAGAAAGGGTGATGTAAATTTTTTTTCAGATAACCTTTGACCAAGCGTAACCTTCACTCTTCCAATTTGTGCATCCCTGAAACATCATGATCAAAACCTTGGAAAAAATTTACCTTTATAGTATTGTCATAATAGGGATGCTGAAAGTGACCTTAAACCCCAATAAACAAATGTTTGCTAAAGACAGCCTTGGAACAACAAATCACAACAGACTTGCCATTCACATTGAAAATAATAATAATACCAGTTTTGCTCTCCTTGGTTGTAATTTGTGTAGAAGACTTTTTTGGACTGAAATCATTCGGACGATTGAAAAACATCATGGAACTTCCTCCTCTAAGTCTTGGATCGCTGAAGCGTGAATTACCAGGATTTCTCGATCCATTCGTTTCTAAAATATAAGATTAAAGAAAATATTGAAATTTTTTAGTAAATTTTGTTTCTTAAAATACCTACCACAATTGTTTACAATTGGCTGTAACATAAGTGCAAGCCCTACTTCGGAACTAACTCAAGCTTTTAGAATCTTTTCCAAACGAGTTGGAAAAGTACTAGAGAGCAAAAGCACGAAAAAGATCGAAAAAAGGGTCGAGCGAGACCAGCACTCGAAATTACAGGTACTCTCTCTGCACACCTATTGAGTTTACCGAGCGCATGCACAACAACCGTGACGTCAATTCCGTATTTCCGCCAACAAGAAGTTTGTGATTTAGCGGGAAGGCATCGACATCAAAGATATCCCCAAGGAGGGTGGGCCTCCGGTAAACAATTGTGTTAGGTATGTTAAGAAACAAAATTTACTAAAAAATTTTAATTTCTTTTCAACCTACTCACAATTGTTTACAATTGGCTGAATAAACAATAGGAGGTGAATCACATAACCAATACCAACAAGAGTAGCGGAACGAAAGCAAGGATGGCAGAGAACAAAAACGAAAACCTGTAATGAAAATAGAGAGAAGGCACCTGAAAAGAACAAGGCTGAGCGAAGCGCAACCTCGACAAAAACAATTTTAACGAGGGTGCACAACAGCCTGAGCAGCAACAAGAGGGCCTAAAGAATAAAGGTCCTCAGATTGCTGCTGAAGGTGGCGGAGATAAAAGGAGGAAAAGGTAGAAGCATTCCTCCAGTAAGCCGCATTCATAACATCACGGAGCGAAACAGAATTGGAGAACGCCCAGGATGTAGAAATGGCACGAACCTCGTGAGCATTAAGCCAGTTCGAAACAAGATCCGATGCAGACAAGCGAGAATAAGCCAGCTTGATTGCAAGACAGATCCACCTGGAAATCGAATGGGAAGAGATAGACTGCCTCTTAGGAATGAGAGACAGAAAGAATCTCTTCCGACCCCTCCTAATGAACTGAGTGCGAGTAATGTAAGTCTTGACCGCACGAACAGGACAAAGAGGCCTCCGTCCATCTACAGCAGGGAGAGCCCGAATGCAGATGGGAGGAGGTACCAAATCGGGGAGTTGATTCTTAGCCAGAAAAGAGCAATCAGTAGTGAATGTGACACTGTTAGCCTCATTTCGGAAGAAGGCAGAATCAACAGATAGCGCATGAAGCTCACTGACTTGACGAGCAGAAGCAAACGCTAGAAGAAAAGCCATCTTATAGGTGAGAAAACGCATGTCGGTCTCAGATAAAGGGTCGAATGGCGCCCCCTCCAAACAGTGCAACACCCATGCCAAGTTCCACTTGGGTATAAGACGCAAAACTCGAGGCCTCTTCAAAGAAAAGTGCCGAATAAGTTTGGAGAGGAAAAGATTACGACCGATACACCGCTTTCCCACATAAGAGAAAGTATCAGACAGCATAGACCGATAGCCCTTAATCGTAATAGGCTGGAGACCCTTGGAGTCAAAAAGAAAAACCAGAAAATCCGCAATTTGAGCGATTGACGGATCACGATAATTCACATTGTGATCTGAACACCAGCGGCAGAAAACCTTCCACTTGGCGGCATAAGTCATTCCAGTGGAAGGTCACCGCGATGCAGAAATGCACTCCACTGATCGTCTCGAAAAACCTCTACGTCGGAGACTGGACCTGATAAAAGACAGGCGTGAAGGGACAGGCTCGCCAGGTTGTTGTGATACTTCCTGGGACGACCCTGTGAAAGAAGATCGCGACGTAGAGGTAGACGAATCGGTCGATCGGCCAATAGAGGCCGCAGCAGATTGATCCACACCCTCTGTGGAGACAGGGGTGTGATCAGAATGATCCTGCAACTGCAAGCACGAATCTTCGCTAAAACTTGAGGAAGAATCGGTGCAGGAGGAAAGGCATAGCCGACCCAACCTGCTCAGTCCAGAGACAGAGCGTCTACTGCAAATGCCAGAGGATCTGGACAAGGGGAGACAAAAGTCTCTACCTGATGATTCCAGCGAGTAGCGAAAAGGTCGACCTGAGGACGACCCCACTGCTCGCAAATCGCCTGAAACACCGACCGATGTAGCATCCATTCGGTTGGAAGGACACTGTCGCGTCGGGACAGGGAGTCTGCTAGGACGTTGAGATGCCCAGGAATGTGTCGAATGGACACCCGAGCGTTCACATCCCGCGCCAACAGAAGAAGATCCCGAGACAGCCGATACATGGGAATCGAATGTGTGCCTCCCTGATTCCGTATGTAGGCCACTACTGTCGAATTGTCCGAAAGAAGTAGGACAACATGGTCCGACAGATGAGGGATCCAAAGCCGAAAACTCAACAGAAGAGCAAGGAGCTCCTTCTGGTTGATATGAAGGCTCACCTGCTCGCTGTCCCACTCTCCGTGAGTAGACAGACCGAGAGGATCCAACGTCGCACCCCAGCCCCGATCGCTGGCATCCGCAGTAAGGATGCGATCGGCCAAAGGAAGATCCAACGGAACACCCTGTGTCAGCCAGGGAATATCTGCCCAAGGGCGGAGGTGACAAAGCAGAGACCGAGGAATAGTGAGTTCCAGGTCCAGCGGATCTACATTCGGACGCCAATGATCCAACAGGAAGTGTTGGAGAGGTCGGACAAACAAGCGACCGAGCGGAATGAGATCTGTCCCCGAACCGCAAAGGCCCAGCATCCGAAGGAAAGTCCTGGCCGAGACCGAGGAAGATTGAAGCAGGTCCCGAGTCAAGGCGGAAAGAATCGTCGCTCGAGCCTGGGGGACCGACACTACATTGTGAAGAGTGTCGAAATCCATCCCCAAATGATGGAATCGCTGAGAAGGAAGAAGATCCGACTTCTCGCGATTGACTCTGAAACCCAGCGACGCTAGCAGGCAAAGAAACTGCCGGACATCGAACTCCAGAACAGCAGCATCGTGGTGCCGTTGGAGGATGTCGTCTAGGTAGGCTGACGAAGTCACTGCCGATTGAGTGCGGTGGAAAGCAAGCACATGTGACATCAGCCGGGTGAAGGCCCAAGGAGCCAGGTTCAAACCGAACGGGAGAGCTCTGAATTGAAAAACTTGATCCCGAAATGAGAACCAAAGGTATTTCCGTGACGCCAGATGAATGGGTACATGGAAGTAGGCATCCTTCAGGTCGATACTGGCCGCAAAATCGCCCTGATGAACTGAACGTCGAACCGACCGGAAAGTCTCCATACTGAAACGAGGAGCAATTATGTACTCGTTCATGGTACTCAGATCGATGACAGGATGATATTGGCCGTTTTTCTTCGGCACCAAGAAAAGTCTCGAGTAAAACCCCGGTGAAAGGGTGTTCCTGACCACCTCGATCGCCCCTTTGGTGAGGAGATTGTCGATCTCCTGCACCAGAAGGTCCCGACGCAGAGAATCTGAAGGGACCTGAGTCGGAAGGGGCACCCGAGATAAACTGGGGTGCCGATGGAAGGACAGTCGCAGACCGGATTGAATGACGTCGAGGACCCAAGAGTCCGACGTTATCTCTGTCCAACGGTCGTAAAACAGCGACAGCCTTCCCCCGACTGGAGGCGAATCGAGGTGAGAACCTTCACTTGCGGCCTCGACGAGGCCCCCGAGAGGAGAAACCACCTCGGGAAGTGACAGAGTCCTGAGACTTTCCAGCCTGAGGCTGCCAGCGGGCCTGGCCACGTTGGCGCTTCTTATGAGCAGAAGGAGTAGACGGAGCCGACGTCGCCGACGAGGCAGACGCAGCAGCACGCTTGGTGGGCCTGGAACGACCCCCACCTGCAGCAGCAGGTGGGTCAAGCTGTCTCAGCAAAAGCTGGTCCTTCGAATGACGAAGAACTTCGCCACGAACAGCTTCCACGGAACCATGGAACAACTGAGGTCCCACCAAAGAGGCAGACCTCAGAACAGCACGTTTCTCAGAAGCAAGGGATGGTAAAGAATCCAAAACCGCATCCCGGCGTGCCAGCTCCAAATTAGCTGTGTTACAGGCGTGAGCGTGAGTCAAGTTCATAAGAGCCTGTGACAAAACGCGAAAAGGCGCCTGAGCGTCATCAAACTCCCCTGGTGGAAAATATTCAGCCAGAGCAGCGACGACATGGTCCACGAGAGATAACATACCCAGCATCTCTCGGGACAGGCCCACCATAGACTCAACTACCGACATTGGGAGAACTGCCGACTTAGGCAACCCGAGGGAAGAAGAATCCTCATCCACAGTAGTCATCCCTTGGAAGACTGGTGGAGAGACGGAATCGTACACACGAAACTGCGATGGAGGCAGAAAGGCATCAGCTCTAGAAAAGAAGGAACCCTTGAGGGCCTTAGAACGCATTTTGGCGTCTAAGCCCTGGAAGGACTCAACCACCTGAGCCGATTGCAGAGGACGCAAAGCCCCGGAGCTAGAAGGCTCAACAGGGTTACGGCGCTCCACAGTGGACCGCGGCCGGACGGTCACAGAAGGCTGGTCGGAAGGTTGAACGTCCGGCAATAAGCCAAAGACGAAATCCAAAGCCTGCCCCAAGACTGACGAGGGGGGCCCATCACCTTCAAGATACTCGTCATCCTCCGTAGCAGAGGAGACGTAGCCCAACTCGGGCTGACCAGCAGAAACCTCCTATGAATACTGTGCAGTATCCAAGGGGCCAGGCGAGACATCTCGGCGACCGACCAAAGGAGGTTGTGCCTCAGGAGGCACAGGGAGGCCAACTTGAGGGTTGCCAGAAAGCAACCGGGTGAGCGCCAAAACGGCCTGGCGCAGGTCACCCTGAGAATCCATCGCAGCAGAATCGCCCGACGGAGTGTCCTCCCAATGGACTCTTCTGGTAGAAGAACCCAAATCCTCAGAAGAGACCGACGGCGAACGTCGATCGGCAGACAGAATAGGAGCACGGTGAGAAGACACCGGAGGATAGTCCCGATTGTGACGCCCAGGGGCCATCACTGACCTCTGCGAAACAGAAGGTCCTGCCTGCAAATCCTCTAAAGAGACCGACGGCGCACGTCGATCGGTAGCTGGACCTAGGACACGGTGAGAAGACACCGGAGGATTGTCCCAAGAATGACAGGATTTGTTACCTGTCATTGGCCTCTGCGCAGCAGACGGCCCCAACTGCCTGTCCTCTGAGACCGACGGCAAGCATCGATCGACACCCAGACAGGGGCTGTCACTGACCGCTGCCGAACAGCAGGCCCTGGATGCCAACGTCCCAACACCATCCCGCTAGGCGGCACACTAGCAGGCGAAGGTGGAACAATAAATGATTCACTCGAGGGACGAGGAATCGCTGCCGAAGCGACCGGCCGGCTCAACCGACTAGGAGCAAACCTAGCCAGATGAGACGGAGCAGACAGCAAACCCGCATAGCCCAGCCGCGAGGCTGGGGGAAGCTGAGAACACACAGACACACCAGTAGATACAGCCTCGGTCCCCCGAGACTGTAGACCATCCCCAGAGGAGATGGAAGAGCCACCATCAGACAGAATAGGATCTGGAGTAGCAACCTCCTCAACAACGGTCGACGGTGTAGGAGGCAGATCGGAGAGGGTTACCGAGCTGACCTCGGAAAAGCTCTCAACGAAAACAGACGCCTCAATAGTGACATCAGAAGACAAAGAGACCACGGTCTCCTCGTCAGGTATCACTGAACTAACACCGCCAACAGTTGCAGAGGAACTCGCCACAGAAGTCAGATCCGAATCCTGTGTGACAGAGTCACCACGTGCACCAGCAGAAATGTCTGCTACGGCACGGCTACCCTTACCCCGAGAACGAGGGGTTCTAGCTCTGGAAAGAACCACCTTGTTCACAGAAGCCCAAAATTTAGAGGACCAAACCCCACAGATACCACATGATTGGGCCTGAGTGCAATTGTTGCAAGTGACACATGTGGCATGAGAATCGTCCACATGTTTCACCTGCAAACAAGAGGTACAAGGAATAGTCTTAGGCATGATATCAAAACAATAATCAAGCTTCCCGCCGACGGAAAACAGTACTAAGGTCGTGTTCACACGTGGGGGAAAGACAAGACAAAGTGTGAAGAGAACAGCAATAAAAATACAAATTAACATTAAATAATAATAATAATTTGGTAGCTTGATAAAAGGATACAATCCAGTAGCACACTAAATATGAAGAATAAGTTGTTCACGAAGAATACATAGCATAATTAGCACGAGTCACAAAAATTTCCGACCATGTACAATGGCGGAAAATAAAGGAATTGACTTCACGGTTGTTGCGCATGCGCTCAGTAAATGCAAGAGGTGTGCAGAGAGAGTACCTGTAATTTCGAGCGCTGGTCTCGCTTGACCCTTTTTTCGATCTTTTTCGTGCTTTTGCACTCTAGTACTTTTCCAACTCATTTGGAAAAGATTCTAAAAGCTTGAGTTAGTTCCGAAGTAGGGCTTGCACTTATGTTACAGCCAATTGTGAACAATTGTGAGTAGGTTGAAAAGAAACAGTTTATTTTATTCAAATTATGATTAAACTCCTGGAAAGTTAAGATAACTGCAATTTTAATCTTGTTCCTGGAAAGGTAAGGGAAATTGGGGACTTTTCAATGGGTTCGGAAAATGTGATGGACATGTGTGATTCATACTGAAGTTCAGTCCCAGTTCATCAAACTCCAAGCACTGAGACATCCAGAAAGCTCGGAGAGAGGGTTTACGGAGGACTGGTGCAGGAATTTGTGTTTGTATTGACTGGTTGAGTGCTGAATTATTTTCAGTTGTCAAATTTTTTTCACAGATCTTGCCTTGATATAATTTATGGGAACTCCTCCCCCCCCCCCCCCCCACCCCCCAAATTGTAACAGCAAATCCATGCAGTAATTTCACTTTAATCCTTTACCCAACGTAACGGCCAAAACCGGCCAGCGCTATTCACAAAAACTGCCATCCAATTTTCATCATTGTTTTTCACATTTTGTCTCAAAAACATAGCTTATGATCCCTCATTGGAACGAGCTCATCCAGCTCGTTCCAATGAGGGGTCATAACCTATGTTTTTGAGACAAAAAATGAAAAAAATTACCAGGTAGTTATTCTAGAATTTTAGGCATCAGTGGAACAGCACATGAGTGGTTTAAATCGTATCTTTCTGATCGGACACTAAGAGTAAATGTAAACGGTACCTATTCCACTGAGGTTCCATTAGAGTTTGGTGTACCACAGGGGTCCATCCTTGGGCCTCTGTTGTATGTTATATATGTCCTGCCATTGGGCGATATAATTCGTAAGCACGGACTTGATTTCCATTTTTATGCAGACGACACACAACTCTACATTCATTTTAGAGCCCAAGAGGTGTATGCAGTTCACTCGTTAGAACATTGTGTAGATGACATTAAGTCGTGGATGACGTTAAACTTTCTTAAGCTCAATCCCGACAAAACCGAGCTTTCGAAGCTGTCCCGTATTTATCCAAATTTTGATGGCAATCTGATCTCTCCGTCTACCATGGTGCGTAACTTCGGATTTTTGATGGATGCGACACTGTCTGCTGACTATCATGTCACACAGGTGTGTCGGACATCATATTATCACTTACGAAACATCAGCAGGGTGCGCACCGTGGTTGACGAGGATGTCGCCAAACAGTTAGTTCATGCGTTTGTCACCAGTCGCCTGGACTACTGCAATTCCTTAATGTATGGCTGTAAACGGTCCCTACTACATAAGCTGCAGCTTGTCCAAAACTGTGCAGCCAGATTGATTCTTAAAAGGAGGAAATCGTGTCATATAACACCCTTACTGTACCACCTTCATTGGCTACCCATTGAAAAACGCATTGATTTCAAAATCATCGTAACTCTATAAATGTCTAAATGGATTGGCCCCTACATATCTCAGCAAACTACTTCAACGACACGTTCCCACACGATCTCTGAGATCCTCCTTCACAAATAATCTTTGTCACAAGACCAGTACCCTTGTAACTGCTGGAAGTCGGGCCTTCTCCGTTGCCGGACCTTTTCTCTGGAACAATCTGCCTGATCACTTGAAATCACCACAAACATATCAGTCCTTCAAAACTAACCTTAAGACGCACTTATTCGGTAAAACCTATACATAAAATGTCCTTCTAAATTTATGATTAACACAGAGCTGACTTTATTTATTTTTAATTTTGTATAGCCTGAGAGCACATTTGCGTGGAGTCATGGCTCTAAACTGTATTTATTATTATTATTATTATTATTATTATTATTATTTAATTTTATTTTTTATTTGCAAGTGTCGTCTGCTTTTTATGTTAGGTAAAGGGTTAAAGAAAATATGAAGCACATCCAGAGAATATGAATCCCTTAAGCCTACACAACAGCTTAAAACCCAAATATGGGCTTCCATCAATTAACAGGTAGAGTGCTAGAAGCCACTATCATGGCTCTGTTGAAAAGTTCTGAAAGCCTTGTGGCTTTACACTGTATGTAGAAGCTTTATATTTGCTCAGCAGTAGAACAAAAATGTTTATATAAGATTATTTTGTTACAAAATGCACTCTCAAATAAATTGTAACAAATCAATTACTATCCCCCCCCCCCCTCCCCCCAGACTCCCCCAACCTCCAAAGGAGGATTCAGGGATATCTAGTGAAGTTCTCAGTCTGTCTGACTGAACAATCATTTTGCATCGTAATTTCAAAGCCATTAGTCAGATTTGTTTCTCCCGTTGTATGCCAATAGATCTGCATGGGGGAATGGATAGGCACAAGGAACAGGTTCTGTCCATTAATTTTTCTCAGACTTATGGGCCTTTTTTGTTTTCAATCTTTTAACTTAGAAAATTTTTCTGTTCCACAATATAGGCTATATAGAACACGTCTATGGGTCAGAGGTAGTGGTCCACGCTTTGCGTAGCCCTTGTTTATGAATAAAATTTTGCTAAACCAAGCCTCCCATTATTGGTAGCAACAGAATCCTTAGAAAATAGTCATATTACAAATCACCTTTGAAAAATAATTACCAGTTAATCCTTTACCCAACGTAATAGCCAAAACCGGCAAGCGCTATTCTAAATGAAAGTGTCAATGACACTGTAGCTTAACTTGACAAACTTGAACTTTTTAGGTTATAAATGAAATGGCAAAATTGAAGATCATTGGTACCAATGTTATTTGATGAAATTTCAACATAACAGCATTGTGTGTGCACAACGTCAGAGTAATCCATGCATTTTTAAATGTAAACTGTAAGACAGGCTAAAGGAAGAATGTTGATACACAAATGCACTAAGTTTAAATATCTCATTAACACCTTGGCATTAAGGGGATACATGTTTGTATTTGAATAATTGAATTCTGTATACACTAATTCCGGACTCGGCCTGTTTTTAGTAATAGCCAGGTGTCACACGCTCAGAGATAACGCTACGCACTGGCAGTTCTGTTTTTTTTTTGTCAAGAATAAAATGGTTAAATTAAAATAAAACATATCCTGTTAAACGGATAGCATGTAACTATTGAAAGTTTTTCAAACTTATTGCAAATTATTTGAACTTAGTTTAAGGAACCGTGCAGCACTGCAGGTCTGTCGGGTATAAACTGTCAAGTGTCAAGTTAATGCTGCATTCCCAATACGCAGTTGTTATAATCAACGTGTGTTTTCCCATGTGTATTTGGTGTACACAACAAATCCCAAGGTGCAATATTGCAAACTTTCAAATCCCATTATGCAGCCGTCTCCCCTCAAAAAAATGAATCGCCGTCTTGACTGAGATGATGTCAACGTAGGGATCAGCCAAGAGGGCGAAGAGAAGTTGGCAATATCTTCACCTTTGCACCGCTCACTTCACCCAATTTCTATGTATGGGCAAAACCAAAGTCAAAAACGAACTTCTACAGTCAAAATTGGGAGAGATACTGTGAAAACGTTGGAGTGAGTGACTTAGCAATAAAAGTGATTCGTTTTTCACGACTCATTTCAATAATAGTTTTCAAAATCACAAGCAATATGATTTGTGTTCCTTTTATTTCACTGTCATTTGAAGCAGGAGCCATTAAGAAATTGGGGTAGTCTATTTTAAAGCGATGTGATAATTACTGAAATAAGCACAACAATTGTATATTATCCACCAAAACCAGGGTGAGAGCATAGCGACTCATGAAAAAATAACGAAATGTTGATTTTTTGCTAAAATGTAGCTTTTCTTGTAAATTTTTGCATCTTGACAAGGCCCCAAATCTCAGACAGAACAAGGCAGATCCCACCAGTGTTGGAGCCATGGTTTGAAATCCGGGGGGACCATGCTGGTGAAGAGTTTTTTGTTTATTTTTATTTTTGGGGGGGAGGGGGTGGGGAGGGGGGTGGGGGTTGGGGGGTAGGGATGAATCATAGGACTGAGGGTACTGTACTTGTTCTGACTGAGGGCAGGAAATCAAAAAGAATTTTTTCAGATCTGGGGATGGGAGGAACAAGTGGGATTGGGGGGGGGGGGGGGAAGGGGATTGGACTGAGCTTCATGGATACCCCATGGCTCCACCACTGTAGCCCACCACAATATGTCCATTAGCTGTGAAGAGTGGTGAGCACTGAGTAACCTGGCGACTCAACATGCTATAGCAGTCTCATGACTTGGATGACAAATACAGACACGTTTTATGTGTACATTACTCTCTAAAATGTGGATTTCTACAATATATTTTGAAAAACCAAACAGAAAACAGAGTTTTTGTACAAAACCAAAACCAGAACCGAACCGAAATGCAAATTTCAAAACCACCCAGCCCTAGAGTGGAAGTCATCTAAAATGGGCAACATGGATATAAACGACTGACTAAACTTGGCTTTTTCTCCCCCCACTTCACAGGCAAGATATGAGCGAGCGTCTCATGTGAGAAGGCCATGTGAGATAGATATCTATCTCACATGACCCACATCACCGGCTTATTAGCATATTTAACCCTTTACCCAATGCAAACGATATCAAAATTTATTATTTTAAATATCATTGTTTCAAATTTTTCAAAAAATTTCAACAAAACCATATCATGTGACCCCTCGTTGGAACGAGCTCGTTGAGCTCGTTCCAACGAGGGGTCACATGATATGGTTTTGTTGAAATGTTTTGAAAAATAATATTTTTTCAACTGCTGAATTTGCATATTACGCAGGCGGATGCGGCCAATTCGTTGGGTAAAGGGTTAATAAGCACAGGGACTATTTAATCATTCATTGATAGACATTTGAAGGAACATAAATATAGAAAGCAAATAATGTCAAATGACTGTGCAGAATTTCCATCAATCGATTGATGTACACGCCCGACTGACGTCATCGGAATGTGTCAATGTTTATTTCACTACAAATCTTCAACCCGTCTTACCGACATTGGTATTTAATTTCATGGTGTATACTTATGGTGTATACAGAACTTTTGTGTGCTCTGTCCGATAAGCAAATCAGTTTTTTTTCAGAAATGGACAACAAAATTGTTCACTCTAGCTGCACGTACCCCTGGATTGCTTTTGATGATGTCAGAGTGTTTTAGTGGGGGGGGGGGGGGGGGGGGGGGGGGGGGTGGAGAGGGTGAGGGAGAAAAATTATCCCTGGGGTGGGTGTGAGATGGGGAAATCTTGGCAATCCCCGTGTCTGGCCCAAATATCTTCCCCATCTCACACCCACCCCCATCAGGAATAATAATAATCTCCATGTTGCCGTCATGAGTAGCCATTGTGCAGAAATATGTGACTTAAAACACCAATAAATAATTAATTAATGTGATATGCATGTATATTATGCATGTCTATATAGATAATGTGATATGCATGCTTGCACTGGTAACTGCAATTGTTTTGTTATAAAAACAACTTACCTTGGTTGACAGAACTTCTTCCTTTGGGCTCAGTATTCACTGGAGAGAATGTAGTTGTTTCAAAGATACCTGTACAAAAAAAAGAGGAAAACTGTGAATTTACTAACTGTTTACCCACTCAGTGTTTTCAAGATATTTTTCTTCAAATCTGATCATGACTTGATTTGATAAAAAAAAATCCTTTAAATTTAACTAAGAAATCATTGGTGAAACCAGAGGCTCAAGTGAGCCTAATATGCTCACCGGGCTCAAATTGTCAAAACAGATGAGCGTATCAGTGAGTGATCAGCAGCAAGAGCAATTTTTTTATTTGCTATGACACAACCAAAAGCAACTTTTTTGGCCATTCATTTCTGCTGGTCCTAGGAAAGCTTCCTAGCAAGCTCTGTTCCTTGAAGTATTAAAAAAAACAACCGAACAAAATTTTTGTTTTAAACTACTGTGGTTCTCTCTGAATCTAACCCCCCTGGAGATGCTGCTTACCAAATATCAAAAGAATCTGACTTGTTGATCTGAAGAAGATGATTTTTAAAGATTATTCCCCATATTGCACAAAGTTAATATTCAGGCTCCCACCGGAAGCCCAAATATTAAACCAGGTACTCGATTTGAACAAATTCGAATCTTACACCTCTAGAGATGTCACATACCAAATATGAAAGGATTCTCAATAGCCGGTCTGAAAAAGAAGATTTGTTAAGAAATTTTCTCATATTGCACTAAGTTAAAATTTGAGCTCCAATAAAGAGCCCAAATATTCTTCCAGGGATCCCATTTGAACAAACTTGAATCTAACCCCCCTAGAGATGCTGCATATCAAATATCAAAAGAATCTGACTCGTGGATCTGATGAAGAAGTTTTTTAAAGATTATTCCCCATATTGCACCAAGTTAATTTTCGGGCTTCCATAGTAGCGGGGGAGGAATTCGCTAGAATTGTGCACTTGGTGATACCTTCCTGAAATTTGGCATGATGTAAGGGTAGGCATCAGAGATTTCAAAATCGATCGGCTACAAGTTGGCACCATCCTCTAGCCACCACTAGCAGCGAAATCCAAAATGGCCGCCAAGCGGATCGAAAAAAAGCTATTTTCGCCGATCGCACAACTGAAGCTCCAAACCTAACACCATACATGTGCTGTAATTGATGTGAATGATGGAGTGAAGCCCTTGGAACAAGTTGGGGGGAAGATTAATGGATAATGGGATCAGAATTTCCGTCGATGTGTGCGTCTGTGTGTCTGACTGTCAGTATGATCGTCCGTCCGTAGATAAATTAGTGTTGAATGTTTCTCGGGAATGCAATGGTCAAATGAACATGGTATGAGAGATTCCTGTCAACACATGAACAAGGGTACTCGATAGTATGCAGCAGTGGGGATACTTGGACATTTGATAATCCAATTAAAGTGACAGTCTATTCTCAACTTCCGGCATTTTCGATAGATTTATTTTCTAAGAAAATAAAACTATCAAATTTCTAGAGGAGTTCTGGTTCAATCTCAACACCATAGCGACACGTCTGCCAGCAAGGGCAGTGCTGGAATGAACTCGGGATGCATTAGTTCCCGTTGTTAATTATACAATGTTATCTTGCCAGTATAGAACATTGGCAAAATGGGACTAGAAGGGGTGAGTGTATGTTTGCAGTCATTCGAGGTACAGGAATATTTTTTGACTACAAGTAGTATTCTTCATTTTCGGCCAGTTAAGATGTGGTGTGTTCCAAGTCAGGATTAATGTTGCCGACACTTAATGCCCATCCCTCATGGTATGCTACTTTACCAGGGATATAGAGATATAGCCACCACTGGGAGCCAAAACATGACCTTTGATGTCGATGAGTGGTCGAAATGTTTTAGCGAATAACTTATCGAAATATGATCCGGTATGGCAATTTGATACCTTACGTTAGATTTATTAGATCAACTCAGGTATGGATTCATTGAGACATGAGTGCGCTACAAGATGAAGGATTTCCAAGTTGATTTGCTATGGAGTAGGAACTGACTAGTCACATGTGGCCTATGGCCAGAGAAAGACAAGGATACCATAGATGAACACACGGGTGAACGAAGGTATCAACTGTTGTACAGAGGCAAAATAGTTGGGGATATTGTATCATGCTATGCATGAATTAACACCGTCTTGTGCAGTAAATAACAGACTATTTTCCGAAATCTAAAACTGTATTCCTATACCCCACACAATGTAGCAAGCCACATGGGATGAACATTTGTTAGCAAAATCAACTCAACTAGAAACATGACATGTGTTAACTGGCCGAAAATGGAAAAAAAAATACCAGAATAGGAGATGACTGGTCCTAACATGACAGTATACTACTCAATATTGTTACAACAGCCACCTTCACACTTACACAAAGGTGTGCACCTTAATCCAGCTTTCAAGCATTTGCAATTGCCCTTGCAGGCCTTGGCACAACTACAGTGGAGCATCAGTGCACATGCAGCACTTGCGTCTCCTAGGTGAGTCCAAAATGGGACCAGAATATTGAGACGTGGATTCCACTCCCATCCGTACTGTGATGGGTCTGGCACACATAAGTGTTTCTGCAGAGCACGATGCCAAATGAAAGATGACACAAGAATTACCCTTTTTACATGTTGATACAGAGCTGCTTTGGTGGGCGGGATGTTTTCCATAGACTTAAGGCCATGTGTGAACATATGCCGTCTCGCATCATTGACACGTGTACTGACACAACTGTTACTGTACATCTGTATGGTGAGTTTTTCGATATGCTGCATATGAGGGGAATCCTCTGAAAAGACTTGCGGATTCTCAGTCAATTCTATCATCATTTCAGTTGATGCGGGAAAATTCATCCATGCATTCCATCCTGTCTTCTTCCCAATGCCGAGCATGCTGGATGTTACATCACAACCTGTGAAGGCGTGGAAGAAAGTCAGGGCCTTACAGTAATCAGGTCCAAGTTGTGAAGCTATCTCATGAATTGGCATATCTTTATATGCCTTTCCAATTCCAAACCCAATCCACAGCTCACTGAGTCCAAGGTCACGGAATGTTGCGAAATGGTGCAAAGACAGAATGACGACATCAGAATCAACCGTGCGAAGAAAAGCTATTTTGTGACCTTGTGAGACTGCATGGTTGAGATGAAGCATCATGCGCGTGTCTGCTTCCTCGTGGTTCGATGGAGATATGTCACATAAGCTAACATCCTTATTGCATAGTACATATTCTCCTGATGTCGTTAACAACTGGTACTCGGATGTTGATGTTAATTTCAGCAGTTCAGCAGACAGGAACTTGAAAAATTCGTCTTTATTCTCACTAACTTTCAAGAATGCCTGCCAATTCTTCCCTTTAGGTAAAGGGACGTTCTCGGACACCCGTATCAACCTAACTGCTGTCTCACCGAGGCGTTTTGCTCGCGTCTGATTCTTCAAACTGCCTTCGGGGTAACAGTCATAGATCGCATCAACCCTTGTGGTGTTCGTGTTAATCAGAGATTCGATGTATGGCAATAATTGCAATCGAGCATATTCTCCAAACAGATCCGCTTTCTGTGGTTTGATTACATGGACTACAGCAGGCATATCCAAGATGACAACTGAAGCTTGTCTAGCTGCTGAATTCTTCCCTTGTGCAGGAATAGCTGGTAAACAATTGAGAATTTGAGATTTTGTCCCACTCCGTAGCTTACCTCTATCGGATAATGCTGGCGGATCACGTGCATTCTCGTGCATGAAAAACTCATCCATGTTTGAATCAGGCCGGGCTTGCAGTGAAACGAACATCTGGGTAACTATTGCGGCAGTTGCTTTACTTGACATGAGTTTGTCTCGGCCTTTGTCCAGGTTGGCTGGGGGTGGGTTAAGGAAGGTATATATATTTGCCTTGGGAATAACATCATTCAGGGGTACGGTGCATTCCACAAGCCTTTCCTTCAAGAAAGTGGAATATAAATGCTTGCCCCTTTCGGGTAATGACCGTAAACTCTTACTAACTTCGGGGTCCATATATTCACCAGTATCTAATGTCACCAGCTGACCACTAGTTTCATCATAAGGGTTGATAATGAGTCCCTGATTCACCAGATCGAGGAGAGATTTCAATTGATTCAGAAATTTTTTCTGCTCTGATACCGAACTTTCCGGGTGTTCCGTGTTATCTGATGATGTTGTGTGGAAACTTGCATATTCATACTCATCTATAACACGCAGAACTTCTGACCTTGAAAGCTCAATAACGACTTTCTCTTCAGCCTGGCCATAGAGACCTTTTGGACCACTGTCTTCTTTGAGTAGTTGGATACTATGTTCTTGGCTCTGATCTAAACCCATCATACTGAACTTCCTCTCACTACGCTGGACCACAAAATGGCCTTCCATGAATTTGTTGTGGATTGAAGGATGCCGCCTGGGTAGCTGAGACATGTCTCTCAGAAATACGGGGACCCACCGACAATAATTTGTATGTCCTAGGGCAAAAAAGTAACTGCACAACTCATCGATAGAACACAGTGTACCAGGCCAGTTACCGATTCGTTGGTTCCGAACGAATTGACAGCTTGTCAAGAGAAAGTTCCGAACGATTTCACCCCAATAGCGCGCAGTTGGAGATTGTGAAAGAATCCTCTGTTCCCACATTTCAAATGACTCATGGGGCCCAGTCTGCTGACAGTAAATCTCATAAGCATTCTTTCTGAGGATCTCAAGCCAAGCTAGAGTGAGAAGATATGCCTGTCGCGTCCTCTTGACATGTTTCCCACCAAGTAGGGATGATGCTACACCGGGTGTGAATATCTTTGCGAGGTGAAACATTCGCTCCCAACCAGAACCACCCATAAGCTTACCACCAGCTTCTTGGGTGCACATTTCAAGATGCAGGAATCCAATCATACACACCATTCGATCCTCACCTATCTCCTCTGGGAACAGCCATTGACATTTTTTCTGCCTGGCATACAACGGACAGTCACCTTCAATGACAGGTATCTGGCCGGGGTTTACGAAAGCAGTAGCTTCCCTGACCACATACATAGCATGCTTCTGCATACTGAGTGAGTCCGCTTTCTGCTCACTGAAAACAGGGAATACCCCAATAACTGCACGAGGTTTGACATTGTCTTGATCTTCATGTTTTGAAAAGAAGCCTGAAAAGGTCACAGGGACTTCATCAAGCTGCCAGCTGCCATCAACCTTCCCTTTATTGCTGATCTGTGACACATGAGACAACCAGTCATTCTCTCCCACGTTCAAATCTGCATATTCATTGGGCCGTACATTACATTCATCTGGAGATTCAAGCCTGATGTCCCCACCAAAGTCTTCAACGAAAGGAACAAATGCATAGTCGTCTGGGAGTTCAATTTGTGTGTCTTCTGGAACATCTAAACTCAGTGGTGGGGGATCAGTACCCACATTGTCCCTGCTCAGTTGACCAATGAGTGTGATGGACGTACCATGCATATCAGATCTACCAGATACATCAATGTTATCAGTGGTTCCTATCGAGAAAACATTACGTTTGCAGTTAGCTGGGACTACAACACCTTCGTTCTTGAACCGCAGTGAAACAGCTCTCGCGAAACTCCTGCGAACATCCATTACGCGATCATAAGAGACAGAGAGTCCCATTTGATGAAAATCTCTGATAAGATTTTTCATACGATCATGGGCATGCAACTTCAAACCCACATAAAGAGGCATTGGAGTTTCTCTGTCACGTCTCTGGTGAACATTTTGTGCATGTTCGGAGCGTTTCGCTGAATTGCTGATCAACATCTGTGAAATAGTACAAGCCACTCGAGTCTTGGCATTAACAGTCTCATCATCGCCTAAGTTCTGTATACTACATGTGCCCTCAAGTAGAACTCTAAGAAGAGTCAGGAGTGAGTTGGGTACAGGCTCGCTCAAGCAATAAGATGAAAATGATCCCGTGAAAGGAGCTTGAGATATGAGTATGTGTTTACGCAGAAGAAGACCCACATCAACTATCTTTTTTGCCTCTTCCTCAGACACTATACGAGTTAAAGATTCGGACAACAAGGAGCCAACTCGAAACCTACTTGAAATAAACACATCTCTACCCTGTGTGAAGGCGTCCCAGCCATCGCCCAATTTCTGCAACAAATGTTCTTTGAATCGAGTGGAATGTATTTCTTCACTAAGCCAATCAGAACCGACTTGCTTCAACCTCCGACTGTACAGATTCTTGAGATCGACAAGCTTCATCGCGGAATCGTTGTGTTCAACAAATGTTATGAGCTCTGCCATAACGAGAGGGTCATAGGGCAGGCCTGACGCGGAATGTTCGGCGTTCTTCGACTTTTTAGATTTAGCCGCTCGTGCTTCATTGGCAAGCTTACAATAACAGGTTTTGTGATAGTAAAGATCACTAGCAGCGGAATCAAATGCTGCATTGACCCGAGAAAAAACAACCCAGTTCTCGGCTTCCTTTGCCATAATTTTGAGTTTATTGTTATCAGACATTGATCTGCAAATAGGCTCACTGCTGTCACCTTCGCGTTTGTGACAATAAACACACTGGGGCAGTTTCCTGTCACAGCCAGATTCAAAACTTGTCCGTGTTCTTTTAGGACTCAGCGTGGAGCAGGATGCCACTGCCTCATTTCGCTCTCGCTTGTGTAGCACGCGCTGTACGAT
Source organism: Pictodentalium vernedei (assembly GCA_031216915.1). Taxonomy (NCBI): domain Eukaryota; kingdom Metazoa; phylum Mollusca; class Scaphopoda; order Dentaliida; family Dentaliidae; genus Pictodentalium; species Pictodentalium vernedei. The sequence continues at coordinate 62,627,470 of CM062291.1, read as the reverse complement.
GTGAGTCCGAATACTGTCACGGCATGTCTTATGATATATTGCCTTATTCGTCAACAGTGACATCGACATACACTCATCACTCTCTCTCATCAAACAATCAATGGTCAAATTATATGGAAGCTCAACGCCATTATCTAGGAAGCGCGTTATGTCTTCCTCAATAGCTTTATAGGCGTCATGAAAACGAGATTCTCTATACGGACGCATCAATTTCTTGGAACTGTCTTGCTGGCAAAAGCAACAACGTTCCCAGTCAGTACTAGTCCGTACACGAAGAGGATTCTCACTCATTCTGTGAATGATTTTTGTGAACAATCGCGTTCTCGAATTAATTTCGACAGACAAATCAGAATTGCTTGCGGAATTACGCCAAACAAGAGATTGTATGGCAAAGAGACTGCTTCATAAAGAGCGTTGTTTCTCCGGGATCAGCGTCATTCAGGTTTGCCTGAATGACGCTGATCCCGGAGAAACAACGCTCTTTTCAAGTTCCAAGAAATTGATGCGTCCGTATAGAGAATCTCGTTTTATTCTACATCATCTCCCACGTCTGTTTCCAACACGTGCGTGGATCAGAGTTCACTTTCGCGCCCTTACAATCGGATGTATAGTCGGTAGACCGTCGAAAAGGAGGTTCCCTTCAGCCGCTGGCGGCCATTTTGGATTGTGCCGCTACTGGTCGCCACCGGTCGGTGTCAACTTGTAGCCGATCGTTTTTGAGAACCTCATAGCCTACACTAACAGTGTGCCAAATTTCAAGAAGGTATCACCAAGTGCACAATTCACCTGTATGTGACGAATTCCTCCCCCGCTATAGGAAGCCCAAATATTAACCCAGGGGCTCAATTTGAACAAACTTCAATCTGACCCCTGTAGAGATGTTGAATACCAAGTATCAAAAGAATCTGACTGTTTGATCTGAAGAAGAAGATTTTTTAAGCTTATTCCCCATAGTGCTCAAAGTAATTATTTGGATTCCTCTGTTGAGCCCAAATATGAACCGAGGGTGGGTCGATTTGAACACACTTTTATTTGACCATCCTATGGATGCTGTGTACCAAATATCAAAAGATTCTGATCAGCAGTTCTGAAGAAAATTTTGACTGACTCAGCATTTTTTCAAACGCCCATAAAGAACACCCTCACACAACCGATGGCCTTTTTTTTTAATCCATTCTACTGGTCAAAAGGATGTTTCATACCAAATAACAGTTCTCTGTTCTGTGTAGTTTGGAAAATTTGGGATATTGCATTTTTTTCTATTTTTAGCCCCTGGGGTACCCACGGGGCAACGAAAAAAAAATTTGGGCATCAATCAAGTACTTTGGACCCATTTATGCTACATACCAAATTTGGTTCAAATCGGCCCATCGATTCTTGAAATTTGGGGCAGAGCCAAAATGGGTATGTGCCCACAGAGAGCCCAAATATTGATCTACTAACTTCTCTTGAACAAACTTTAATCTTCAACACCAAAGAGTATTACATACCATATATCAAGGCAATCTCTCTGGTGGTTCATGATAAGAAGATTTTTAAAGTTTTTTAGGCTTTGGCATCATTGCCCAGAGCCCAAAAAAGGCAGCCGCTTCATTTTAACAAAACAGAAAGGTTATACCCCAGGGATGGTTTGTGCAATATATGTTTGAATTTTGTTTAATGGCTGTGAAGAAGAAGCCAGGTTTGCAAAAGTTAAAGGACGGATGCCAAGTGATGGCAATACCTCACACTGACTTGCAGCCAGGTGAACTAAAAATAGGCCGATGAAATCGTCAGATGTGTACCCATACGCGCAACTAGTAGAAAGCTGTATGATGGAGGGCCACCACGGATGCTGACATTATGTACACCATACAAGGTATGGGTACATATAGAAATGGATTGGAGGAGTGTCTAATTTGATGGATAAAGGGTTAATATCTCCGGATCAAATTATCAGATTTACATAAAAAACTATACAGCACAGCACATCAGTAACCTGAATAAATATATAAAGAAACATGACAATCGGATTGATCTTTTTGAGTTATCTCATGCCAAAGGGATTGGAGGAATTTTCAATTTGAAAGATGAAGGGTTAATATCTCCAGATCAAATTATCAGATTAACACCAAAAACTATACAGCTCAGCACATCAGTAACCTGAACACAATTATAAAGTAACTTAACAATCCAAGCAATATTTTTCAAGTTATCGAATGCCAAAGGGATTGGAGGAATTTTCAATTTGAAGGATAAAGGGTTAATATCTCAGGATTAAATTATCAGATTTACACCAAAAACTATACAGGTCGGCACATCAGTAACCTGAACATAAATATAAAGTAACTTGACAATCCAAGCAATATTTTTCAAGTTATCGAATGCCAAAGGGATTGGAGGAATTTTCAATTTGAAGGATAAAGGGTTAATATCTCAGGATCAAAAAAACAGATTTACACCAAAAACTATACAGCTCGGCACATCAGTAACCTGAATACAAATATAAAATAACTTGACAATCCAAGTAATATTTTTCAAGTTATCGAATGCCAAAGGGATTGGAGGAATTTTCAATTTGAAGGATAAAGGGTTAATATCTCGGGATCAAATCATCAGATTTACACCAAAAACTATACAGCTCAGCAAATCAGTAACCTGAACACAGATATAAAGTAACTTGACAATCCAAGCAAAATTTTTCAAGTTATCGAATGCCAAAGGGATTTGAGGAATTTTCAATTTTAAGGATAAAGGGTTAATATCTCAGGATTAAATTATCAGATTTACACCAAAAACTATACAGCTCGGCAAATCAGTAATCTGAACACAAATATAAAGTAACTTGACAATCCAAGCAATATTTTATAAGTTATCGAATGCCAAAGGGATTGGAGGAATTTTCAATTTGAAGGATAAAGGGTTAATATCTCAGGATCAAATTATCAGATTTACACCAAAAACTATACAGCTCGGCACATCAGTAACCTGAACACAAATATAAAGTAACTTGACAATCCAAGCAATATTTTTCAAGTTATCGAATGCCAAAGAAATGGATACGGATGCCGGACGGACAGACGGACAGACAGATGGACGGACGGACAGATGGACAGACAGACGGACAAAGGATGGACGAACAACGGATGGACACCCCGGATGCCGGCATATGTGTACCATACATAGTATGGGTACACATAAAAATCCATTCAATTATTGGGAGGGGGAGGGGGAGGGGGGTAAGGGTGGTTATTGCATCTGATTTATACCTTTGTTCAAAGTGGGCACCTACAAGAGGATTAGGGGGCAAGGGAGAGGGAATTTGCGCCCTGGGAATTTGCGCCTCAGGATTAATTCTATGATGGGCCCCCTTTCAAAAGTGTTGGGATACTGATATAGATGTTGAAGAAATCCGTGGCAAGTGTTGAAGGCATGAGCTATCATAAGGGAGAACAACCCTCTCTCTCTCCAAGAAAATTTTGAAATCAGTTATTAAATGCACACTTCGGGCAGCTTTTGGGGTGAAAATTCACATTATTTTTTGGCCGTCAAAATTGCATTTTCAGCGGCATGTTTCAAATTTCCAGCAAGAATACAGTGACAGAGAGTAAAAGTTTTATTATTTATTTATTTATTAAGGTTTAACAACACTTCAACAGCCAAGGTCATGTCGGGACAATGACAGTTTTACAGGTGGAGGAATCCGGAGTACTTTATTGAGCGTGCATAATCCCCTCACAATCCCTTTATCCATGTACCATATATGAAAAGTGTAGCTTGAACCATGTTGGAGGGAGCAGTGGTAACATAAAATAGAGAAAAAAGCTTAAAAAACACAACAGAAATGGTTGCCATGGCACCATCTTGAATTTTGGAAAAAAAATATTGAACGTGCAACATCCCATTACAACCCTCTATCCATGTGCCACATATAAAAAGTGTAGCTTAAACCATGTTGGAGTGAGGGGTGGTAACATAAAATAGAGAAAAAAGCTTAAAAAAACACAACAAAAATGGCCGCCATCTTGGATTTTGAAGAAAAAATATTGAACGTGCATCATCCCCTCCCAACCCTTTATCCATGTGCCAAATATGCAAAGTGTAGCTTGAACCATGTTGGTGGGAGGGGTGGTAACATGAAAATAGAGAAAAAAAAGCCTAAAAAACACAACAAAAATGGCCGCCATTTCGCCATCTTGGATTTTGAAAAAAAAATTTTGAGCGTGCATCATCCCCTCAGAACCATTTATCCATGTACCAAATATGAAAGGTGTAGCTTAAAGCATGTTGGAGGGAGAGGTGGTAACATAAAAAACAGACAGACAGATGGACAGACGGACGGACAGATGGATGGACGGAGTGCAATCCTATAGTCCTCTTATGATTCCCGGACTAATAATCAGGGTCAAGTGCCTTGCCCAAGGACACAACGTAGGAGTCCGAATTGATCGCTCAGACGGTCATCCATCCAAGGACCAACCAAGGACCAACCAGGCTCGATGTTGCTTAACTTCGGTGATCTGACGAGAACCGGGTGGCTAGTCCAAACATGGTCTGAAAGGACGTATGAAACCAAATAATTAAAATACAGTCTTTCCAGTTATGTTTTGACTGGGGGGGGGGGGGGGGGGCGCCAGGGTTACTACCCCGTGTCCCTGAAAATAAGCAGTCTGTCATGTGCATAATGAGGACCCTAGAGGGTGAATTTGCTGATGCTACCCCATACAGTGGGCTACAATCTCACAAATTATCCTCTGGGTACCTCTTCTGTTTAGGTCTGAGACCTTGAGGTTCACAGAGGGTGAATGTAGTAATGACAGTCTGCTTATTTTCAAGCATGGGCCCCCAAGCTCTTCCTGGTCCAGCCGGACATCAAATTTAGGGTTGGCATGTGGTGGAGTAGGAAACCTTTAACACCATTACTGAAATACTGTGGGGAGCTCAGTGCTAAGAGCATTGGACTTCCAACATAAAGGTTGATATTTCAATCCTGAACAGCGGTAACTGCACTGTGTCCTTGGGACACTTAATCCTGATTGACCACATGGTGGCACTGTGTACTAAGGCATACTAAACATCGATGATGCACTTGCGTTCAACTCTTGCTAACTCTGCTTGACGAGTTAGTACATTGGGGAGTCTGACAGTTCATCGCCACTATTCGGTGGTTGTCTCCTAGTACTCCAGCTTCATCTACCGATAAAACTGTCTAGCACGAAGTGACCCTTCTGTTGAAAGTGTTATTAAAACGCCAATAAATAGAGGATATGGAATGAGTGTTTTTCTCATATAATATGTTTGAAACGAGTCTATGAATTTTCAGTTTTGGCGAGCCCAAACAGAAAATTCGGACGAGTTTCATAAACATTATATGAGAGAAACACTCATTTCATATTCTATTTATCATATGACACACACACCCACAAATTAGCCACTTAGTATGACTTTTTAACCCATCACCTAACTTGAGTTGCAGACGGCACTTGGAAAAAACATCCTCGTATAACTAAAAATTTTCATTTATGCTTCCAAAACATAGGTTATGACCCCTCATTGGAACGAGCTCGTTGAGCTTGTTCAATGAGGGGTCATAACCTATGTTTTGGAAGCAAAAAGTGAAAATATAAAAAAAATGAATGGCGTTTTTCTTGTAGGTAAAAGATTAATACAATATAACCCACCCTAAATACTACAGATAACGTAAATTCTCCCTTCTGAAATTATGCAAATGTCACCCAGTTGTATTTTGTTTAGCCAATCGAATTGTCCAGTTTCGAAATTGACCAATGAAAGCTCCCAATTCTAATTATGCAAATTATGAAAATGTGGCCCAGTTTTATTTTGTTCAGCCAATCAAATTGTCAAGTTTTGAAATTGACCAATGAAATTGACGGAAGGCTTTATTTATCACTGATTAATATGAAAACAAAATATCAAATGTTTTAAAGTGAACAAAACGGACGAGTCATATGATAAATAACGATAATCAATAATAATAATAATAACTGATATAATTACAATAACAACAAGAGGCCCCAAGGGGCCTTAATTGCTCACTTGACAAAGAGGTTCAAAGAAGCATTTTGGATCACATTCAATCAGTCATGGTTCATCAGCAATATAGAGGAATGAAGTCATGATTTTAATCATAACTTTGATTTCCATGTCAGATGCTTATTATCATAGGTCTTGCTGACTGCTTCCAATTCTATCAGCAGTAGACAAGCACTGCCAAACTTCCAAGGGTTATAATGTCACTGCAGTTTGAAAGGTAAATTTTATGGAAAAACAGGAATGGATTTGAACAAATTTGAACCTAACCTCCTTCCCACCCCAAAGAGAGCCCAAATATTAAGCCAGGGACTCGAACTGAATCTGATCACCCTAGAGATGTTACATAACATACCAAATATGAAAAGATTCTGATTGATAGTTCTGGACAAGAAGATTTTTAAAAAAATTCCCTAATATTGCAATCAGTTATAATTTGGGCTCTCATAGGGAGTCCAAATATTAACCCAGGGACTTGATTTGAACAAACTTGAATCTGACCCCCCCCCCCATCCCACCTGGAGATGTTGTATAGCAAATAACAAAAGATTCTTAGTTATGGATCTTGAGAAGATGATTTTCAAAGATTATTCCCCATATTGTACAAAGTTAAAATTTTGGGCCTCTTTTGGAAGCCCAAATATTAAGACTTTTAAAGCTAATATTCCTTAGTTAAGATTTGGGCTCCTGTATTGAGCCCAAATATAAACCGAGGGGCTTAATTTGAGCAAACTTGTATGACTCCTCTATGGACGATGTATTCCAAATATCAAGATTCTGATCAATGGTTTTGGAGAAGAAAATATTTGCAAATATGCCGACTCAGCATTTTTTCACTCCTCCTCCCCCCCCCCCCCTCCCACACACACACACACCAGAACACCCTGACATAACCAATGGCATTTTTCTTTTTACTATTCCATTCTACTGGTCCAAAGGATGCTTCATACTAAATAACAGTTCTATGTTCCATGTGGATTGGGAAATATGGGCATTTGAAAATATTTTCTATTTTTAGCTCCTTGGGTTCCCACAGGGAACATGGGAAATTTGGGATTTATCAGCATGATAAGTACATATGACACAACAATACCACATACCAAATTTCATTCAAATTGGACCATCGGTTCAGAAAATAGAAATTTGGGGTGGGGCCAAAATCTTGCCTCTCCCATTAGGAAGGCAAATATTACTCCACGAACTGTGTTTGAACAAACTTGATTCTACAAAGAAGCTGCATACCAAATACTGAGTCACTGTACCCGCTGGTTCACGAGAAGAAATTTCTTTTAGAATTTTGAAGCATTTTTCCCCATGGATGGCACCTTTATTTGAACAAACTTTAATTGACATATGATAAGGACCATGCATATTCAAGAGAAGTTGATAATGTAAACTAATGATGGGCAGATGATGGATGGACAAAGGACGGAAAGTGATCAGTAATGCTCCCACTGACCTTTGGTCAGGTGAGCTAAAAAATGTAAAGGGGGTTTGTTTGCACCCCCCTTCCGGTGATGCCCATCTCGGTCTTTCTGTCTGTATTTCTGTCCATCTGTATGTCTGTCCACCCATCTGTCCATCCATTCGATTGCCTGCCTGCCTGCCTGCCTGCCTCATTCCTCTCTCTATCTGTGGAAAAAAAATCAACAGCAGAGAGGAGGCGGCACAGAAACTCGTAAGTTTTTGAGGCAGGAAAACAAAGGGGCACTGGGTTGGGGCATCTGTGTGTCTTGTAGGTAGGATGGGGGCTGCAAGTACAAGATGGTTTGGGAATTATTTTTTTTTCTGGGGGGGGGGGGGGGGGGGAGGAAGGTTAATCCACTTGTGCAATTTGTACGCCACCGGTTGTGGGGTTAATTTCACACTCATCGTATATTAACAGTTGTGAGTAAAAGTTAAGGTGCCGTTGACAATCTTTCAAATACCCAAATACCGCTAGCACTTCTTCACCCTTGAAAGTAACTGCTGGGAGGAAAACTCCCTTCCAAGGTAGTTTAAAGGTAATCTACTTCTCTGGGTTCTCCCGTAATTATATGATCTCCAACGGGTGAATTTCAGTAACATGCATCTGTACGAGCCAATGACATGAATGTTCTTCATGTTAACACAACGATTGTCTGGGCCGAACTTAATAGGGATGATTTGTCCTTCAATTAAAAGCACATGATGGACCTTGTTACGAACATTAAACATTGATCTTGTAGGCTGTGTTTTGACTTTAAATAAAGTTAAAAATTGTTGTTATAGTGAAGAAATAGAATAATTAAAACTCATTCTATCGGGTTTATTGTTGTTTTAACACGTTATTCAATTCCAGTGAATGAAAGCAAACGGGACATCAAAATACCACAAACTGAGATCCATAAACTTGGATCTGACTCTCCCAGAGATGTGATAAACCTAACATGAAAGCATTCTGACTGGTGGATCTGAGGAAGAAGATTTGTAAATTATTTATATATTTATTGGTGTTTATTTATTTATGTATTGGTGTTTAAGGGCCTATATAAGTAATGGAATTTTGTTTATTTTGAAATTCTCACCTCTCATATTCCTTAAATTCAGATTAAATATACACAAATTATACATCAAAATGAAGGTTGGGATATATAAAACACGAAACACATATGTAATCAACTCATAGAGTCGGCTGAAGGCATCACTGGTTCCTGGAAGTCTGCTACCATATTCGCACCAGAACTGATAATAAAATAATATTTCATCATAACAACTTATGGCCAAATGTGCTTCATATATCCAAGAACAAAGCTAGGCATTCAAAACACTTTCGCATTCAGCGATAGGACTGCATTTTGGAAAAGGACAACACTGTCTGCATTTTTTATTGAAGATGGTTTCCATGCTCGACAGACATGCACAAATCACTCGTTACCACGAATTTCCATCGAAAAACAAAGTCATAATTCTAAGAAATTTCAAAAGGTATCATGATACCTTGCATTGAATATGGCAACTGTGCAATCTCTATCTAATAACAGTATACTGTATGAAGGCGATCTTTTTCATTATTTGATTTTAGACGGCATTGTTTTTACATGCTTTTTCTGTCCGATGACGTCGACCGGAAATCGATAGTATAGTCATACGTAAACAAAAGCAAAGGCTTTGGAATTTTCCCCAATGCAGCTCTGTCGCCGTGTTTTGAAGAATTTTTATCCCCTAGCTTTGTTCTTGGATATGTAAAGCACATTTGGCCACAAGTTGTTTTCGTGAAATATTATTAAATTATCAGTTCTGGTGCGAATACGGCAGCAGATTTCCAGGAACCAGTGGTGCCAACAGTCGACTCTATGAGTTGATTACACGTGTTTCGTGCTCTATACATCGCAACCTTCATTTTGATGTACATTTTGTGTATATTTAATTTGAATTGAAGGAATATCAGAGGTGAGAATTTTCAAAATAAACAAAATTTCATTACTTATATAGGCCCTTAAGGTCATATATTTATGCACAATGGCTAATCATGACTATGACAGTTTTATGGGTAGAGGAAGATAGAGTACGAGGAGAGACCCACCGAGCAATGACGAGCAACTGTCAGCTCCCCAACATACTAGCTCCACACAAGCAGGGTTAGCATTAGCTGAAGACAAGTCTACCATCGACGTGCAGTACACCTCAGTATACAATGCCACCGTGCCCCCACGTGGGCAATAGGAGTGAAGTGTCTTGCCCAATGACACAACGTGGTTGCCACAGGGGCGATTCGAACCGAGGACCTCTCGGCTTGCAGCCTGCACCTCCACCTACTGAGCCAGCATGCCTCCAGATTTTTAAAGAGATTTCCCCATATTGCACTAGGGTAAAATTTGGGCTCAAATATTAACCCCGGGACTCATTTTGAACAAATTTGAATCTGCCCCCTCACCCCCAAGCTGTTGTATGCCAAATATGAAAGGATTCTGACTGGTGGATCATTTAAATTTTTAAAGATATTTCCTAAGTTAAAATTTGGGCTTCAATAGTCCAATAGTGAGCCCAAATCTTATCCCAGGGACTCGATTTGAACAAACTTGAATCTGAACAACCACCCCCTCCCCAACTCCACCATCTCCAGATAAGGTGTACACCAAATATGAAACAATTCTGACTAGTGGTTCTGAAGAAGATTTTTTAGAAATTTGGAAACAAATTACGGGTGCTATTAGAGTTATGCCCTTTGTGGTGACCCTCATGGGCGTGACAACTTTATTTGAACAAAATGGAATAATTAAACTTAAATTAAGCACTGACATATGATAGGGAACATACACACCAGATTTGGTTCAATATGGTCGAGTAGTTTGTGAGTCGATCATGTAAAGTTAACGCTGGATGGCGACGGATGGACAGGAGATGGACGGAAAGTGATTAATAAAGCTCTCCTTGAGCTGTGCTCAGTTGAGCTAAATACTAACAAATACTGGTGACTGGTCGCCTGATCGAAATTACCATCCATTGCCAGTCTGTGGTAATAATAATAATAGCCGGACTTTTTCAGCCTCTCATTACACCCATATCTTGGAGCTCTGTCAAACATATACAATAGATTAAATGCCTGTTTTTTTTATTTATTGTGGTTTCCTGACACTTTTGATAGCCAGGTTTATCTTGAGTCGCACATTAAATGCATTGTCCAAGAACACAACAATGTTATCGCTGGATCAAACCAGGAATTTTTCAGTTTGGTAGTCCAATGCCCTGGATTAATATTTAGGCTCCCGACTTGTAACATTGAGCAATATGAGGAAATTTCTTTAAAAATCTAAACTTCTTCCAATCCACCAGACAGAATGCTCTTATATTTGGTAAACAACATCTCGGTGGGAGGGGGGGGGGGGGGATTCACGCTTATTCAAACTGAGTCCCTGGGTCTATATTTGGGGGCTCTCTTTTAACTTTGTGCAAACTGAGGAAATTCCTTTAAATATCTTCTTCAGAGGCACCAATCAGTCAGAATCTTTTCATATTTGGTATACAACATCTCTTGAGGTGTCAGATTCAGGGTTTTTTTCAAATTGAATTCCTGGGTTAATATTTGGGCTCCTTATCGGAAATGGAATTTTAACTTAGTGCAAGAATTTTAAATTACATAAATTACATGTAGTGCAATAGGCGGAAATTTCTTTGAAAATCTTCTTCAGATCCACTAGTCATTCTAGAATACTTTCATATTTGGTATAAAACATCTCTAGGGGAGTGGGGGGGGATCAGATTCAAGATTGTTTTCAAATAGAGACTCTGGGTTAATATTTGGGCTCCTATGGGAGGGAGCTTGAATTTCAACCGAGTGCAATATGAGGGAATTTCTTTAACCCTTTACCTAACATGAAAAGCAGACAACACTTGCAAAAAAAATTCTTGAATAACTAATTTTTTTCATTTTTTGTCTCAAAAACATAGGTTATGACCCCTCGTTGGAACGAGCTCGACGAGCTCGTTCCAACGAGGGGTCATAACCTATGTTTTTGAGACAAAAAATGAAAAAAATAATGAAAATTAATTGGCGATTTTTGAGAATAGCGCTGGCCGGTTTTGGCCGTTACGTTGGGTAAAGGGTTAAAAACCTCCTTCTTCAGATTCACTATTCAGAATCCTTTCATATTTGATACACCAAATCTCTAGGTAGGTCAGATTTGAGTCCCTGGGTAGGTGTTGGTGGTGGAGGACGAGCTCGTTCCAACGAGGGGTCATAACCTATGTTTTTGAGACAAAAAATGAAAAAAATAATGAAAATTAATTGGCGATTTTTGAGAATAGCGCTGGCCGGTTTTGGCCGTTACGTTGGGTAAAGGGTTAAAAACCTCCTTCTTCAGATTCACTATTCAGAATCCTTTCATATTTGATACACCAAATCTCTAGGTAGGTCAGATTTGAGTCCCTGGGTAGGTGTTGGTGGTGGAGGAAGTGTTAAGATTCAAGTTTGTTCTAATCAGGGTCCTTGGGTTAATATTTTGGGTTCTCCACTGGGTGTGTGTGTGTGGGGGGGGGGGGGGGGGGGGGGGGAGTTTGGCAGTGCTTGTCCACAGCCGATAGAATTGGAAGCAGTCAGGAAGACCTATGATAATAATCATCTGACATGGACACTTGAGTTATGAATAAACCCATGACTTCATTCCTCTGAATGTAACGTCTGTGAACCACTTTGTCAGGTGAGCGATTAAGGCCCCTTTTGGGCCTCTTGTCTTGTAAAATAACCATGAACAAATGGCAGATACAGTGGAATTGACTTTTGTTGAAAAGTTCGAGTAAAAAATTCCACGCTTCCCGAAAATACGAAGTGGTCAAATTGAACGTAACAAACACATGTGTTTGTGTATACAAGCCTCCGAGTGAAAATGTCACTGTTTGATATACACTTCTAACTATGAGTATACATACATTGAATGATGTCCTCATTCAAGAAATTTTGTCAGTTTAACACTTGTATGGTATCATATACATCTCCTGCTTCACATTTAATATTGAAAATTTTTTTAAAATGCATCACTAAATAACACAAGTTGAGTGATCTAATGTGGAATAGCTGCTGCATTCAGATCACTTAACTATATGTAACATAATGACACACAGGCTTGATCACCATGGCTTAGGCTTGGGACGATATCCCGTTACTCCGATATGTACCGATAAGGAAACCTGTGATACAGGTACTGGTGTGGACATCCAAATTTCGTCGTATCACGATGCCACTATATAGGCCGGTCACCGATCTTGAAATTTAACTATTTCACTCTCAATACATTCAAGACATCACATTTTAGGCTTGGGTGATTTGGCCAACTCAAATACCCCGCAATTCAGAATATAACACCAGGGTCCACCAGAATACCGATTATAAAATCAGAGTATTTTTTGTTTGGGTTCGCATCGCTGTTTGTGAAGCAAGATCTCCCAGGTGCGATCTAATCACAGACATTTTGCTCACATGGTACAATTCAGTATTTTATGTGCTCATCTAACATTGTCATTCTGATTCAAAAATGGTAAAACTAAAGATAAACAGTGCAACAATACACCAATTTATTATGACCATCCGTTGGTTATGCGAAATGATAAATTTTTAAGCGCCATTTCACAAGTCTTTTCAAAGAAGTTGACAAAACAACAACTCCCATGTTTTCTATGATGTCGGTGCCTATTAATTAGACCCCTTGATGTGCATCAGTTATTCTTCGTAATCATCTTCGAAGACGTTTTTCGTTCGGGTGAATGAATTTGAAAATTGCAAAGTGAAAGTCAAACCATGAACTGCATTTTCATTGCCAACCAATGAGATCAGGGTACTCCAGCCTTTTTTATGTATTTGGTAAGGTTAGTTGTCGTGATCATCAGATGACTACTTACCTATTTTCATCATAGTTACCTGCGCCTGTGACTAAAATCATCTTTATTCTAAAATTGAAAAGTAGAAGGATGTGCTAAGACTCAGAGGGGCAACTAGGTAACTCACATTTGTAAAGTTAGGGATGGGCTTATTCCAGAATATGAACTCAAACACGCAGCATGACCAGTCAGTGAAGTACATGATAGAATATGGGAAATTGGAGGGGGGGGGGGGGGGAGCTGAAGTTGATCTCCCCCTCCCTTATATATCTGTGCTTCCCAACTATGAATTGCTGGCTCCACCATTGTCCCTGTGATTTTAACTGTAGCTTCAATACCGGGATGGATATCAAAATACATATCTAGATACCTATCGTATCATGACTCGTGTACCTAAATATGTATCGTACCGTGAATTTGGTGTATCGTCCCAACCCTAATGGTTATGTTCCTTACAATTCATATTCCCAATGGTACCAGTAACAAAAAATAAAAATAAAATCCTCCCTCCCTCTCTGATTTGGAAAAAAAAATTCTCAAAAGAATCGAAACTAGTGGTTTTTTGGGGCCCAAGGTTGCACATTTTTTCACAAATAATATGGAATGTATACAGAACTTGCTCACCTTCTCGGTTCTGTGCATCCACAGTGTTTACCTCAGCTGAAAACAGAATGAAAGTGTCAATGACACTGTAGCTCAACTTGTCAAGACAAAGACATGTACATGTATAGTATGTGACACAGCAATGACAAATATCTAGGTAATGACCTGATAACAAAGGTATATATAAAGTATTGTAACGGTCTGTACATAAATACTGACCGTTGCCTGTAACAAATGTATAGGTAAAGTATTGTAAAGGTGGGTGACAGTCAGATGCTAAACTAGAAAAAATCATTGAGTCCCAGAATGGGTCTGACTGAACCCCAAAATATTTGTTCTCATAGCACAGTGATAACAAAGGCACCCCAAAACACACTCATTCCTGTCCCAAGGTGAAAACAAAGGCACCCAAGAAGTTTCGTGAAGATCAGTTCACAAATATGAGCTGTGTAGAAGTTGTGACAAAAAACTGATTGGACCTAATTTTGGTACAAAATGGCCACTGGCAGCCATCTTGAATTTTGGACCGCACCCAGAAACACTCGTTCTCGTCCCAAGGTGATAACAAAGGTACCCAAGAAGTTTTGTGAAGATCGGTTCATAAATACAGCCTCTAGCCCGAGCCGTATCGACATGTGCACTTACAGTGTGTAAGTAGCACTGAATAAATCAAAGTTCATCTAATTTGCATAATTTCTGCACGAGAAAAAAACCTGTACTATATGTGATGTATTCCATGTTACTAAACATTCATACAAAAATTTATTCAAATCAGAACTTTCATACAGAAGTTCTGTACAAAAGACTGATTGCACTAATTTTGGTACAAAATGGCTGCTGGTGGCCATCTTTAATTTTGGACCACACCCAAAAACACTCGTTCTCATCCCACGGTGATAACAAAGGTACCAAGAAGTTTTGTAAAGATCGGTTCATAAATACGGCCTCTAGTCTGAGCCGTATAGAAGTTGTGTACAAAAAATTGATTAGACCTAATTTCGATACAAAATGGCCACTGGCAGACATCTTGAATTTTGGACCGCACCCAGAAACTCTCGTTCTCGTCCCAAGGTGATAACAAAGGTACCCAAGACGTTTCGTGAAGATCGGTTCATAAATACAGACTCTAGCCCGAGCCGTATTGACATGTGTACTTACTGTGTGTAAGTAGCACTGAAAAAATCAAAGTTCATCTAATTTGCATAATTTCTGCACGAGAAAAAAACCCGTATTGTATGTGATGTATCCCTTGGTACTAAACATTCACACAAAAAATTATTCAAATCAGCGCTTTCATATGGAAGTTCTGTGCAAAAATCTGATTGCACCAAATTTTGTACAAAATGGCTGCCATCGGCCATCTTGAATTTCGGACCGGACCCAAAAACACTTGTTCTCGTCACACGGTGATAACAAAGGTACCCAAGGAGTTTCGTAAAGATCGGTTCATAAATATGGCCTCTAGTCCGAGCCGTATTGGCATTTGACTTACAGTGCAGGAAGTAACACCAAAAAACATCAAAGTTAGTCTAATTTGCATAATTTACGCACGAGAAAAAAACCCGTATTATATGTGATGTATCCCATGGTACTAAACATTCATACAAAAAATTATTCAAATCAGAGCTTTCATATGGAAGATCTGTACAAAAAACAGATTTCTGCATCATCGGTAGAAAGTGGCGGCTGGCAGCCATCTTAAATTTCAGACCGCACCCAAAAACACTCGTTCTCGTCCCACGGTCATAACAAAGGTACCCAAGAAGTTTCGTAAAGATCGGTTCATAAATACGGCCTCTAGCCCGAGCCGTATCCAATTATTGACGGACAGATGGCCAGACGGAGACGGACGATGGGTCATGGCATAAGCTCAAATTTGGCTTCGCCAAAGTTGAGCTAAAAATAGAGTAACCCTCTTCAGTATTTCACAAAGTGAATACATGTACTGCCATTATTATCTGAACCAGCAAATTCAGTGAATTCATGTCTCCCTCTGGGCAGCAGTTTCAAGGGGAATTAATGCATCCAGTGGAATATAGTTGAGTTGCAAGTGGAAGTTATTTAGAAGAGACAGAACGGTGGTTATCAGATTTATTTTCACGGAGGTCACTGTCAAAGCAAGTAAAGTGATGTGGAGTATAACTGTGAGAATCACTAAAAATTAAGACTGTATGATAAGACATATTACATTATACTGATGTGAAAAGTGTTAACCAACCTGTAAAGCTTGTGATTGGATGTTAATGAAACCTTGGTAGTGATGTCCAGATAATATGGTGGTCTGTATATGGTACTGGGAGAGTCTGACTTTGTAGAGTTGCAAAAGAAGTAGTGATGAAGACATATTCTGGTCTCACAATGATAACAAAGATACACAAGAAGTTTCATGAAGATCGGTTCATAAATACGGCTTTTAGTCCAAGGTGAGTTGACGCACGGGGCAGACGGACAGGCAGACGACGGACAGATTTTCGGTACAAAATTTCCCACATCCGAACTTGACCTAGGTATTGATAAAAGTAATCCATATAGTTCATCGAAATCGGTTGATTTTAAGGAAAGTTAGAGTCTGGAAACCATCAGCCAATCAAATTTCAGCAACCTAATTAAAAATGCACAGAAAATGCCCATATTCGAACTTGGACCCACAATTGATGAAAGTGATCTACTACCCAAATTTCATCGAAATCCGGTCACTGTAAGGAAAGTTAGAGTCTGGAAACGAAAAACACCGAAGGACGGAAGGACACACCAAATTTAATATCTCCCATTTTTAAAACAAGAGGCCCCAAGGAGCCTTAATCGCTCACCGGCCAAAGTGGTTCAAACAAGTATTTGGGGATCACATTCAGTTAGACATGGTTCATCGCCACTACAAAGGAATGAAGTCATGAGAGACAAATTTTTGGAACTAGGGCCATGGCTTGAACAAACGTGAATCTTACACCCCTAAGGATGTTGCATACCAAATATCAAAAGCATTCATCTGCTGGATCTGAAGAAGTGAGCCCAAATATGAACCCAGGGACTTGGCATGAACAAACTTGAATCTCACCCCCTAAGGATGCCGCATACCAAATATCAAAGCATTCCGACTGCTGGATCTGAAGAAGAAGATTTTTAAAGAAAATTCCTCATTTTGAATTAAGTTATCATTCGGGCTCCCACAGTGAGCCCAAATATGGACCTAGGGACATGGCTTGAACAAACTTGAATCTCACCCCCTAAGAATGCTGCATACCAAATATCAAAACATTCCGACTGCTGGATCTGAAGAAGATTTTTAAAGAAAATTCCTCATTTTGAACTTAGTTATAATTCGGGCTACCACAGTGAGCCCAAATATGAATCCAGGGACTTGGCTTGAACAAACTTGAATCTCCCCCCACCCCCCCTAAGCATGCTGCATACCCAATATCAAAAGATTCTGCCTGCTGGATCAGGAGAAGATGATTTTTAAAGAAATTTGCCTGAAATGCACTAAGTTCAAATTGGGCTCCTATACTGAGCCCAAATATGAACCCAGGGGGCCGATTTGAACAAACTTGAATCAGATCCACCCCACAATGTTGCATACCAAATATCAAAAGATTCTGCCTGCTGGATCTGGAGAAGAAGATTTTTTAAGAAATTTGCCTGAAAGCCACTTAGTTCGAATTCGAGCTTTTCTAGTGAGCCCAAATATGAATCCAGGGGGCCGATTTGAACAAACTTGAATCAGATCCACCCCACAATGTTGCATACCAAATATCAACAGTTATTTTTTTATTTTTGTTTGGAAATTTTCAAAGTCCCAAACAAAATATTTTCAGACTAAAATTTTTTTTTCTTCTTCTTAAAATTGACCAAAACGCAGAAAAAAACAAAAAATTAATTTCTGGATTTTGGTCCAAAATTTTTCAAGTCCCACCCGGACCCCATTTTTTTTTGTCTTAAAATTGACCCCAAAATGCATAACAAGAGGCCCCAAGGGGCCTTAATCGCCCACCGGCCAAAGTGGTTCAAAGAAGTGTTTTGGGTCACATTCGGTTAGACATGGTTCATCAACACTACAAACGAATGAAGCCATGCAAAGGCAAATTTTATGGAAATGGATCTGAACCTAACATGCTCCCCCTGCCCCACCACCCACAACCCTGCCCATAGAGAGCACAAATGATAAGCCAGGGACTCAAATTGAACAAACTTGAATCTGATCCCTCTTGAGATGTTACAAATGTATATATCAAATATGAAAGAATTCTGACTGGTGGATCTGAACAAGGAGGTTGATAAAGAAATGTCCTCACATTGCATTAAGTTAAACTTTGGGCTCAAATAGGGAGCCAAAATATTAACCCAGGGACCCGATTTGAACAAACTTGAATCTGACCCACCTAGAGATGTTGTGTACCAAGTATGAAAGGATTCTGATTGGTGGATCTGAAGAAGACTTTTAAAAGAAATTTCCTCATATTGCACAAAGTTAAAATTCGGGCTCCCATAGGAAGCCAAATATCAACCCATAGACCAGATTTAAACAAACTTGAATCGGACCCTCCTAGAGATGTTGTATACCAAATATGAAAACATTCTGACTACAGGGTCTAAAGAAGAGGACTTTAAAAAAAAATTCCCTATATTGCACTAAGCTGATATTTGGGCCCCCATAGGGAGCCCAAAAATTGACCCAGGTAAACAATTTGAACAAACCTGAAACTGACCCACCTCACCTCCGTGCGGTGTATACATCTGATTTATGTTATGTAACAATAACTCTGTAATGAATTCTGTAAAACATGCATATTTATACCGCAAAATAAAAAATCTGAATCTGAATCTGAATCAGAATATTCCTCATACTGCACTAATTTAAACATTTGGGCTCCCACAGAGAGCCCAAATATGGACCTAGGAAATTGATTTCAATAAACCTGTGAAACAATCTTCCAAAGATGTTATATGTGAAATTTGAAAGCTTTTGGAAAAGTGGTTTGGGAGAAAAGTAGTGTTAAATGTTTTTCCCATTACCCACTGTGTTAAAAAATGCTGACTCAGAACTTTTCAAAGTCCAAAAAAAGTACCCCATGATAAAACCGATAGCAATTTTTTTGACCATTCCATTCTGTTGGTCCTAAGGAAGCTTCACACCGCATAAGAAATCTGTGCCCTGTAGTTTTGGAGATATGGGCATTTGAATTTTTTTCTATTCTTAGCTCCTGCGGTTCCCATGGGGCGACGGGAAAAAACAATTTTGGCATAAATTAAGTACTTATGACCCAATAAGCCCTCATATCAAATTTGGTTCAAATCTGCCTCTCGGTCTGGAAAATAGAAATTTTGGGTTTGGCAAAAATTCTTGCCCCTCCCATAACGAAGGCAAATATAGCCCCTAGAACTTCTCTTGAACAAATCTGGGTCTACACCTCAAAAGGAAGCTGCACACCAAATATCAAGTCTCTGCTACTGCTGGTTCATGAGAAGATTTTTTAAGATTTAAGCACACTTTTTGGGCGTGGCCCTACTGAGGTGCAGGTCAACTAGATTTGAACAAACTTGAATTGACATATGATAGGGAACATGCACAGCAAATTTTGTTGAATTTGGTGCAGCAGTTTGTGAGAAGAAGTCGATAATGTAAAGTTAACAACGGATGACAGACTACGGACGACGTATGATGGACGGAAAGTGATCAGTTAAGTTTTGCTCAGGTGAGCTAAAAAAAAAAAACCCTGCCCACGTGCAATTTTACAAGAAATGGCCTGAGAAACAGAAAATCTACTTTGTGGAGCCTAATGTGTTAAAATAATAAATATATCAAGTTTGTTGTGCTTGCGTTTTTCAAGGGCTATGTTTGGTTTTTAGTTTTTAAACAACTTGCCAAAAACAGCTCGTCAAATCATTCCATTAGCCTGATAAGGATAATGTAGAAGTCCTGTTGAGCACTTTAATACTCTTGAGTTGTTTCCCAAACAGTCTTGCATTTATTGAATTTTTAATTAATTAATTGGCTGTAGGACTGATTGTTGTCACCTTTTCAACTTTACCATAGGGGCAGGCCTGAAAATAAGCAGTCTGACATTTGTAGAATGAGGTCCCCAGAGGGTGAAATTGATGATGCTATCCCATACAGTGGGCCAGTTTATCCTCTGGGTACCTCTTTTTTTTAGTTTTGAGACCTTGATTCAGATTGAGGTTCACAGAGGGTAAATTTAGTAATGCTACCCTGCTGTGAGGGGACCTCATTTTGCGGATCACAGTCTGCTTATTTTCTGTCTTGCATAGGGGTTTTGTCCCATGGGGGCTTTCTTTTTGCTATTGGGGTTTTGTCCCATGGGGCAGACTTGTCATTTTGAAAATTGCAGGAGGGCCATTGTGGTTTGCCTCAAATCACCACAGGAGGGCCATTTTGGGTTCAACTAAAATGACCCCAGGAGGGTCATTTATGATTTGCTGGGGCCATTTGGTTTCAGCCTGCTGGGTAGACAACTAATATCATTTAAGGTACAGTACGTGGAGAGAGGATTGTAACTAAAGCACCCACGGAGTGGAGTTATCACCCAAACTATAACTTTCAAATTTTATACATATGGACAAAAAACACAAGCAATGTTTCTGCTAATGGACCTCCGGGTTTAACCTGGAGATCCATTGGTTGAAACTTTGGCTGTGCTTGTTATGCTTTGCAACAAATTTGCAATTATTGCTTGGATGGAATCTCCACTCTGCAGGTAATTAAGTGATAATACACTCTTCACGTACTGTACATGGTTTGTGTAATTATGATGTTTGTCATCACGTAATGTATATTTGGAAAGTTACTTACTGTCTCTGGGTGACTGCATTGTCGACACACTACAAATTTCACAAACTGCACTTTCATTACATGTACCTCCTTCAACCCGCAAAAATTGCCGTTTGAGGCAACCGATTTTGAGGTGCCTTCAACTGAATTAATGGGCCGCAGAAATCGGGGTTAGGCAGATGTTTACCATCCACGGAATTTTGAACTCAGGTGGGCGACTGCGGCCCTGGGCGATCGCCTACCTCAAAATGACAAACCTGCATGGGGGCTTTCTTTTTGCTATTGGGGATTTGTCCTATGTTTTTATACAAAAAAGTGGGATATACTGGATTGCCTCTATCCATCCATCTGTCTGTCCGTCCATCCATCCGCACTCCAATGTTTGTTCGAGTTATAACTTGAACATTACTGCTCTGACTTCAATGAAATTTCATACAGATCTTCACTATTATGAGATCTTTTAGGAGCATCAGCCGTTTTGCTGTTGAAATATTTTTTCTGTGAGTTATGGCCCTTTGAATATACAAAATAGCCTATTTTTTGTCTGTTTGCCTTGTATCTCAGGTTTGGGTTATTGGATCTCAATGAAATTTGGAATGAAGATTGTTTATGGGAAAAGCTTTCAAATGAGTCTCTAATATTTCTTACATGTTACTTTCTAGACTTATTCCCCTTTTTAACTTTGAAAATCCCATGGGAACCCGAGGAAGTGAGGTAGTGCTTGTTTACTATGGTAAACAAGCTCCATTTTACTGGTAAAATAGGACCTAGTAAACTATGCTTGGGCTGCAAGTCCTCTAAAATGGGCAGCCTGGGTTTAACCCTTTACCCAACGCAGACGATTTCAAAATTTATTATTTTAAATATCATTTTTTAAATTTTTACGAAAAATTTCAACAGAACCATATCATGTGACCCATCTCTGGAACGAGCTCGACGAGCCCGTTCCAAAGATGGGTCACATGATATGGTTTTGTTGAAATTTTTCAAAAAATAATATTTTTTCAGCTGCTGAATTTGCATATTACGAGGACGGATGCGGGTGATTCGTTGGGTAAAGGGATAAACGATTGACTGAACTTTCCATATTGTGGTCACGATTAGCCATTGCACAGAAATATGTGTTCTTAAACACCAATAAATAGATTCTTTCTTCTCTTGCCATTGTTTGGCAGTATGCTCCATGGGGACATGCACCAGGGCGCAGCTCACCTCTTGTGTTTTTTTTTTTGCTATGGGGTTTTTGCCATATGAGGCTTTTGTCCATGTTTCTTATGACCTACATGGATGTTTCGTCCTTTGGGGAGTTTTTCATACACTTGAGAAAGAAAACAAGAGCAATGCCTAGCAGGGCATTATACGCCCATTTGTTTTTTTTTAGAGGAGGTGTATTTTTTGACCAATTTCTAAGTATGAAAAGGGCAATAACTCCTATGGAAATCCACAAACATGACCCAAATTTGCACTTGTGTGTGATACCATGCTCATGAAGCCGCATATTAAATTTCAGAAGAATCCCATTAAGTTCACGGACTGTAGAGCACAGAAAGCATAATTTGACTGATTTCTAAGTATGAAAAGAGCAATAACTCCTAAGAAAACAACTGAACACGACACAAATATGAACCTGTGCGAGATATTATGCCCATGAAGCTGTGTATTAAATTTGAAAAGAATCTGATTAAGTTCACGGTCTGTAGAGCACGGAAAGCATAATTTGCCTGATTTCTAAGTATTAAAGGGCAATAACTCTTACGGAAATCGACAAACATGACCCGAATTTGCACTTGAGCGAGATAAAATACTCATGAACCTGCGTATTAAATTTCAAAAGAATCCTATTAAGTTCATGGACTGTAGAGCACAGAAAGCATAATTTGACTGATTTCTAAGTATGAAAAGGGCAATAACTCCTAAGAAAACAACTGAACACGACCCAAATATGAACTTGTGCGAGATATTATGGCCATGAAGCTACGTATTAAATTTGAAAACAATCTGATTAAGTTGACAGTCTGTAGAGCACGGAAAGCATAATTTGCTAGATTTCTAAGTATTAAAGGGGGAATAACTACTAGGAAAACTGTTGAACATGACCCAAATTCGAACTTGCGCGAGATCTTATTCTGGTTTAGAGATGGGCCGAAACTGCGGTTATCGGTAAAAGCCGATATCCGATATTTTCGGTAAATTTATCGGCCGATCCAATCCAATAACCGATAACTTATAACGTGTAAACCATAAACTACTGGAACAATAGTCAATTACTTCCTTAACAGCGACAAGATGGCATTTTATGCAATCAATTTACATGGCCTAAATCATAACTCGATTTTGTCTGTAGTGCGGGTCTCTCTAATGTTACAAATCGTTAAGGTATAGAAACGATAAATTGTTGGGATAAATTGTTGGAGGGAGGGGGGGGGTGGGGTGTCATAACATGGAAGAATAATATGTCTACATACTTTGACCAAGGGAAAGCTTAACAAAACACCCTACAGTCATGTTCGAGGCACACAAAATGTTTTGCGGTGAATGCGTTCGATTGGCTCTGTGACATCTCGCCGCGAGTATACTGATCAACGATGCGTGAGCTACCGGAACGTTTGGAA
This sequence comes from Pictodentalium vernedei, assembly GCA_031216915.1. Classification (NCBI taxonomy): domain Eukaryota; kingdom Metazoa; phylum Mollusca; class Scaphopoda; order Dentaliida; family Dentaliidae; genus Pictodentalium; species Pictodentalium vernedei. The sequence goes on along the minus strand of CM062291.1, from coordinate 62,604,109 downwards.
AAACAGTCAGTATCGGACACCTAGAATGAATTAAAAGAGGAAAACAAAAAGTTGTCCCAAAAAGAAGTTACCAGTGAGGCCCTGGCACCACCGTTGCCCCATGATCAAGAGTCAAGTCAAGTCGGCCCCAAAGCAGGAAAAAATCCCCCCCACCCCCCATCATTTTACTGCACTAGAAATAACAAGTTGTTTCAACTCCTTTATCCAACGTAGATTACGGAACGACAAAACCCGACCAATGCAATATAGGCCTACACAAAACCTCTATTCAATAATTTAATTAATTTTTAGATTTTCACTTTTTGTTTTGGCTTCCAAATTGCTCATAACCTAGGTTTGGGGAAAATGAACATCTACATGTAAATCACACAATTATTATTTTCGCGAGTGTCGCCTGCTTCAGCAAGGCATTGGGTATATGGATAAAAAGCTGAATTTCTGTCATTTACCGACTGAAGGACCCAGAGAGCCATAAAAAATGCGGCGAGGGTTGTGTTTTGGGGACAATTTACAAATTATTTAGTGTACATGCCCCACCCCCCCCCCCCCCCCCCCATCCTGCCAACTAAAGACCACCTCATTGGAAGAATCTATATGTATACATGTAACTAACAAGAAGAACTGATTTTCATCCATGCATTGCAGACCATTTTGATAGCTTCATTTATTGATTTTAAAGGGCATACACGTGAAATTATGACTGTAATGCTACTAATGCAGATGGAAACTCGGGTAGGCCTACAGCCATTTACATGTAAGTCCCCATCTGCCCCCCCCCCCCTCCCCACCCCCCTGCCACATACACACACGCCACGAAAACGTGTCTTGTTGACCACAGCGAATAGGCATCGTTCCAGTCAAGTTGACCAATAATAACCCCCCCCCCCCCCCCCCCCCCCACACACACAAGACACAACCTAGTAAACTCGCTTTGTGGAGGCCAATCAGGCCATCACTGATGGAAAGTTGCAACCACTTTCATGTTTAATTCATTAATTACTGGCATTTAAGGTCATATATTTGGCACACGAGCTAATCATGTTCGCAAACACAGATATACATTCAAGTTTAGCCAATCATTAAAACTCATGTTGCCCATTTTAGAGAACTTCTACACCAAGCACTGGTTACTCGGTCCTATTCTACCAGTGATTACTGAAGCAGGGCTTGTTTACCACAGTGAGCAAGTGCAACCACTTTTAGTCACAGCTATTGTGTCATGAGCAAACACGCATTGAATATTACGTATTTCTACTATTTCAGTTGCGTCATACTTTGAATATTCTCTATCAATATTCCCTATCAAGTTGAATAAGTACTGTGTTGAATTTCGTTTGTAAATTGTGCTGTAAACATTTAAAATGCCTAAAACTAGCAAGATTTGGGATTAATTTATTGTTAGTCCAGCAGACACAACAAAAGCTATATGTAATTCCTGCAAGGCTTCTGTGTCGAGAGGTGGCAAATCAACTAAAGACTTCACAAACACAAATTTAAAGTGCCACTTACAGCATAACCATGGAGTTTTGTTTAAAGAATTTGAAGATGCGGAGAAGATGGCAAAGCAGATAAAAGAAAAAGACAAGACTGTGAAATCAGAATCCACAACAAGTCAAGTCAAATTGGTCCACAAGCAACTTCAGCTTACTGAAAGCCTTGACAGAGTGGCACCATGGCCACCTCAAGACCCCCGTACAATAGCCGCAAACAATCGACTAGCAGAAATGATTTGTCTCGACATTCAGCCATTTTCAATGGTTGAAGATATTGGTTTTATACAATTTTGCCAGCAACTGGAACCTCGGTATAAACTACCATCCAGGACCCACCTGAGTCACTCGCTCATTCCAGATATGTATGAGCGTATAAAACACGAATTGAAAAATGAACTAAAAACCATGGATACAATTTCTTTTACAACTGATATTTGGTCCACAAATATGGGATCACATTCACTGATGTCACTAACTAGTCATTGGATCTCTGAGAAATTTGAACGTAAGGCTTGTGTGTTAAACGCTTCCTCTTTTTCTGGTAGACACACAGGGGAAGCCATTGCAAGTGGTATAGAACATATGGTGACAATGTGGGGTATAACACGTGATCAAGTACTCACAATTTTGCGAGATAATGCCGCTAATGCAGCATGTGGGATGAGAATAGCAGATTTTGATAGTCAGGGTTGTTTTGCACACACTTTACAACTTTGTATTAATGACGGTATTGACAGTCAGAGGGCCGTGAATGATATGCTATCGATATCGCACAAAATCGCGGGCCACTTCAATCATTCCCCCTTAGCATGCAACAGACTAAAACAAATCCAAGTTAAACATAACCTCAAAGAACATTCTATCTTGCAAGATGTATCCAAGAGGTGGAACTCCATATTTTATATGCTCGAACGCCTGATTGAGCAGAAATCGGCCATTGTCGAATTTAGTAGCCTCTATGAAATTCCAATCCTTACTGCTAACCAGTGGATTTTAGCAGAAACTCTTGTGAAGACCCTTGAACGATTTGAAACACTCACAAAAGAAGTATCAAGCAGTAATGCCTCTATTTCCACAATAATACCATCAGTTGAAAAGTTAGCCAGGTCTCTTGCAAAACATGGGGATCATGACAGGGGGATTCAGACCCTTACGCAAACAATTCTTGATTCATTAACACAATGCTTTCACGAAATAGAAGAAAACAAACTTTGTACTATGGCAACACTTTTGGACCCTCGTTATAAGGGGATTTTTTTTAGAACATGCGATACAGAAAAGCAAGTGATAGAATGGCTCAAAGACGAAATATTTCTAAACCTGGCTGCGCCGTCTTCAAGTAACTTAGATGTGAGTCTTCCATGGAAGACGTGTGTCGCCTGCACTATATTTTAATAGTGTGTCTTTAAATATTTACCTCAAACCTTGTTAATCAAGTTCTTCTATGTAAGTTATATGGAATTCCAAGTCGAAAAAGGGACATAACTCTGAAAAAAATGTGTGGATGATAACGGTTGTATGTGGATATCCTTTCCCCCATCCTGGTTCATGTGCATACCAAATATCATTAAAATCCGCCTGACAATGACTGAGATATATACACTCCAAGGCATTTCAGACAGAATTCTAAGTTGAAAAGGGGCATAACTCTGGAAAAAATACAGCAGATCAAAAAATAAAATAGGAGGTGCACAATGCCATTATGTGATAAAGAATCACTGAAAGTTTCATCAAAATCCATTCATAGGTTAAAGAGGAGTGGCGGATAAGAGAAAGTGTGATGCAGACGACGCCGCGGACGATGCAAGACGACAAAAGTAATCCCTATATGTCGCTCCCCACTTTGTGGGGCAGGCGACACAAAAATGGACCTGGGACTGAAGAAATCACTTCAGGTGAAGGGCCAACCCCTCCAAAGACTGTCAAACAAGATGAATTTGCTGCAGAATATGCAGAAATCTTATCCAGCAAAGGCATCGCATTATCAACTACCAGTGCACCCACTCCTGCACATATAATACAAAACTATCTTAGTGAACCACTTCAGCCTCGTGGTGATAACCCACTTCACTGGTGGGACGTAAATGGCCATCGCTTTCCTCTTTTGTGTCATCTTGCAAGAAAATATCTAACTCCCCCTCCCTCGAGTGTCCCAAGTGAGTGCCTCTTTAGTGAGGCGGGGCTGATCTACGATGATAGGCGCTCTCGGTTAAATCCAGAGAATGCAGAGATGTTGTTAATAATAAGGGGTAATCTTCCTCTCCTGAAATTTAACTATTTAAGTACTAAGTGACTCATTTTGACAAGCATACCAAAATTCGAACACAAATTTGATACCTTCATCTTCATATAAAGGCTATCATTTTAGAATTATTTCTCAGTTATAAAATGATTTTGCGTCGAAAACAACCATTTTTGTTTATGTCTGCTGCGGTCAGCATTTTTGTTCAAATATGAGATCGAATATATTACAAGTAGAAAGGGATCAGAAATTGACTCATTTATCACAAATGAAAAAAAATTATTATCGCTGTTAACCCTTTACCGAACATAACGGAAAATCCTGCCTGTGCTATACATGGAAATCAATTAAATAACCATTTAGTCCTTTTTTCCAGATTTTCATTCATTTGCTCTCAAAACAAGGTATGATCCCTCATTTGAACGAGCACATCATGCTCGTTCTAATGAGGGGTCATAACCTATGCTTTGGAAGCAAAAAAGTGGGGAAAACGAGAATATTTCTAAAGTGAGTTCTGCTTAGGTAAAGGGCTGTTAACATTCGATCATTGTGGAACTGTTCTGCTTGAAATGCTTTGTAATTATATTAGAGTTCACTTCAGACAGGATAGCTCCTAAACTGAGGCAAAGATGTTTATTATGGCACAATGGCATCTGTTTGGACTATCAGTATAAATTTTTCGAGTTTTGTCAACTGTTGAATTTCACTTTTTCCTTCTCTTGAAAATAAAACTAAAAGCCTGTTCTTTTTGTGCTACTGTTAGCTTGAATACTTTTTTAATCAAGTTCTTGAACAGCGAACGATCCCACTGCCAATCTTGCATGGGAGTTACATGACTGGTCACCATAAATTGAACTTGTGTGTGTGTGTGTGTGTGTGTGTGTGGGTTTGTCTTACCAACTTGACGAGGTAACTAGACAAAAGAGTTTGCGTGTTTCGCCTTACCAAGGTACAAAAGACAAAAGAAACCCTTTACCTCGGTTGTTTTCCCAGAACTGTACCGGCAAAACGAGGTTGAAACCGTTAGTCCACACAAAGGACAAACAATGGGGTACCTCGGTATGTAGGGAAAACAAGACTCTGTGTGTGTGTGTGTGTGTGTGTGTGTGTGTGTGTGTGTGTGTGTGGGTTTGTCTTACCAACTTGACGAGGTAACTAGACAAAAGAGTTTGCGTGTTTCGCCTTACCGAGGTACAAAAGACAAAAGAAACCCTTTACCTCGGTTGTTTTCCCAGAACTGTACCGGCAAAACGAGGTTGAAACCGTTAGTCCACACAAAGGACAAACAATGGGGTACCTCGGTATGTAGGGAAAACAAGACTGTGTGTGTGTGTGTGTGTGTGTGTGTGTGGTGTGTGTGTGTGTGTGTGTGTGTGTGTGTGTGTGTGTGTGTGTGTGTGTGTGTGTGTGTGTGTGTGTGTGTGTGTGCGTTTGTCTTACCAACTTGACGAGGTAACTAGACAAAAGAGTTTGCGTGTTTCGCCTTACCGAGGTACAAAAGACAAAAGAAACCCTTTACCTCGGTTGTTTTCCCAGAACTGTACCGGCAAAACGAGGTTGAAACCGTTAGTCCACACAAAGGACAGACAATGGGGTACCTCGGTATGTAGGGAAAACAAGACTGTGTGTGTGTGTGTGTGTGTGTGTGTGTGTGTGTGGCTGGGGGGGGGGGGGGAGAGGGGAGGGGGTGCGTGGGTGGGGGGTGGTAAGGTGTTTGATCTGAGTGATCTCTGTACTAAATAGCTCCTCTCCTAGTCACTGTTATGTTTTGCGTGCCACCACTGAATGACACTAATGCTGGGCCAATTTACTCCCCCACCCCCACTACTCGCCCCCCCTCCCCAACCCACTTTGCGCCACACACTATGAGGGGTTGGACTCTATTGCCGTAATGTAATTTTCGATGCTATATAAGTCTTTGATATTTAGCAATGGAAATTATTTTACGACCTCAGGGTCCAACTGTTCATGCAAAGATAGCCTCGCACTGTCAAACATACTCTCACTCTCTTTCGCCTCACCACCGAGATACGTTCTGAAAAATTATTTCCCTCAAAAACTGTGATGCCAAAAGTTCCGTGGCACAGTTGGATTCAAAGACTAAAGCAAGACACCCAAAATGGATAAATTGTACGATTTTATCAGTTATACAGGTCAAATCCAGCTTTCCATGTGAGGAGTCCCGGAGTCCCCCCCCCCCCCCCCCCCCACCCCATCTTGATTCTTGAAATATTTGATCCGCCAAGGTTTGAAAATATATTACTGCTGACTTGGACCAAATGGTCACTCACAAACCGAGGTAGTGAGGTAAGTGGTTCATAATTACAAAATATTAAACTCAATACACTGATTAAAATTTTAAACATACATGTAGGTTCTGAATCCCCCATTGGGACGAGTGCGTCACGCTCGTTTCAATGTGGGGTCACAACCTGCTTTTTGTGTTAATCGGTCACCCCTCAACCCAGCGTTACTGCAGAAACCTACCAACTCGATACAAAAATCACGATCGAATCTTATTAGAACTGTACTTCACCCAACAGTGTTAAGATCACACAGAATTTGCCAGGTTCTCATTCAGTCAACCGATATGTGTGTGTTTACAGAAGAGCGGCTGACAGTCTGTTTTGTGTTGAATTCACAGAGAAGTCAATCAGGCCTAATGATTCAACAGGGGCCGTGATATAGTCTGTAGACTACACAGGCACCCATGATATAGGCCTACCCAGTACCCACTTCGTTTTCGTTTCAGTGTAAAACATTGAACACTTCTAGAGTTGATGTCCAGGTCCAGAATTTCCATCTTCCCGCGAGTCGTCAGTCGTGTCCTCTTCCTGTCAATGGAGTGTCACTGTCGTCGAGCAGCCGGGGTGTTTACAAATTACAACGGTGAAGATATAACATTATCGTGATATCGCGGTACTATCACTTGTAAAAATTCCGAATATTTAAAAACTGATGTTTGTTAAACAGTCTTATTACTTATGATTTAACGTTAATGTATATCGGAAGCTATATCGGAAGCCGATAAAATTCATCAGTACAACCGATAACCTTCCGATATCCCAGTTATCGGGCAGATCCGATAACCGATACCGATAACCGGCTCATCTCTATTCTGGTTGTGCAGTATATCAAATATTTTTTAAATCCGATTGAAATCATGTTCTGTTGAGCATGGAATACAACTGTCCCCGGACAGACAGATGGACAGCAGACAGACAGACAGTGCCATAACATAATACGTCCGTTTTTCAAACGGGCGTATAAAAAATTGGTGGTCTAGAACCTTCCTCACTGTGGGAAACTTGGGAGTGGAAGCCAGTCTTGTTTACTGCAGTAAAAAAGTTGTGCATTAGTAGTAACCAACGCCCAGTGTGTGAGTCGTCTAAAGTGGACAACATAAGGATACTCATGACTTGATACTTGTGTTGTGGTGCAAATTTATATGCTGAAAATGACTTCAAATCCCAGTAAACAAACTTCACTTACTACAGAACCGGCTTTGCGCTGCAATTTGCAAAATTTGAAAAATGCAAGAAAAAACCTCATTTTGCAAAAAAACTAGGGCTGTCACGATTTTTTAATTTAGGAATCGATTAATCGTCACAAATAATCGATTATAATCGATTAATCGTGCATAAATGACCCTGTCCCCACATTTCCCTCTCTTTAAGTTGTTAAAAATGAAGTTTAAGTCAGTTGACCTTCCTCAAGTAAACAACGAAGACGATCCTCTTTTAGGTACATTCAAAGGTTTGATGTTCTGAACTTTTGAACCGTCAGTGTAATAAGCATGACCGGTCGTCAGTTGCGAACTTCACAAGTTCGCAACTGCCGACCGGTCTTGATTATTACACTGATGGTTCAAAAGAAGAAACAATAGGTTTTTCATTTTTTTTTAATTACTAATCATCTAAAACGGGGTAAAATTTACCGATTTTTCGAGAACGAAAAATACTAATCGATTTCGGCATGATCGATCAGCAATCGATTAATCAAATAATCATGACAGCCCTAAAAAAAACTTATTTAATTTTGCAAATTTTGAGGCAAAAAAAGAAAAACCCTTGACCTTGATGCATTACAGGAAACGATCTTCGGTAAATTTCTGATTGAGTAAAATGAATGGCAATGCATTAATTGGTTAATCCCTTTTGTCTAGTATTCAAGCCTGGAAATAAGCAATCTGTCATTAGAAGAATGAGGCCCCCAGAGGGTGAATTTGCTGATGCTATCCCATACAGTGGGCTAGAATCCCCCAATTTATCCTCTGGGTACCTGTTTCTGTTTTGTCCTGAGACCCTGATTCAGATTGAGGTTTACAGAGGGTAAATTTAGTGATGCTACCCTGCACAGCAGGGTAGCATCACCAAATTCACTCTCTGGGGACCTCATTCTGCAGATGACAGTCTGCCTATTTCGAGGCTTGCCCAGTATTATGGCTTTTGTCTTCAGTCATCAGTCTGACACTGATTTCAAGGCTCTTCATCCTGATTGTCCATGAAGGCGTATGTGTACTAAGGCATACTCACGTCAATGGTGCACTTGGTCTTTAACCATTGGTAACCCTGCTTGTGAGCGTTTGGGCAGGGGCCAGGGGAGGTCTGATGGTTGCTTGCCATTGCTCAGTGATTCTCTCTGGGTACTCTGGATTCCTCCACCCGTAAAACTGTCCAACACTGGCTGTCAAAAGTTGTGTTTAAACCCCAATAATTAATTGAAAAACTGACACTGATGATATGACTGCACCTCTTTGTCATCAATGAAGTTTTATGATCAAATATAGACATGTATTGTTCTTTGTTATTAGGGTTATGAAATTTCCGATCAGATTATCCCTTGAAGAACGCAATTTTTCATGTGTAAATGGATTCATTGTTATATATTGTTTTTATTGAATGTAGGGCAAAAGGCCCATAGAACAAAATCCTCATAGCCATGATAGGACATAGGTCACAAGGACAAAAAGCCCATAGTAAAAAAGACTCATAGGGTAATAGCCCCGTAGGAAAAAAAAACCTATAGGACAAAGCGCCCATTGCAAAATAAGCCCCATCGGACAAAACCCCCACGGTAAAGTTGCAAAGGTGACAAACCCCACAATTTCAAATTCACAGGGAATGTATACCTTTGGCAAGCTGTTTTTGCAGCCATCTTTATTGCAAGTTGTTTAACTCTCTAGGCTCAAAGTTTTCAGCAGCAAATATTTCCCATAATGCAGTCTGATATTTAACCAAATCTACCTCCAAGAGCTCTGTCAAACATGATATATTTGGTTAAATTCATAGTTAAACAAGAGAAAAATTGAGTAATTGGAGAAAATTCTTTTGCTCTACCAGAATACTAGGAGTTAACCCTTCAAGGGATAATTTTGACTTTGATAACTTTTTAATGCAAAGAAACCATCGCCCCAACATACACTGTTTGGATAAACTCAAAACTTGTTTTCTGAGTACCTTGTCAGTTCAGGATTTCCGCTAGGGGAAATTTTGTGGGTCCAGTAGTTTAAAGAAAGTAAAACTTTCACTTTATACATTGATACATTTACCCCCTCTATACGCATATTCCTTTGGCAAGTGCACCTGCTGCATGTGCCAAAGGAACGTGCATATAGAGGGGAAGGGTCTTGATTTTTAGGTGCTCTCTGGGGGCATTCTGGTCGCTAAAATGCTGAATAACTGAAGTGGAAAATATGTATTTTTTCCTCCTACAATTCTCTAAATTCCCACGGGACACACAGTACTACATCTGGTCGGAGGTTTCATAAAAATACAAACCCAAAACAACACAAAATTCACGAATCCTGACAGTGACTGCGACGCTTGACCTCAATTTTTTTTATACAACCCGATATGTGCCAACGTAAATAATTGGAAATGCAGAGAGAACGAAATATTCGAAAAGAACCATGATGTGGACATGTGACGTCATGCAATGCAATTACATTATTTATCATTGAAATAAAAGCCAGTGATTTTGGACCAAACATGACAATTTGAGTCCAAAATTGTATAGGCGACGTTTAGGATTTGAACTTTGTTTCTCCTCTCATCTGGGGGTTATCAAGTATGAGGTTGTCACCAGTAATAGTAGGCATAGAATACAACATAATTATGCCTATATTACATGGAAGCAAAGGATCCTGAGTTTCGTTACGATACAGCATTGTACTCGACATTTTAACCACCAGCTTTTCTGGCTGATCATAGTATGATCAGCGGGGGGAATGGGCCCGGTCGATGCACCAGCAGCCGGTCTAGCGGAAACCCTGCAGTTGTTTCTAGGCATGTCTTGGTTGCCTCTGTAGGCAGCCAAGACTTAACTAGAAACAACTGTAAAGCCACAGGAGGTAACTTTCAAAGTATAGGGAAATGTATCAATGTATAAAAATCTCCAGGCCCTTGAGGGTTAACTGGTAGAGTGCTGGAAGCCCATATTTGGGCTTTATTCTGAAGTGCAGGTACCACAGCTTGAAGGCTCATATTCAATGCATGTGCTTTGTATTATCTTTGAAGTGATATTATTTAATCTGTAAGGGTTTGCCTTGTTACAATTTATGGGAGAGTGCCCTTAGGCACTCTCCCATAAATTGTAACAAGGCAAAGACATGTGTACAAGATCTGATGGTCAAAAATAATTTAGCACTCTACCAGTTAAATACTAAAAACCAAATACAACCTTTGAAAAATGTAAGTACAATAAGTTTCATACAGTATAAATTTTAACACATTAATTATGTCTTATTATTTTTTGAACACAAACAACATACAGAGAATACAGTACCCATGGAATTAGGTGATAGCACAACCACAAGAACTTTCATTCTTTGACCCTTTACCTAACATGAAAAGCAGACGAGACTTGCAAAAAAAATTCTTGAATAACTAATTTTTTTCATTTTTTGTCTCAAAAACATAGGTTATGACCCCTCGTTGGAACGAGCTCGACAAGCTCGTTCCAACGAGGGGTCATAACCTATGTTTTTGAGACAAAAAATGAAAATATTTTGAAAATTAACTGGCGATTTTTGAGAATAGCGCTGGCCGGTTTTGGCCGTTACGTTGGGTAAAGGGTTAAGAGCTTCTTATGAAATAATGATGATGGTTAGAATTATCAACGCCTCTCACCTTACTCTCTCTTCATTTTCCTCATTCCACCTTTACTCATTTAGATTTTGCTTCCAATTTCTAGTGGGTATCATACAACTAACATCCACTGAAACCTCCCCAGGGGAGCCCTGGGAAGTGAAGCAGTGTTCAACAGACCCTTCCACACCACCCCCCCCCACCCCACCCCACCCTCCCCTCCTCAGTCAGTGAAGTACACCAGCTCTCTGATCTCTGCTTCAGATACAATTCTATCAAAGTCACTTGTACAGCCAATAAAATGAACAACATATTTTTTAAATCCATCCTGAACAATAATGTTTCCAACCCTCCGTCTTCCCAATGACCAAGTTCATCCACTGTCTGGATTCTTACACTAACACTCATTTTCCCGCACCAAAAATTTGCAGACACATTTGTTGAATCAAAGCACTTACAAATAAAATGAGTTTCAAAAAAATATATTTTCCAGTTGCTAACAATGCTACCTATAGACAGTTGTGACATGTATGGTAGGTTGTGATTATCAGTCGCTCCAGTGTCTGATTGGATAATGATAATTAGTGGGTGGAAATTAGCTCAGCATTAGCTTGTCATGCCTCAACATCATTCCGCGGATTAAATCCTTCTATTATTCACACATTTTTTTACACATTTTTTATTGAAACATGTAGTTTTGTAATATTTGTGGATAATAGAAATTACATTAATTCGTGGACTTTTACAAGTACATAAGTACATTTTCAAAACTTAATTTTGATTTTTTCTGATCATAAGAACAAGTAAGTAGTTACACATTACGCGTATTTCAGTGCTGGAAATGAGCAAAATTGACAGGTGCAGTTTTAAGCTCCCGTGCAACCAGAAACGGGAGTAAATTGTACCCTGTAAAATGTCGGTATCTGAATTTTGAGGGAATACTTTCACGAAACACCAGAAACTTGAAATGTATAAGGGCCTGCTGAACAAGAGTAATTTCCCATTGGCCACAGGGTGCAGCTTTCTCAAAACAACATACATTTATATTCCTTCAGAGTATATTAGTGCTCCACAATATTTTTCAACGAGTGGATTTTTTAGATCCCGTAAAATAGATAACACAGGTGCTGACGGGAGTGATTGCACTCCCACCCGTCTCATTTCCAGGACTGGTATTTCCAGTGTGCCATATATAGTAACCATTTAACCCATTTTTAGCACAGGATTTCACAGGTGTTGGAATCAGGGTTGCTAATGGAGTGTACACTTTACTTTGATTTACTGTGGTAAACAAGCTCTGTTTTACTGGTAAAATAGGACCCAGTCACCAATGCCTTGGGTGGAAATCCTCTAACATGGGAATAAACAATTGGTTGTACTTGACTTTCTATCCATGTTGCGGTCACAATTAGCCAATGTGCAGAAATCTGTGACCATAAACATACAAGCCAGAAAAAAAAGCGGACTGTCATCTGCAAAATGAGGTCCCCAGAGGGTGAATTTGGTGATGCTACCCTGCACAGCAAGGTAGCATCACTAAATTTACAGCTCTGTGAACCTTACTCTGAATCAGGGTCTCAAACCTAAACAGAAAGAGGTACCCAGAGGATAAATTATCAACCAATGCTAACCCTGGTTCTGTGGAGTATCAGCTGCTTGTCACTGCTTGGTGGTTCTCTCCAGGTACTCTGGCTTCCTTCTCCCATGAAACTGTCCGACACAAGTTGACTCTGGCTGTCAAAAGTGTCATTAAATCCCACTAAAAGAAAAAAGAATGGAGTGCCATGACTTTTTAGTCAGGATTGTAACTCCCAAGGTCAAGGTCTCACTCCATTCTTTTGAAACAGCTTTGTCTCGTCCATAAAAAAAAATATTCAAAGGCCAGATCTTGCAGATTCACACAATGCTTGTTCATGACTCAAGGCTGGTCTTCTTTATTGAGATTTAAGGACACTTTCAACAGACTGGGTCAAATCATGCTTGACAGTTTTACAGATGGCGGAAACTGGGGAGTGACCCACTGAACAACTAGCAGCTTAAAGGCAAGGGGAACATTGTTGTGCAGAATCAAGCCTGAAAATAAGTAATCTGTCATTTGCAGAATGAGGTCCCAGAGGGTGAATTTGCTGACCCTAACCCAAGTAGTGGGCTAAATCCCCCAATTTATCCTCTGAGTACCTCTTTCTGGTTAAGCCCGAGACCTTGATTCAGTCTGTAAGGTAACATCACCAAATTCACCCTCTGAAGACCTCACTCTTCAGATGACAGTCTGCTTATTTTCAGGCTTGTGCAGTATGCCTTAGTACACAACCATGCCCCCACATGGCCATCAAGATTAAGTATCTTGCCAACACACAAAATACAATTAATGATTGTCAGGATTGAACCTTAAACCTTTCAGTTTAATGCTCTGACCACTGAACCACCATACTACCAAGGGTGTGTCTTAACCTTGAACCAAGCTGAAGATCCACAAATCGTTTGTATGTTTGTTCTTATTTATGTTTAATGACACTTTTGACAGCCAGAGTCACCTCATGTCAGACAGTTTCACGGGTGGAGGAAGCCAGAGAGAAGCCGAAGAGAACCAACAAGCAATGGTGAGCAACTGTCAGACTCCCCAACATACTAACTCCACACAAGTAGGGTTAGCATTGCTTGAAGACAAGTGCACCATCGATGTGCAGTATGCCTTGGTACACAACACCACCGTGCCCCATGTGGGCAATTGGAATTAAGTGTCTTGCCCAAGGACACAACGCGGTTGCCGCAGGTGGGATTCAAACTGTGGACCTCTCGGCTTGCAGCTTGCATCTCTACCGACTGAGCCACTCATATGTTTGTTCATTCTGACTTTGTCTGGTCCATTAATCCTTTGAACTAGAAAGGCAGCTTTTCCAGCCTTGGAACATGATGTGTCATAATTTCATGAAGTATAATAACTGTTATGTGAATGGCATAGCTGGGGTTCGAACCCACACCAAGAGAGTTTCCTTCGGCAACAACTGCCTAGAGAAACTATACTGAACCACGCACACCACTTGGCCACCCACAGACCCCAAGAAAGGTATGATAGTTAAACAAGTATATATGAGGTCAGTACAGATCACAGTAATTCTGTGTGATCTGTACTAACCTCATAAAAACTTGTTTAACTAGCATACCTTTTTTGGGGGTCTGTCGGTGGACGAGTGGTGTGTGTGGTTCAGTATAGTTTTGCTATGCGGTTGGTGCCAAAGGAAACTCTCTTGGTGTGGGTTCCAACCCCCGCTATGCCATTGTAAACAAAATCAGCATCCTTGATTCTATGGTACGCGAAAATTTGATAGAGAAGTTCTCACTGATTTCCTTGCAGTGCAGTATGTAGAATTGATATAATTGATGCAACTGTTATTTGAATGTGTGGAGTTGACCAATGAATATTTTCAATGTGCAACCCTAAGGCTGCACATTGATAATATTAATTGCTCTACCCCCAAATAATATGAACTTTTCCCGATTGCTGCCACTGAATTGACATGGAAGATACCGCCAGGGTTCATAGGGTTAAAATGATGCAATGCTTGCACGGGACTCAAGAGTTTTTCATGACCATGACCCATGGTCAAGATTCTTTGGTCAAGGTCACAGGCTGTTTGTTCGTTCCAACTTTGTTCAGTCCAAACAAAAAAAATTCATTCAGATCTTCTTCATTTTTCACACGATGCTTACTCATGACTCAAGGGTGTGTGACATGACCCCATTCGGACTCCCACGTTGTGTCCTTGGACAAGGTACTTCACCCTGATTGTCCACATGGGGGCATGATGATGCCGTGTACTAAGGTGTACAACACGCCGATAGTGCGCATGTCTTCAACCAATCTAACCCTGCCTTGCTGCAGTGCGAAGTTAGAATGTTGGGGAGCTGGCAGCTGCTTGTCACTGCTCCGTGGTTCTCCCCGGCACTCCGGCTTCCTCCACCTTTAAAACTTTCACCAACATGATATGACCTTGGCTGTTAGTGTGTCGTTAAACCCTAATAAGTAAATAAATAATTCTGATGGAATGTTGTGAGAATCTGGTTAATCTGACACAACATGAAAGCTTGCTGGAATACTAAGACAGAACAGTCCTCGGAATTATCGACGGCATTCGGCAATGCCGTCACAAACGCCGCCGCCGTGGGGCATGACGGCAGCATTTTCTTGCCGTCGCAAATTGGCAGCCATAAATTTTTTTACTTGTCCCAATCACCTGAAGTCCGTCAGAACTGATCATCCAACCCTACATAACATATGTTTTATAGGCGTAACTGGTGTATAAAATCAATATTTGTGGAAATATCTAATATTAATTAATTTGAAAGTAAGTTTGTACAAAATGTATGTGGTTGAAAAACTGTTCATAACCAGTTGTTTTTCGTTTGTTTGTGTTTTTTCGAAAGAACACCCTTGTTGACTGTGATGCACGTTTAAAATAACCCAGGAATTCCTGGGCAATTCCCTTTTGACGTCACACCTTACATAAATACAACCAATCGAATTCTTCGTTTCATGAAAGTATGCTAAATTGGTGTACTGAGACAATGCGGCAGTTCTATTGGTCATTGATGTAATCTCAACAGAGCATGTGGTCATGTTCCATTTTAATTTTAGCATTCTCCACTTGTGGCATATGTAAACTGTACAATCTCAAACAAACTGAATTGGAAAACAATCAATCAGTTCAATAAAAATATAAACGCATTGAGCACAAAACAAGGGCGAGTTGGAAAATAATTCTTGTTGTGTTTATCGGGTCAGAGTCAACTCGCCCCGGGTTGATGCGCAATGCAAATATTTCTGTCTGTAACAGTTACTGTCAAAACCGATAGGCTAATAATGCATGGATGCGAGTTACAACCAGCCCCTAAAATTAGGACAACCAGTCAATCAATTGATCACTTAATCGAACTACAGCTTGTCCAACTGACCACCCGCCAGTGATCTCTTGTCCATTCGAAGTCAGCTGTTCCAATTAATGATTATTATTCACTTAGTGTCATAATACTGTCATCCAAACAATTCAATTCAAAAGTGCCGTCGCTGATAAAAATTTGCCGTTGCAGAATTTTTGGCGACGGCAATGTTGTGCCGTCGCAATATTTTCCTAATTCCGAGGACTGGACAGAATACAATGAGGGTGGAGTACAGAACCAGGAATCAATGATCCTTGATGGGAGATTTTCCTTCAATACATTAAATATAGGATATAAAATCAAGTCCAGCCAATTCTTTATACTCATGTTGCCCATTTTAAAGGACTTTCACCCCATGCATTGGAGAATTGGTCCAATGTTTGGGGAATATCCAAATGATCTCTCATTAATTTTGCAACCCGATTGCAGTCTGATCGAGGAAAATACCTTTGTTGTGATTATTGTAATGTGGTCAAAAGAGTTTACAGTCCAAAAATACCTTTCGAGTTATTGGCTCACACACACGGATGGACACACACACACTTCAATCACTATATGCCACCCGACTCAAGTCGGGGGGCACAAAAAGAAGGCGGCTAGATAGGGGAACACTTTTATATGGGTCTCATTGTTCCGCCACAGATACTGACATTTCTGTCCCATGCCAATGGGATTCGCAGCATCAAATTCAGTTTCCTAAGCAGCCAAATACACATTGCATGCCAACACTAGCATTAACAATTCCACTAACCTTTTTTTTGGTAAATTGGACTGAAGTAAAAAAGAATTATTTTTGTTTACACTTATTTTTGTAACAGGTGCACACTTCTGGGGAACCCCCTGATGCGCATGAATATGTAACAAAGTGAACAGTCAACTTTCTTTTTTGAATCCGTGTTTGAATTCTCAATTTTCAGTCAGAATCAGTCAATCGCTGTCTACGATACAAATTCTGCACCTCTTCAGTGTACTAGGACATCCGTCGTAACAGTTTATCGAAATTAGTGTTGGGAGGTTAACCGAAAATACAACTCGGTGTCGGTTGTTTAAAAACACCGACCGACCTGAACGTGAGATAACCGTCAGTCGGGGCACACATGGTTATTCAACTGCACAATCTTGAATGCTGTCACTTTGTGTAATGTGTTAAATAAAAGGGGGAAAATCACAGAAAAAAATCAGAGCCAGGTATTCCTAATAAATAACTTTTTTGGTCCACTAATATAATCGTATTTACGTATTAAATAAACTTTCTTTCGAGTGACAAATGAATGAAATCATAAAAATCCCCCCATTCAGTGTGAGATTGAAAGCGCCATCTGGTTTTGGAAAAAAAATAAAACAAACATCGAATTACCAAAATGACCACACACTTCACTTGAATGCAATATCCATGCATCTGCTGGCCACTATCAGTAATTTCTACATATCTATTTGAATGGAATTAAAAAAACAGTTGGACACTACACTTGTTCCAATAAGATTTTCAAGACTGCAAGCCAGGATTGGGGGCTTTCAGTATCAATACACAAAACTTAACACGATATTCATTAATTTTCATGACATTCAACAACAACGGGAAAAGATTGTATCTGTAAAATGATCATTTTATCAAATGCGGTTTCCTTTGCTGAACTAGAACTTACCACTTGCTCCACATCTATACTGTCTGATATATTTATTTTTACATGTATTTTTAAAAGTTTGAACCTTGAAAATAAGTTTCAAATTCACAGTGAAATCCGATAAAAATTAGGGTTACGACGACCTAAATGAGCAACTTTTACTTTGTAAAATGTTTAGGGTCGGCATAATTGCTTAGGGTAGGGTCGGTCTGGTTACCCAAAACAAAGAGATTTTTTTTTTTGGCCAGACATTTCACATCATTACACCTTCAGCATTTTTTCCCCAAGTTGCGCATTGCTACTTCAACATTTTCCTTTTGTCTTGTGTGTGGTGGTGGTGGTGGGGGGGGGGGGGGGGGGGGAGGGGGAGGTGGAGGGGGAGGGGGAGGGGTGGCTGGCTTCCCAATGCTATTCAGCTGTATATCTGTGAACAATCTTCATTGTCTTCTGGATTAATGGTTCACTGTACATGTGCTGCGCTATATATAATCTCATAATTTAGAGAGAGGGGAAGGTACACTTGCATTTTGAACTTTTATTAAACCTAATATTTGGGAAAAACTCAAGTGTTTATAGTGTTTAATACTTTAATATTTTTCTCTAAAAAAAACAAAACCGGAGTCAATTCTTTTTTTAAAAAAATCGAGTAGAAAGCGAAACAGTGGAAAATTTTTATAAACTCCCAACACTAATCGAAATTTGGCAATTCTTCAATGAAACATTTTAAAACATACCACAGACTGAATGTTTTCCTGTTTGTCCACCTGATTTAATTGAAGTTCGTGAAGTGGAGAGTTGTTGTTTACAACTGTTGGAAACTAGAGGTACTGTGAGCAAGCTCACAAAGTGATACCCCCCGCGCCTGAAAAGTATAAGTTACATTATCTCCCCTTGGAAATGTCAGAACGGAATTATATTGCTTCCTGCACATCTTCATATGGAGTTCTTCTATTGTGTAAAGTTTCATGAAAATTCTTCAAACGGTTTAGGAGGAGTTGTGCTTATGAAGAGGGACAGACAGACGGACGGACGGACAGGGTGATTCCTATATATCCCCCCCCCCCAAACTTTGTTTGCGGGGGGTATAATAATTAAGACCTAGTCTGTCATACTATAGTGATATGGAATCAGATTCTGCACTGTGGATTTTCCCCCTCCAATAACCATCCCCACCTCAGTCCTTCGGCATATATAGGACACCTTGCTTAAGAAGGTCTGTGGGCCCCCAGACACTCAGTTGCCACCTCTGACTATTTAATATAGCTTAAGAAGTGAGAAACGTACCAATAAGTAAAAAGATTTAATGCAGCTAGCACGATAAAGTCATGCTCGCTGTGTTGAACACAGTGAACACTCCTTCGTCAGTGCTGGAAATGAACAAAATTGATGGGTGCAGTTTTAAGCTCACATGAAATCAGAGACAGGAGTAAATTGCACCCGTAAAATGTAATAATATAGTACATGAGTTTTCAAGGGAATACTAACACCAAACACCAGAAACCTTAACCCTTTGAACTCTGTGGTATCTTCCATGCCAGTTGAATGGCAGCAATTAGAAGAGTCCATATTCATTATTTGGGGTAGACCAATTAATATTTTCAGCGTGCAGCCCTGAGGCTGCACGTTGAAAATATTGATTGGTCTACCCCACACATTTACTGAACAGCCATCCTATTTAATGATGTTATGACGTATCATTTTCCTGGCCAGAAAAGTGGCAGCTTGGGTCCAAGGGGTTAAATGTATATGGAATTGCTGAATTATGACAGTAACTTGCCACTGGCCACAGAGTGTTGCTTTCTCAAAACAACACACATGACAACACACATTTATATGCCCTCACAGTATATCAGTGCTCCACAACACTTTTCAACAAGTGCATATTTTAGCTCCCGGAAAATAGAAATAGAAAAAATAGAAAACACAAGTGGTGACGGGAGCAATTGCACTCGCACCTGTCTCATTTCCAGGACTCCTTCGTCTTGCCAACTGCACAGTCTGTTGGATATTCAACAAGATCAAGCAATTCCAGGTCTTGAAAAACGTATAGGAACAATGTACTACTCCCTCAGAAGAAAAGTAGGGGAATGGCATTCCCCCGGGAAATCATCACTGCAGATCCAAATAACTGTATTGTATCACATAATGTTGAATACACATGGTAGTCGAATAAAGTATACTAGATACAGCTGATACATACCCACTGAAGGATCTTTATCCAAGGTAGAAGTCACTGAAATAGACAAAAAAAATGGTGCATTTTGAGGAGATATTTTTATGTCCCCTGACAAAATTTAAACAGGTAGTCATTGTTACACATTTTCATCTGTCCGTAAGCCTGTCCCTCCCTCAATACAGATTTTTGTTTATGCAAGATAACCAAAGTTTGTTTTGGTGGAATGTTTTGAACTTGGACAGCTTTGCTTATGATCACAGCCAAGTTGCATCTTCCAATATTTACTGCACATACAGTGGAGCCCACTTAATTGGATATCTCTGAATTGAATAATCCTGTTGACTGAATATAACTTACAAACACAAAACCATTTATGGTACCTTCAAAACAAAACTGGCTTGTTAAATGCAAATAGGTTATAGAGTGTAGTCAAGTTCTGTTAGGCCACACAAAGTAGATTTTCTGTTTCTAAGGCCAAGTTCGCAACTGCCGACCGGTCTTGATTATTACACTGACAGTTCAAAAGTTCAGAACATCAAAGCTTTGAAGGTACCTAAAAGAGGATCGTCTTCGTTGTTTACTTAAGGTAAGTCAACTGACTTGAACTTCATTTTTAACGACTTCAAAGAGGGAGGGGGGTCCATCTAGGTACGATTAATCGATTTTTATTGATTATTTCCGATGATTAATCGATTCCTAAATTAAAAAATCATAACATCCCTACTACCAGCTAATCTATTATATTGATCGTGTTTGAGCTCTGTCAGACAAGCAATACACTGGAGCCTACTTAATTGGATATCTCTTAATTGTATTTCCCTGTTAATTGAATTAATTGAATATAATTTTCAAACACAAAACCATTTACCATACCTTCAGTACAAATTTGATCTGTTAACTGCATATGGGTTGTAGAGTAAACTCCTGTTAATTGTATATAAATTTTTATAAGATGTCGAAAAAATTACTGTGACGCGCACCAAATTCCCCTTATTTATCAACGTTTTTGGCCTCACCACATCCAATACAGGCATTTATTCTATTATATCTTGTTTGACAGAGCTCTATGAGCTCTGTCAAACAAGATATTATAGAATAAATGCTCAGTTTACCCCCAGAACACAGAAAAGTGACCAAATCCCTGTTAATTGTATACTCCTGTTAACTGAATAATTTTCACTGGCAAAATGGATATTCAATTAAGAGGATTCTACTGTAATAGAATAAATGGTCAGTTTATTTCTGGAGCACAGGAAAGTGACCAAATCCCTGAATACTCTTATTAATTAATAATTGTCAGTGGCAAAGTGCTTATTCAACTGACAGAGTTTCAATGTAATTCCATGGTTATCACATTTCTCTTGATTGTGCAAAAGCTTTGTGTTTGATTTCTGCACAATAGCTTTTGTTTTCTTCAGTTCTGAAATTTTAACATTTTTCAAATAATAAGTAAGCAGAAATCATGCTTCTTTTTCAGCTTCTTAGTCAAATTATACTATAGTTGTGGCCATTTGATTTTGCAAAGATCTTTGATATGTTTTGGTTTCCTACAATAACTTTAGATTTCTTTGTGATAATGATCTATATATATTTATTGGTCGAGTTGCTTTAACAACCAAGACCTATGGTTTGGCACCGGTCAGTGTGCATCCGGGCTGGTGGACATCCTCTTATTGTTAGAGCAATAACTTAAACAAACATTCTCAGATTTGACTAATATTTGCCATACAGGTCTTTTGCAATAACACCTCTAATTCGAAAATTGGCCCAGCTCAATTTCAAGTTATGGGCCTTAATTCGTCAATTTTTATGAATTTTGAGCTCATTAGTGCAATAACTTGAACAAACATTCTCTGATTTGACTAATATTTGCCATGAAGTGCCTTGCCGGAGGACACAAGGCAGTAACTTCTGGTGGAGATCGAACCGTCGATCCTTTTGGTTTAAAGTCCAAGCCATTACCACTGACCCACTAATGATCTATATCAGAAATTTGGACCAAGTTTGAATTTCAGTCTTTTGGTGTGAGTATAGTAAAAGTTGTGGCCCACTGATTTTTGGTTTCTCAACAATAACTTCTCTTCTTCATTCTCTGGGAAGTGAAACAAGTAAACAAGCTTTGTTTTATGGTAAAATATGGCCCAGTCACAAATGCGTAGGGTAAACAAGCTCTGTTTTTCAGGACCTAGTCAACATGAAAGATTGTAAAAGTTTGGGTTTTCGCAAATTTTGTTTTGTTTCTGTGGGTCTTTTAAGGTTATTGATATTATATAGACATAAGTTACTGAAGACCATTTCGATAATATTAAACCCTTATTTTTAAGTATATTTCAGAAATTTGAGGGGATTTTCAGCCAAAAGTTACTTTTTTCTGGTTGTAAGAATTAGCATTTAGGTTAGCTTTAACCCTTTACCCAACATAACGACCAAAACCGGCCAGCGCTATTCTGAAAAATCGCCAATTAATTTTCATTATTTTTTCATTTTTTGTCTCAAAAACATAGGTTATGACCCCTCATTGGAAAGAACTCATCGACCTCGTTTCAATGAGGGGTCATAACCTATGTTTTTGAGACAAAAAATGAAAAAAAGTAGTTATTCAAGAATTTTATTTGCAAGTGTTGTCTGCTTTTCATGTTAGGTAAAGGGTTAATGGAGATTGTGGGAGTGCAGTGGCTCAATTGGTTGAGGTGCAGACTGCAAGCCGAGAGGTCCTTGTTCGAATCCCACCTGTGGCAGCCATGTTGTGTCCTTGGGCAGGATACTTCATCCCCATTGCCCACATGGGGGCATGGTGACGTTGTGTACCAGTCATGGAATTCTGACGCAAGCGATTTTTAGCTTGCCTTAACTGCTTACACAATTTTATCCGGCATAAGCGTTTTTTTGCTCACCTACTTTCAACTATTTTCGATGGATGACGGACCATGGAATGTGTGTACAGAATATGCTGGGTACATGTGTGTGTGTCGGCCACTGCATGTACCAGTCCCCCTGAACTTCTTGATCGATCTGACCACACTGGGGTGGAGGGGATAGTAAAAAATGAATACGGGTTCATTCATTAACATTTTATTAATTCATTTAAAATTGATTGGCTTGAATCACTCGAAGGAGAAATTACCCAACCCAGTATTAACACCCTTCACTCTGATGTCAAAATACCAAAATTTCAGGAAGTTGTTTTTTCCCATAATGCGTCTAGAAATTCACCCAATTCAATCTCGTTTGACAGAGCTCAATGAGCTCTGTCAAATGAGATTGAATTGGTTAAACTTCTAGTTGCATTATGGGAAATATTTTCTGTCTAAAATTTAGATACTTTGACATCAGTGTGCAGGGAGTTAACTAAGTCTTTAGAAGATCTTTGTGAAGCAAAAAAGTGAAAAAGATTTCAGGAGAGCAATTTGCTCGCCTAAGTAGGTTCCAGGTGAGCGATTTATTGCCACCCTGGATTTTTCAGAAATCCAAGCCTGGTGTACTGCACGACAATGGTGCACTTGTCTTCAACCAATGCTAACCCTGCTTGTATGGACTTAGTATGATGGGGAGCTGACAGTTGCTCGCCATTGCTCGGCGGTTCTCTCTGGGTACTCCAGCTTCCTCCACCCATAAAGCTGTTGTGGTTATGATTAGCCATTGTGCAGAAATATGTGACCTTAAATACCAATAAATAAATAATGGAGATTGTGGTGCCTTAACTGGTAGATTGCTGAATTATTTTTGCGAATTAAAATTTGGTCACCTGTTTTTGCCTTGTTACAGTTGATGGGATAGTGCCCATAGACACTCTCCCATCAACTGTAACATGACAAATCCATACAGACTAAACAATTACACTTCAAAGATAAAAGTGAAGCACAACCACAGAATATGAAGCCTTTACATTGTGATCTTTACTGCAGAGTAAAATCCAAATATGGGCTTCAAGTACTCTACCAATTAACATCAGGCCTGACATTCTTTAGGAGTGCAGGAGTGCTGCTCGCCTACTGCACACCTAGAAAATATTGAGGAGGGCAATTTATTGCACCCCTTGATTTTCTAGAATGCCAGACCTGTTTGGGACTGCTTTTAAAATCTATTATCATTTGTCAATGTTGCATTGATTCACAATAATTCATGACCTGTTCTGTATCGCATTTCAATACATTTTGAGTGTAGAAGAGAGTCACGTAAGAATTAAATGCAACATTTTTAATAATGAGAAGATGTGTGTGCCAATTTTTCCATTATGTAGTTGAATATAGTACAATTTTTCAGTCACAATAGTAATACCTTGAAGTAAACATAACAATAATAGCAAACAAGTATACGCATTAAAAATTCCAGGTGCAAGTGCACTCCCATGCAATTTGAGGGGGGCAATTGTTTTGCACTCCTTGATTTTCTAGAATGCCAGGCCTGTAACATCTCATCATTGTGCATTTTTGGCTCACCTAAATCAAAGAAGTGAGCTTAAGTGGTGACTTTGGCAGCATCAGTGTCGTCCGATGAAAGTGTTCAATTCTTGCAAATTTAACCGATTTTGACCCTCCTCCTATCTACACTGATTTTATGCTTTAGCATTGCAGATGGTGCCTCGTTTCACTTCACTCAAGAGTGATATATTTCCAGAATGATGAGACCATGACACCCCCTCCCCCACACATGCACACACTATAGATCCTACACTTTCTATACAGTACCCAATGCAAAAGTGTTGAACCTCCAAACAAATTACAATAAAAAACTACCTGGCACACAAACTGTCACTTCATGATGAATTTCACTTCACTATATATTTTGCAGAAATCTCTGCCAGGCATCAGGTCTGGAAATAAAGGACTTATAACAGGTTTATACGCTATATGGCATGGTGTAACCTATAGGAAAAGGGCTGTTGCCGTGCTTCTGCCTTTATTACACCAGTCATGCTGTTTTATGCTGATAGAGGATTTCCACCTAAATAAATATCAACAACTAATGCGTGATCACGCCAAAGTAAGATCATACATTAGTTGCTGTATTTATTTTGGCGGAATTTTTTCAAAATGGAAACAGGATACCATTCTATTCATATGTGGATGCAATACTCAATCTTTGAATCGAGACAGTTCCGAAAGATTGTCAAGTCTTTCTGGGAAAAACATGCGAGATTAGTAATTTGATAAAATTATATTGGTTTACTTTGTCGTAACCTGTAGTTTGTTCTCATATTTTATAATCGACATAACCCACGTGTAACCTAAACCTGCGGATTATTTCCAGGCCTGCAGGCATCAAATATGTACACCTGAAATATCCAGTTATCAGTGTTACATATGTTTCATAAGTTCTAATAATTGTGTTATGTTGCAGATAAACTGGATGTCAGGTGTCAGTATATATAACAGAACAATAAGGCTGGGTTAAAAATACATGTGTCCCATATATTTACAGGGCTTATATTTTATAAATTGGGGAGAATCCATTTGGATTCTCGTGAAAATGGTTGTGGAAATGCATACTTACTATGGGTGTCACAGGATCCCATGAGGCCACCATGGTTGAACCCCTGTTCATGGTTCATACAGGCAAGGCTACATCAAATTCAAGGACTACCGGTATTCAAGGACTTTTCAAGGACTCCTGCACTTTTTTCAAGGACCATTCTGTGACAATTATTTTGATCAATGTATCAATATTTGCTGAATTTGCAGGATAAACACAAGAAAACATTGATCCCACTTAATTTCTTCTTTGATAACTCAAACACTTCAAATTATTTTTTGGAAAGCTCTCCCGTAGAGCTGCTTTTCAAAATATAGAACCTTAGTGAGCACGCTCACATACCCCACGCGCCTGATATTTCAAGCTCGGAAAAGTGTAATTTTTAGGAAAATGACCCGGAAATCTGTTACTTGTATTTTTCAAGAGTCCAGGGCCCGTAATTTCCGCAAAAATCAGCCGAGCAGAACGAAACACAAACTTGTTCTGTAAGTCATTGTGGTAGACTCACATACTAAAATGGCCGTAATTTCGATAATATCTGAAAGCGTGTAGAAAAAAAGTCCGGAAAACTGTAATTTTGATGAACTTTTCAAAGTCTATGGGGCCGTAATTTTGGTAAAAATCAGTGGAGCAGAACAAAACCCAAACTTGTTCTGTAGGCCACCATGTTAGACTAACATATCAAAAATCAGCTCAATATCTGGAAGCGTGTAGAAAAAAAGTCTGGAAAACTGTAATTTTGATGAATTTTTCAGAGTCCAAGGGCCGTAATTTGGGTAAAAATCAGTGGAGCGGAACAAAATTCAAACTTGATCTGTAGGCCACCATGTTAGACTCACATACCAAAAATCAGCTCAAAATCTGGAAGCGTGTAGAAAAAAAGTCCGGAAAACAAGTATGACTGACTGACGGACTGACAGGCGGACCAGTCAAAAACATTATACCCCCGCAACTTCGTTGCGTGGGGTATAAAAATCATGTCAAGTGTTGGATTTATCAACAAAGGTAAAATGTGGGGGAAGTTACTTTATTATGGTTATCCTACAACTGCAACTGTGACAAAACATACCAGACTTATACCAGACCAGTTTTGTTTGTATCCAAATTGAAAAGTGAATCCTGTTTCTCTTTATGATTATCGGTGCCTGCATCACCTGAAGCAGAGACCGAGTCCATTGTGCTTGTTTGTGGTAATTCCGAAGCGTCACTCGACGACCCGGTTTTCCAAGACCAATGAGACAAAGTTACAAGTTCCCCAGAATTTTCCAACATTCTCATACACACTTTGTGCTTTTCGCTCCTCGTATGTGATTTCAGGGCACTTTCACCTATGCGGCTGACGTCAATAAGTTTCAAGCAAACAGTGCAATTCACTTTGTGTTTGTCAGACTTGCATTGTTCAACCCACTGTTTGTACTCAGAATTCTTCAGCCATGCCACGTTGAAAACACACTTCCCCATAATAAAAGTCTAGTATATTTAATTTTGAAGAGGATCATGTATTCAAAACCATCGAAGCATTGAACAACTAAAAATAAACACACAACAGGAAAACGATTCACTGATAAAATGCATGCGCAAATTTTTTTGAGAGTACCAATCTGCAGTAAGAACTGAATACAGGCCACTAAAAGTAGCCAAGTTTCACGTCCAAAACAACGTTGCGAATACGTTTAAAAAAACATATTTTCCACAAAAAAGTCTCCCGTTTTCTACATTTTGGGGTGAAATCTTTCAGAATTACATACACACTTATTTGAAAATTCAAGAGCTTTTCAAGGACACCTGTCAATTTTCAAGAGCTTTTAAGGAAAAAAATGGATTCAAGGACTTTTCAAGGTAAAGGTGAAAATCAAGGACTTTTCAAGGCATGTGCGAACCCTGCTGTCGTATACTGATAACACATGTTCACCCTTTACCCAACACAGCTCTTTAATTTTTAAACCATAAACTGAATTTGATAATTTTTAAAAAAGTGGACAATATTAACCAATAAAACCTTACAAATATGGGTGTCATTGGAACCGGCTCGTTGAGCTGGTTCCAATGACAGCCATATCAGTACAATTTTATTGACAAAGTGTCTGGCTATTTCAGGTTATGTTAACCTTGTGTTGGTTAATTTGCTGACACTGTGTTAGGGAAAGGGTTATATTGGCTCAATTCTTGTCATGCGATTCTTGCTGTTTTTGTTGCACAAATCTTTACGTGAATCGATTCTCTGATTCTCGTTGAAATATAATCCCCAATTTACCTCCAGAAAACTTTAAACAATTCTGGATCCAGGATTTGAGTCCTGAAGCCAGATTATAATGGGTAAGACACAAGAGGCCCATGCTGGACATAGAGGTGTATGCTTGTGGTATGATATTGTCTGTAATAGCACAAGGGCATCCATTGGTTGGTGGACGTCCCAAGTGTTGTTGTGGATAATCCGGTGTCCCCTGGTCTCGGTGCTTGAAAAAAAAATATGAGGGGGAAGGCTGGATCTGCCCACACTCAAATTGCATTCAAGTACCTCAGATCTTCTGGGGAGTTGGAGGGGATTTACCCTGAATCATTAGACATGTTGGGAACCCCCTCCAGACTCTCCTACTCTGCAACAAGATTGGCTGTGGAACTGCACAAAGATGTCACATTAGGGCCTACAGTTAGATACAGCTATACAAGCCATGAGACACTGGCAACCTGTCTTGAGAGACCACTGTCTTGAGACCACCTGTCTTGAGAGACCACATCTGCCAGGCACCCATTGGTTTTACTCTATAATGGACCTGCTATGGGAGACCACCTGTCTTGAGAGACCACTGTTACCTGCGCTGGAAAGGAATGGTTTAGCGCGCCGAAGGCGCGCAGGGACAGTATGAGAAACAAGCCCCTTTCGACCCTCAGTGGCTGTAAATGATTGGTTTTCGTATGTCCAGGCGTGTCAAAGGAGGAAAAGGTAGGAAGGAGGTAGCTTATCCCTGTCTGTGTTTCTTTCGGCTCTTTTTCTTGGGAGGTGGTTGAGATGGTGATGGTTGAGATGGTGATATGGGTGGCGATGTTGAAGCTAGATACTGAGTTCGCTCTAATGTTCTTCTTCCCTCCTCTAATGATTTCTTGGCCTTCTCTATCACGATGGCGAGTGAGGACTGAGGTGGCTGTTCTGCTGTGGCTCCCGCTCCCAGGCTTCCCGGTAGTGAAGGAAGAGGGGAGTGAGGGGTGGGAGGTGGTGAAAAAGCAACTTCCAGTTCCTCCTCAGTCTCCACTGGACGTTCCTCATCCAACTGTACCGGCTCAGGAGCCGGCAGTTGATTGGGTGTACCAGTGGGACTGGGAGGGGAACTGGCGGCTGCCTCCAGAGCCTCCACCCCCTCACTCAACTCTTTCTTCCTATTCCGGAAGGCCTCCAAGCGCCGGGCGTCCCTGCGCTTGGTCTATGGGCTCTTCTTCTTTCTCTTGATCTGTCTCTTTTCCTTTTCAGGGCCTCTGTGCCCCTTCGGGTGAGGACCAGTGGGAGAGGGGATCCTCTATCCAAAGGTACTACCTCTCCCCGAAGAGGTTGGTGTTGTAGTGGTCTTTTCAATTTCAAACTCAACTTTCAGGTGGACGCTCAAGCCTATTTCCTGGATAGTCCAGGAGACAGAGCATGAGACGCCCAGAGCTGAAATGGCTTTCACTAGTCTATCTGGAAGTTCCATGGCTATCTAGGTGATGTTCACGCTCTGAAGTCAGATGTGTGAATGACTGTCGCGCGCACGAATGGCACTGTTACCTGAACGAAATGATTTCGCACGCCAAAGGCACGCAGGGACGGTATGGGGGACAAGCCCCTTTCGACCCTCTGTAACTATATAGGATGGCTGTCACATGTCTAGGCGCGTTGAAGGAGGAAAAGGATCCGGTACTCGGCAGGTGTCTCCAGTAGTGTCCAGTTGTGGATGGGCAGTATCATTGGCTGATGTCGGTTGAACCCTCGGGTGAGGACCAGTGTGGGAGGTTGGGTCCTCTCACAAAGGTACTACCTCTCCCCGAGGGTGCTGTCGATCTGGATTTTCGAGCAAGTATAGTCTGCCGCTTCGAGGATGATTTGAGTGGTGGCCATCACTGGCAAGTATAATCTGCCTCAGGCTGTCTCTGTTTGATAGGATGTCTTTGAAGGAAACAACAACGACCCCATTCGGGGACCACCAAGAAGAAGATCCGAACTTCCCTGGTTCGGGGGCAGGCCTGCATTGTAATCCTATTGGGTTGGGACAAAAGATGCGCAATGCGCTTCCAAAAAGGGGTAGAGGCGGGACGCAGGACCAACACTCGCCTCCCTTAAAGTGGTTGACCACTTTTAGGGATTGAGCGGAGGATGTTCAGGAACCGTGGGGGTGACTGTTTCCATAATGGTTAGACTGTCTGTAGCGGTTGTTGGGGTGCCGGTCAAAAAGCATCTTCTGTGTACCTGCTTAAAAGAAGAAGGTAGAATTAGTTTTCATTAGGATATGTAAACTGTGAAAATAGAAGTAACACATTTTGTTCAATCTTTAGGTTTTAATCTTAAGTTGAGTCGGTGATGGCAGCCCTTTCTGGTAGAAGGCCACAGTTAAGCTGTTTTTCTGCCTGTTTATTCACCTTCTCGTTCCCTGATTACTGGTTTGTTTTTATAACAGTATTTAATCCTGAAGTAATTTTTAGTTGAATCGGTGAAGGCAGCCCTTTCTGGTAGTAGGCCACAGTTAAGCTGTTTTTCTGCCTGTTTATTCACATTCTCATTCCCTATTTATTTAGTTTTTAACAATATTTAATCCTGATGTAATTTTACTTGAGTCGGTGAAGGCAGCCCTTTCTGGTAGAAGGCCACAGTTAAGCTGTTTTTCTGCCTGTTGGTTCACCTTGTCATTCCCTAGTTTTTATTCGAACGGTCTTAGTTTTGGTTACAATTTTTGGGCTTTTGTCGGCTTTCGCATATTGCTCCAAGTTCGGAGATTAGTTCGCTGTCGGCTAACCGGTCATGATTTTTCGCGGCCAGGGTGGCTAGGTGGTCTTTAATGGTGGGGATATCGGCCCTGTCATGGAGTGTTTTGATGGGTGTGTCCCATGGGGCACGGAGGGCAACTCTAAGCGCGTGATTTTGGACCCTCTGGAGTTTTCCCATATTAGTTTGGTTGAGGTCAGCTAGTATTATTGCACCATATTCGAGTACTGGGCGCACAAAGGATTTGTATAGTTTGAGTAGGGTGGACTGGTTGGCCCCCCCATGAAGTTCCCTTTAGCATTTTCAGTAAGTTAATTTATTTGGTAGCTTTTTTCGCCATGTCGTCGGTATGTTTGTTGAAGGACATTTCACTTCTTTGCATTCTGGGAGGGTGTTATCCATAAGTTTTAGGTCAAAATCCCGTTTAGTTTTCTTGCGAGTAAAGGTGATTCGTTGGGTTTTATTGGCGTTTAGCTTAATTCTCCATTTGGCACACCATTCTTCAAGCTCATCGAGAGCGCATTGCAGGGGTTTTTGGAGCAGATTGGCCGTATTGTTAGAGTCCCAGAGGCCCTTATCATCCGCGAATTGGGAAACCTGAACACGGTCATCGGAGAAGCTAAGGTCATTTACGAAAAAGATGTATAGGAGGGGGCTTAGGACAGATCCTTGGGGGGTGCCTGCTTCGAGGGGGACACTGTCGGACATTTCATTGTTCACTCTGACTTTAATTTCGCGATCATTTAAGAAGGAGGATAGTAATCTAATCAGTTTCATGGGAAACTGATTAGATTACTTTCCTCCTTCTGTTACCTGGTACCAACTTGTATTTTTATGCCATAATGGCCCTGTTTTGAGAGACCGCCCCTTTGAAGACTGAAATCATGACAAAAACTTTTTACCTGTTCTAGAATTGGAAAATCCATTGTGGTTATACTAACATAATTAAAAGTATTAAAAGCTCTTAATTGGGTTTCAATTGCTATTCAGTTACATAACTCATTAAAGATTGAGATGTTTTTGTAGGACCCCTGTGAAAAGATTACGATTATTGCTGAATAAACAATTTCATACATATCTGAAATGTGACAGATAGGATAATAAAAATAAATTTGCGTTGAAAATCTTCAATGAAGATTTTCAACACTAATTTATTTTTATAATTTTTATAACAGTCCATTTCAATTTGTTACAAAAACTTCATAAAAAAGAACAACTACAAAGTAATTACAAAAATCCATTCTTCTCCATTTCTGAATTTTGTGGTTGGTTATTCACTGACTTGAGAAAACCTGAAACCTGTTATGAGAGACCACCTGTCTTGAGAGACCACTTTTGTGTGGCCCAAATTTGGTCTCTCAAGACAGGTTCTGCTGTACATACATTTATATATACTTACAGGTAAAGTACACCAGCAGACCCATAAGGCATGCTCCCAGGAACACTGAGATGACTATGTAGATGGCCTTGACCTCACAACGCTTCACAGATCTTTCCGAGTCAGTATCCCTGCAATTTATCTCCACATCTTTTGGATCTGTATAACCACTGGAGTCCTCTATAGAAGAAAACAGAATAAAAACAGATTGTGTGCTATGTCCAGAGGTTGTAGCACACCCAAAAATTGTATTTCGACCTGTGGCACCCTACACCTCAGCTCGCCATTGGTTGGGACTGTGTGGACTTTTCCCTTTGCTTTCTTGGAATATAGGCTTGAAAAAAGTATTTGTGTTTCTCCAATTGGCAGGAAAAGTTGATTGATTTTTTCCTGGGAATATTATGAACCTCACCTTTTTATATGTCCGTTTCAAAAACTGTTGTACAGTGGAGCCCACTTAATTGTATATCTCTTAACTCAATAACCCTGTTAATTGAATTTAATTTTCCAACACAAAACCATTTACCACATACCTCCAGTACAAATTTGACCTGTTAATTGAATATAGGTTATAGAGTAAACTCCAGTTAACTGAATAAAAAATCTTGTAACTTGTCGAGAAATTACCGTAACCTGTCAAGAATTTACCCTAACTCCCCCCCAGTTTTCTCTCTCCTCTGTTTATAGACCTATTTCAGGGCTTATATTTCGACGAGAATCCCAGAATCGATTCGCACAAAGATTCGTGCAATAAAACCGGCGAGAATCCATGTAGATTCTCGCTGCACCTCTGCTGGGATTCGCGTGAAAAAAATTGAGTCAATTTAACCCTTTAACTAACACAGCGGCAACAAATTAACCAATAGAAGGCTAACATGACCTGAAATATCCTGACACTTTGTCAATAAAACCTTACAAATATGGCTGTCATTGGAACCGGCTCATTGAGCCGGTTCCACTGACAGCCATATTTGTATATTTGTAAGATTGTATTGGTAAATATTGTTCATTTAATTATTTTATCATTTATTTATTATTTATTGTTTAAATATAATCAAACTTAGTTTTAAAAATTAACAAAGTGTGTTGGGTAAAAGGTTAACATGTGTTATCAGTATACAACAGCGGTTCAACCTTGGTGGCGTCATGGGATCCTGGAACACTCATAGTAGGTATGGATTCTCGCAATCATTTTCACGAGAATCCAAATGGATTCTCACAAATTTAGATGAAATATAAGCCCTGTTATTTGGCCTCAGTACATCCAATACAGGCATTTAATCTATTATATCTTGTTTGACAGAGCTCATGGAGCTCTGTCAAACAAGATATAATAGAATAAATGCTAAGTTTATCTCTAGAATACCGGAAAGTGACACAATCCCTGCTAATTGAATACTCCTGTTAATTGAATCATTTTCATTAGCAAAGTGGATATTCAATTAACAGGGTTCCACAGTATTATGTAATCAGTCTATCCATCCGTGAACATTTTTGGTTTTCAACTCCTAACTCCAGTCAGGATTATTAATCTCAACCAAAGTTGATATGTGTATCACCCAGCTAGTAATACAGGCCAAGTTCGAATATGGGTTCCGGCCAAATATTTTTACATGATTTAGGGCCCTTTTCGACTTAGAATTTGACTGTCTATTAGCATTAATATTTTGGGTTTCTGACCGATAACTCCAGTTTGTATCATTTGATATCAACCAAGGTTGGTACAATTCAAAATGGCTAACAGGCGTATTTAGCCCACCTGGTGCTCTTGTTTTAATTTGCTTGTTATATTGCAGTTAAGGCCAGAAAAGTTGATGGTGATGTGGATATTATCAAACTGTATTGTTATACCCCCCGATAGGGGAGTATACAGGTATCACCCTTGTTATGCAAGTTGCATCACGTCACTGGCTTAATACTTTACTGCTGGACTAGATTTAAGTGTTGATTTTTGGCATGCAGGATCTTTCACTCTTACACACTTTAGTCTGTTCTAGTTTAACAGATACTAAAATACACGAACTGTCTTCACCTAGTCTGTCATCTCAAAAGTAGGTCATAAGATGAATCCAGCGCTGTACAAGTAACAGTGGCGAATGATGAAATAGAGAAAGTTATGCAATCACTTAAACCACTGACCAGTGGTAGAAAACGGAAAAGGAGTGACTATCAAAGGTACACTCCAGAACAGCGAGCTGATATACAGTTAAAACTAGAAGTCCTGTCATGAAATGCACACAAACAGCATGTCGATCTGCGTGTTAATCTATGCATTATGGCCATAGTAAGGCTATCAAATTCTGGACATATGGCCCGTGCACCATCAATGTTTCAGCCAATGGACCTGTGGGTAACCCGGAGGTCCATTGGCAGAAACATCACATGTGTTTGCGATGAGTAACCAGGAGTACCTGCCGTGCTTTGGATGCAATTCGATATGGAATTGCGCGCAATTCCTATGCGCAATTTAGCCTAGATAAGCGCACAATTCGTGACAGGACTTCTAGTTTTAACTGTAGCCAAGTTGGCAAATGAAAATGGTGTCACCAAGGCGCTGCATTCCTTGACAAAAAATATCCGAATTCACAGTACGGAGCATGCAAGATGAATATTGGCATAAACTTGTTACAGGCACATAAAAGGGAAGACTGTTTTTAACCCACTAAACAAAAATCATATCAGAACTCTATTCGTTCCAGCTTGTAGCACAGAGGAACCTCAACCTCCTGACATAACTGTGAATGGCAGATTAGAAGGTTTGGTTAAACAAAGCTTTATTAACTGATATTCCAGTGAAGAGTCAAAACACATTTCGAAGGGCAAGGAAACTGAAGACGTCAGAATAGACTTAAGTATAAGCCAAATAAACTCCATTCATGTCAACTGGGTGTTATCGGTATTTGACCAAGTGTCCAAAGACAAAGACTGTATTGAGAATGGCTTTTGCATTGCGGGCATAGCAAGCATTTTGGATAAATATAAACTTTAGTGGACCTTTTCATGCTAATTAAATAATTACCTGGCTTGTGGTGAAATGGTTTTACTCATGTAATCATGCTTAACTTCTTTGAGGAATTGGTATGTATTCATGTGACGACAAGTTGCAAATTGAGACGTGTGTAATAAATAGACAGAACATGATGTGTGTTTGAATCAGTGGGTGTTTTACATAACAAGTTGGAATGGCGTAGTCATATTTCGCGAGAGCCAAAGGCTCGAGCAAAATATGATTACGTCATTCCAACGAGTTATGTAAAACACTCACTGATTCAAACACACATCGTGTTCTGTGTTTATTACACAACCCATGCATTAAAATTCATTTAAATAAACAAATTTTAATTCCCATATTTAAACCCAAAGGTAAAGAGTCTGTTTGTTTTGAATGAAGCAGTACTGATCAAATGGATCGATAAAAAATCAAAACAATCTTTTCGAAACCAGTGTTTGTTGAAATTCGTATCTCTATTTCTCTTCGGCTGGTGCCCATTCCCGCCTAACCATTTTTACCCCCCAATCCACAAAATTTGCATCAAAAACCGAAAATTACATGTCCTATATGGTCCTCCATACCTTTACTCCACTGCGCATGCGCAGTGTCAAGGAGGTCTCGAAATTGGCGCAATTATCATTCTTACAACCAGTGCCTGGTAAGCATTATGTACTCAGCGGGGAGGTATGAGTTCCCAACTCATGGGAGGGCCATCCCCGTCTGGGTCATTGGTAAGTATAAAAAATATATAAATTACTATAAATTTTTTAACATTTTTATACTGTACCAATGACCCAGACTTAGCTGAATAGTAAAAAGGTTGGAGGGCCTAGGACATAAGGAAAATCCAATAGGCTCAACTACATGTAACAGAAATATCCCCTCGAGGAGAAAGGAGAAATAGGCTTTACATGTATCTTTCTTATTTGCATCAAAACGAGAAAGACACAACACCATTCTGTAATTGAGCACAATAACATCAATGATCTCTAGTAACCTCCAGTATAACCCGTTATGCTAACTATTTTTACAGGAAAGCCAATAAATAAAGGAAGTCCAGAGAAATGAGACTCTTTATACTCATTAAAAGTGTCCGAGGATTGTATATTAACGCCCGTATGACACGTGACATATACAAATGCTTCACACCGAGCTACACTTTAAAAATATTACATGGATGAGTAAACATTAGCTTTACACTTTAAAACCATCCCGGTACCGACTCGGAATTACTGACTCCAGGAGAGGTATTCCCTTGCTTTTCACTATAAAGCTGGTGACCTAAGGGAACACCCTCCCCCCCCCCCCCCCTTCCCCTTGCCCTGGATCAAATACCCCAGAGCGAAGAGGGCAGCAGGACAGAGTCAATGCCAGAACAGAAAGCCTACATAACTATAGTTGCAATTGCTTAGTGGACGACATTCTGAGCAACAGATAACAGACCTAAACAATGCAGATCTCCAGAAATGGACTCAATAATTCTAAGATACAAATTCATGAAAGTGGAAGGCTGAGACCAATATGCAGCCCTCATTAGATCTGTAATAGCAACACTATTAGCGTAAGCCCACGATGTAGAAAGAACTCTTACTTCATGAGCTGAAATCTTAAGCACAGACTGCTGAGTTGAAGATATTATCATAAGCAGTACTGATAGTCAGTTGAATCCATCTAGCCATAGAATGGACCGAAATGTGGAGGAAGCTTCCACGGCATGCCCTACAACAGACACCTGAGTAGATTAATCCACGGTATTTGTGGAGATAGAGATGCTACCAACAGAATTTTGCATTGAGATTATTTTAACTTGAGCAATATCTGCTGAATAAACGGTGCTGGAGGATACGCATATCCTATCATTCCGTCTCACGAGATCGATAGAGCATCTACTGCAAACGCTTGAGGATCCGAACATGGTGACACATACGTCTGCAACTGATTGTTGAGATGCGTCGCAAATAAGTCCATCATTGGCCGCTCTCATTGGTAGCTAATCTGATTGAATACTTGTTTGTTGAAAGTCCATTCTGATGGCAACAAGCGGCCCCTCCGTGAAAGGGAGTCCGCTAATACGTTCAGACGACCCGGAATATGACGGACCGATAGGAGAACTTGAGGTTCTAGTACAAACAGAAGGATTCATTTCGTTAACTTGAATAACAGAATGGAATGAGTGCCTCCCTGGTTTCGAAAATACGCTAATACCATCGAATTGTCGGACAGAATTTGCACGTGAGCATTCTGAATAACGTTCATCTAATGACGTAGCGCAAGCCAAATTGACATCATTTCTTGATGTTTATGTGCTTGATTGGGAACTACAGATCCCAAAGACCCTGGCACTTCAAATCCGTTGGGCTCAATGTTGCGTCCCAACCTGTTTGACTGGCATCTGTCAAAACTGTAAAACTCGGATCCGGCAATTGCAGTGGAACTCCCTGAGTTAACCACTGAATATCTGCCCAAGTCTGAATCTCTTGTTCACTTGATTTGACAAGAGGATGTCCGTATCGAGCAAAAGAATCTTGACCCTCCAAATCTGGGTGAGAAAAAATTTGGAGAGGACAAGTCTGTAGCTGCCCCATCGGAATAAAATCCACGGCTGCTCCGCACAAACCTATCTGTCTCATGAAATCTCTCGCTGAAACCTTGTCTGAGTGAAGACAATAGTGAGCGTAACAACTGATTAATTTCGCTCTGGTTACGGCAGACGAAAGAGAATGTTGTGCATCTCGAAGCTCATCCCCCGGTGGGTGAATGACTTGGACGACACCAGATCCGACTTCTCCTCGTTTACTTATGAAACCGAGACGTCGGAGCAATAGAAGCAGATTCTGCGCATCGTTCTGAAGTATTAACTCATTGCCGTACCTCTGAAGAATGTCGGCCAGGTCGGCCGACGTTACTGCAGACGAATGAGCTCGGAAATGAGTCATTACCGAGTTCATTATTCGAGTGAAAGCCCAGGGGGCTAGATTTGGACCAAAGCACATTGCTCGGAGCTGATACACGACTCCTATGATGAGGAAGCAAAGTTACTTTCTGAACGCCTAATGTACCATGACGTGAAAGTACGCATCTTGAGATCTATGCATGTAGCATAGGCGTAAACACGAATACTCGCTCTGACCGATCGGATGGTCTCCATATAGAAACTTGGAGCTGCGATCAGCTTGTTTATCCAGCTCAGATTTATGAGTGGACGGAACGAGCCGTCTGGTTTTGGAACCAGAAAAGGATGGTTGCAGAAACCTGGAAATTCCTGGATTTCTACGATCTCTATCACGATCTTCTCCAGAAGAGACTGGACTTCTGATGGAAGCGAGCCTCTTTCCTGCGGATTTGACGGAAGCTGAGTCCATCTTGGACTTCGAGTTAACGGAGGTTTTCGTTTGAAGGACAATTTAGTCCTTCCGAAATCACCCCTCGAATTCAAGGGACATCCGTAATCTACTCCCAATTGATTGAGAAACTTGACAGTCTTCCGCTCACTGGAACATGATAGAGGTTAATACCATTACCTCCTGGTCCTGCGAGGCTTGCGGAAGGAGAAACCATGTCCTCCACAGCCCGCACCTCGCCCCGTCGACCTAGGGGTGTCTGACCGGATGTCTCGGCCAGTAATATGGCCCCTACCTGAGTCGCTACCCTGATGGTCTCTAGAGTAAGACCTAGAGGACGCATAGGAACCTCTATTGGAACTTCCCTTGGACGTATTCGCCCCAGAAGTGCCTGTCCTACTCTTCTCAGCTGAATCCGACTCTATGGAAGCGGATTTGAATAGCAGAGAGTCTGAAGCTTTCTTAGTTATCTGATCATAGATTGCGGAAAGCTTGCTGTCGAAGAGAAACTCTCCGTAGACCGGAGCGACTCTGAGAGAGTTTTTCACCTTACTATCCACACGTGTGGATGTAGCCACATCTAACCAACTCCATATTTGCCACTAAAAGGGCGGAGTTATACGTGGAGAATGCTAAGGCCCTTGAAAGAACTCTTAAGGAGGTTGTACATCCTGGAATTCTTTTTCCTTTGAGACGTAATGACAATGTTCTGGTAAGGTGATCTGCGTACGATAATGCATCTAAGCCAACCCTGCTAGACGATATTGTCGTTTCCAATGTCGTGGTTGGAACTGACATAGACGACGGTATAGACAATACTAGGTCTTCGACCTGGTCGTCCAGACGCAGAGGAACTCTCGGAATGCTCTGTCCTGCCGTTTCAAATTTATTCCTTGAATTGATGAAAGGCAGATGAAGAGCATTTGCCAATAAGAAACCGGACCTGCCCGTTTTGGTAGCAAGTTATATACAACATCATTCAATAGTTCAAATGTCCGTGATCTGGTACAAGTTGGTACATCTGGGCCCAGAGTTTTTCACTAGGGACCTCTCTCGCTCGCAGCCCGGATGGACCTGGAAGAGCTAGGAATCGGACTAATAGGCTTCTTCCATACCATCCTCGTATCCGTCATCACTGGGTGTGCACGTAGTATTTTTATAGTGCTCGCATCACCCAAATCTCCTTCTTGGACGGCAACGGACCAACCCGGCTGCTGAGCCACTCGATGGATGGTCACTACACCGGGCGAGCTAGCGGACGCCAAAGCCGACGATCCTACTTAGGACCTCTTAGGCAATTGACGTATCTGCATGAGCACTTTTACCGCCAGCTCTTCATTTGACTGTGACCACGGAAGCACACTTTTCGAAGACATTATGGAACATCACTCTGTTCATGTTCCTCAATGAGGCCTGTGGAGCCGTGGTCCTACGTAATTAGCCGCTGGAAGCTCCAGGGACATTCATTCCTGCATTTATATAATATGCGAACGTCCCAACTGGAAAGGCCTCGCGTCCTTGGCTAGCAGATGGAGGGACCTGGTAGACGTGTATTCCTTGGTCAGCGAAGCAGGAGCACCAGGGACGTTCATTCCCGCATTTATATAATATGGGAACGTCCCCTGGAAATCTGTGGTCACGTAGCCAAGGTGCGGTCGTGTGTGTTGACGTGAGGATGAGGAAGCCAATATAACAGCCGCGTCGGACTGTCTATGCGAAGGAGCGTCCCGAGCAGGAGGAGTGGACGTATGGTCCGACTAACGAACGAACATACAACAACATCGCGGCACAGATGTTGATGTAAGAGAGAGGGGGGCCTCTCTCGCTCGCAATCCGGATAGACCTGGATGAGCTAGCTACCGGACTGACAGGCTTCCTCCGTACTATCCTCGGATCCGTCGTTGCTGGGTGTGAACATTCGATGTTTATAGTGCTCGCATCACCCAAACTGCTTCCCTGGACCGCAATGGACGAACCCGGCTGCCAAGCCATTCGTTGAATGGTCGCTACACCGGTAGGACTAGCGGACGATCAATGCCTTCAATCCTACTAAGGAACTCTTCGGCAATTGTCGTATTACCTTGAGCACTTAGCTGCTAGCCCTAATATTGCAACGACAGAGACACACTTGTTGAAGACATCACGGAAACATCACCATCACCCTGTTCGCGTTCCTCTGAAAAAGAGACTGATAAAGTAGAGTGACCCTGCGGAGAGAGGACCAGAATGGACCCCTCACCGCTAACAAAATACCGTGACACACGTCTCCAACGTTGTTATTCCAATCAACACACACTGAGCAAGAATTAGTGCGAATACATTGACTATAGTGATGAACCGATATGGTAAACAAACCATCGGCCGATACCGATGTTAAAAATTTAATAATCGGCCGATACCGATTCCGATGTTTTAAATTCCATGAAAATGCGTGATCGAACCCTGCAAAGTTGCAATTAGAATGTCAATGCGAGGTTGTGTTTCTTGGTTCTTGGTCAACTCGACACCAAATCAACTCCCCAGACAATTTATCCGATCGTTTTGTGCAGTCCATTCCTCAGTGGGAAGAACGGAATCACCCGTGTCAGATTGACTCTCCCTGCATGGAATACTACATATTCTCCCAATAAGATTAAATCCTATATACATGTATTTAAAACTCATAGCAATCCTGTGGGAACTCGTACACAGATCGACAGACACTGTCCTGACTCTGGATAAATCCGACTTATTCCTTTCTTCTCATGCCAGTCATAAGCCCAATATTCAATATGTACGTTCAGAATAGATCTCTCCATTTGACCATTTTGAAAATCACGTGATTCTGCCCCACCATGAAATGGGGCTTGACGTTTCGTACAATTGTAGGACGTTTCGTGCACAAGCTACGACGTTTCGTAAACGGGGTTATGACTTCCTTGAGCCTAGTAAAGATAACAACCCCGTATGTAAAAATAATTTATACTGGATTATAATGCCTTACAGTCTATTATTTCATATAAAAAATACTTAAAAACTCCAAAAATTTGCCTGTGTACTAGTGATGGTATATGTACGAAATGTCTTCTTTTGAAAACGAAAGTCAGTATACGAAATGGGATCAGGGACAACCCGCCCCAGGGACAAACTGCCTGACGCCTATTTTTGGGGCGGGTTGTTCCACTTTTTGGGGCAGGTTGTCCCGATTTTTTTCTGATTTTTGAAGAAAAAGTTTTTGGGGATACATGTAGTAATATATAAAACAAATGTTTACTCACTTTTTTATCGAAAAATTATCCAATTTTATCGAAAATTATCCACAGTGATCCTATTAAAACATCCCAGAATGACTGAATTAAACTAATAATAGTTGTATACTGAATTTGTTGCATGTAGAGACAAGTCAGAAGTGGAGTGTTGTTTTAGTCATGTTGTTTCAGTCGGGTACCCACTAAGGGAAATGATATTTGTTTGATGAGAAAAATCAAATGAACAGACATGTTGTTTCAGCGTGATATGGATTCATCACAGCGGTGATCGCTTTTCCTTTATCTAAAACTAATAAGACAATAAATGTGCCTTTTAAGCTGTCAACAACAACCATTGACTTAGATAAAGCCATGGACACGTCCGAGACAACAAACAGTCAAGCCACAGAAGCATCCATTAATGAGACTCCCACAGATACCATTACCACAGATACTTCTGATAATAATAATTCATTCGGAATTATTCCTGATATTAATTTTAATATCATCATAATTAAGTCCAATAAACAAATCTATTGTCCGCTAATTAATAATGATCATATTATAAGTAATAACAGCTGAATAGTTCATGTGTTATTACTTATAATCCAATCATAGTCCAATACCATAGTCAAATAGCTCATAACTGTGGCGCATGAAAAACTTGGGGCGAGTTGTCCCAGGGCGGGTTGTCCCAGCTGGTTTAGGCCTTCGGGGGGTTCGTGACATTTCGGCCTTGAGAGTTGAGACATTTCGGCCTGGGATGTTTTGGCCGGGACGTTTCGGCCCCATAATTATATAAAAGGCCGAAACGTCCCACATTGGGAGGCCGAAACGTCTTACTTTTTAAGCTTTTACCAAGTCATTTCGGCCCCAATAAATAAATATTTGCGTAAGACGCAATAAATATTTTCAAATATAATTCAACATTTACAGTTTTTCACCTCTGGAGTTTTTTTTTCACAGCTCAGTACATAATTAAACACAATGACAAGCTGTCAGCTGTCACCCATATAGATGATTCTTGAGTTTGGTTTTCACAACTCAGTTTGTTTTGAAAAACAGCAAACCATCATATGTCAAACTTGAAAAACGACTGAAGGAAGCTTGGGGTAAATGGGAGCATACCCCCCCCCCCCCCCCCACCCCCACCCGACACTCTCTTAAATGAATTTCTCGTTGTTTGGCAGTGACTAAAATAAGCTACAACTATTTGATTTTTTACTGATTTCATTTAATTTAATAAATTGCCAGATTATGCCCTGATAAGTCTGTACCATTGTTATTTATATTTGTCTCAAGTAATTTTGCGTAATTATTCATTGAAGTGGCTCCATTCAGCTTTTTCCACAAATAAACGGGAAAATTATTTTATTTTTTACGAGATTTTGTTTAATTTAATATATTGCTAGATAAGTCTAAATTTGTCGCGTAAATATTCATTGAAAGGCTTCAATGAATCAACGCAAACTTATTTCAATTCTATCAGATTTAATATAATTTAATGCATTGCTAGATAAGACTAACCCTAATTTTTATATATATCTGTCACAAATAATTTCGTGTTTATTCACTGAAAAAGCTCCACTGCAGCATTTTCAACGAATAAACGCATATTATTACACTTTTTCAGATTTAATATTATTTATGTCGTTTAAACCCATCTTCTTTCGAATTAGTGAAATAAAATTAAGGCAGAAAATCAGTATACACACATTGTCAGAGCATTCTGCGGCTGAATCTATTTTATTTACGTTCTCCCTCCACCCTCTTTCTTCGAGGCCGAAACGTCCCAGGCCGAAACGTCCCAGAGCCGAAACGTCTCAAGGCCGAAACGTCCCGATCCCGTTTTGGGTGGGTTGTCCCGTTCCCTACGAAATGCCTGTGAACGAAACGACACTAATCTGCCATGGAATGTGCATGGTGTATTGTTTTCAAAGAAGATGCCTTGTATAGTTTACTTCACTTGTCTCCCACCAGATTTTATTTCGTAATACAGTTCTTATGAATAAATGAAAAATGAAACCGGCACCGACAGTCTGACACGATTTGTTTTAATAAGAATTGTGCGATTTCCAAAACGGAGTAATATAGGAAGGCTAAATTTTAAACAATGATGACTGATGTCACAACTTAAGAAACTGGGCCGAGATTTCCAGGTAATAAGAATCATACATGACCGTGTGACAAACTGAAATTGCGGTTTAGCTTTAAATTATTCATAGAATATTAAAATGCCCCAAATTTTAGAATCAGTAGTGTTGACACGTTCCCCGGACGTTT
Organism: Pictodentalium vernedei; assembly: GCA_031216915.1. NCBI lineage: Eukaryota > Metazoa > Mollusca > Scaphopoda > Dentaliida > Dentaliidae > Pictodentalium > Pictodentalium vernedei. Next base: position 62,560,906 of record CM062291.1, on the reverse strand, counting down.
CAGGTGTAAACACTGTTTACGACGATATGGCCGTGAGTAAAAAAAAAACAAATTACTAAACAATCGGCGCACCCCTATCGGCAAATGATGCCCTTTTTGCCGATGCCGATGATTCACCGATTACCCCATTATCGGCCGATGCCGATGGCCGATAATAGGTTCATCACTAATTGACTACAAGAAACACAATGAGAATTAGAGGAAGATTTCCTCGCATTACAATTTGAACAATATTTTTTCATCAAGAAAAAATATACACAGTCATAGTACTCGCACTAACCCTTGAAACAAAGATACATAGTATAATATATTCCATTATAACATTTCAAAAGAAAATAATTTCAAAAAAAAAATTTTTGAAAAAATTTTCAGAAGAGCCCAAGTTCCCAATGGGAACAATGAGCAATAAAATGGATCCCAAAACCAACCAAGTGTGGACTAAAATCATTTCAAAAAATTAATGTAACACTTACGGACAATATTAATGTATCTAGCTATGAACTGAACTAAGCAAAAGACAAGTAATCACTGTCAGAAGTAACCGCTGTCAACATAAACAAAAAGTGTACAAAAAACAGAAAAATGACTCCAGGCACTGATAAACATGGTCCGAAATCAATTACCAATTTAAACACTATCTGATGCAAAACAGAAACTTCCAGAGAAGAAACTGCAGAACATCAGATGGTAGATGCAGACCAAAACGCCTAAACACCCAAGGGTGAGGACATAAACATGGGCAAAAACAGAATATTATTCTGTTACATAAGGACTACGCCTCGAAAACAGGCAACATGAAATAATTTCGTAAAAAATTATAAGTTACAGCCCTGAACATTTCCTGTCACTGTTTCTTCCTCTCATCCTTCTATTTCCTCATCAAATCCACCATTTCTCTCATAATTATGTGTCTGGCATCATTTAAACTGAGATTTACAAGCACAAATATCAGTGAGATGTAACTGACGTGAGGGTCAAACAAAGAATAATAATTGCGCCAATTTCGAGACCTCCTTGACACTGTGCATGCGCAGTGGAGTAAAAGTATGGAGGACTATATAGGACATGTAATTTTCGGTTTTTGATGCAAATTTTGGGGATTGGGGGGTAAAATTTGTGTTTGGACCTAGATGTTTAAGAGTTAGCACCAGCTAAGTCTGGATCATTGGTACAGTACAAAAAATTAAGTACAAAATTGTGCAGATTTGCAAAACAGCTGGGAGAAAATTTTTTATAAGAAGTTCAAAGCACCACGTCAAGATGTACGAAGATTTACTGAAATAAAGTTGACCAATTTAGATATAACGGATCCACAAAACGAGACGGTCACGGGACTGGGTTAATGTTCTGGTTGGAAATGACTGGGGTTTTTTTTTTAAAATATTATCTCATGTTTGGTTAACTAATTTTTTGTAAACCGACTTTATTTGGACGTTTTCATTTTCACACTATGCAACAGACTGTCGATATATAATTGTATAACAAAATTTGGAAACTTTTCGAAGCATAACTAATGACTTGATGGGAAAGGAACAGTGCTGGGAAAAAGTTCCGGCTTGTACATCACCCATTGAATACAGAATCATTTATGTCATAGCAGCTATTCCGTTATATACAAGGGTTTAAAGTTGAATGGATGTGTAATAAATATAGTTTTCATTTAATTATGTTGTTTTATTATTTATCTTGTCACCGGTTATAGCAATCTGTTCAGTGTGAATGCAGATGATTGGCTGGGAAAATCAGGAAAATGAAGATAAAATCACTGCAAAATTTCATTTGGATTTAATTTCGTTCTTTTTTGCCAATCACGAAAATAAAGAAATTAAATCCCCAGTGAAATTTTTGTTTGTTAAATAAGATATATGGGTTTGTATTTGAGCTCCCTATGGGAACTTCAGCATTCAGAAACCTTCTTGCAGAGACTTTTCAAATTTGGCATTCAGTATTCTAAGCAGGGTCAGATTCAAATTTGTGCAAACCAAGTCCCTGTGTTCGTGTTTTAACTTAGTTCAGTACAAGGAATGTTCTTTAAAAATCTTAAGATCAACAAGTATTTATTTGATATTTGATACACAGCATCCTAATGGAGGTCAGATTCAAGTCTGTTCAAATTAAGGCCCTAGGTTTATATTAAGCCTCCTTATGGAAACCCAAATTTTAACTTGGTGCTATATGAGGAAAATTCTTAAAATTCTCCTTTTTCAGACCCACCAGACAGACTCTTTTTAGCGTCCCCTGAGGTTAAAGGGTTAATGGAAGTTGGCAACTAAGGCCACAGTTAAAAATGCTAGATTTTCAACCCTGCCCACCCTGATTTTTTAGGCCTGCTTTGAAAACGTTTTTTTATACTAAACATCATGTTAGCTAATTATGTTAGGCTTGTTCTTTTTATTTTAGTGCTGCCACGGTTATCCGGATAACCGGTTAACCTGTGGTTAAAACTTTGACCGGTCAAGAAAATGTTTTAATCGGTTAACCTTACATTCACTATACTCATCGTATTTGTCCGTGTATAAGTCGCCCCCGTGTATAAGTCGTTTGGGATGCAACGGAAATAGGTAAGTTTTCACGAGTTACCACGTGGTGAATAAGATAAAAGAATAAAGGAAAATTATTATTAAAGATTTAAAAAATACTCGCATTTATTTGTTTTTCGTTGTTTGTTTATCACCCCAATGTTTTCATCCCTGTCAAGAAAATCCAACGCTCGTTTGTGACTGAAACTTCATAGTTTCAGAATCAGATGATTCAGAGCACCATTTGCGCCGTAACCTGCGCAGTTGTTGTGATTAAGTTGTTTTTTCCGGAACGCGAGAACGTTTTGGAAAAACCAATAAAAATACAACAAATGCGCAGGTTACAGCGCAAATTATTTTCAAATTGTTGTCCCACTTAAGCATTGCTGGTGCTACTGAAACTAACTTTACCTGGTGCACGTGTTTGTAATTTATAACCAGACATTACACATCAGTGAATTGGAGTTCAGGGAATAAATAAATACGTCTCTCCAGGTATTTCTGGCAAACATTTAATGTGTTATTATTTATTTTTTCGTTGTTATTTTGATGATTTTGTATTTTTTATGGTTTCATCCATATTGGCCCCACAAACCTGTTGATTTCCTATTACATGTACTGATGTAAACACATGGGCGATTGAACAACAACGACTAAATAGAATACTTCTTTATTATTATTTATGGTCAATGTAAATAACATTGGCCGGCCCGATATAATAGTTACAGTTGAAGCAAGAACACACTACAAATATAGGTACCTTAAATGCGGTTAACCACGATTAACCACGGTCAAACACGCTGGTTAACCGGTCAGAAAAAAGTCTTAACCGCGGAAGCACTATTTTATTTGACAAATTTTGGATGGTTTTGGGCCCTTTGAATGGTTATTTAAATTTTATAGTAAATTTCCTTTCCCATATCTACCACAATTGCTTACAACTGGCTTGCATTACAGTGTAAGTCTCAAACTCGGAAGTATACTCTCTATTTTGATCTTTCCCAAGTGATTTGGGAAAGAAAAGTGGTGCAAAAGCACAAAGAAAAAATAAGCCAAAACTGGGTCGAGTGTTACCGGCGAACACCCAGTAAGGGATGCTCTTCAAGAACAGATCCACAGCTTCTGGAACCAGTGCGCAGACGTGTAAGCAATGGCTCATTCTTTTGAATCTGCCAAGACTGGAGTTATGTGATCAGCGGGGAGGAAGGATTCTTGCCCGAATAAGAAGATGGGAGGGCCTCCACGTAAACAATTGTGATAGGTATAAGAAAGGAAATTTACTATAAAATTTAAATTTCTTATCAACCTACCTTGCAATTGTTTACAACTGGCTGAATAGACAGTAGGAAGAGGGAATCACATAACCAACACCCAAATAACCCAACTGCACTGGAAACGTGGACAGAAGAATTCCCTGGGCCTATAAAACCATAGCATCACAAACATTAGTAAAAGGCAGTGAAAGATGAGGCATATGGCTCTGTGTGACATACAGACAGAAAGGACAGTAACCAGGCACAGAGCTGGAACTGATCTTGTAAGAAGCCTAATGGGCCGGTAATGGCTAGGGTAGACAACAGCCTGAGCAGAAGAAAGAGGGCCCAAAGAATAAAGGTTCTCAGACCGCTCCTGCAACTGACGCAGATAGAAGGTGGAGAAAGTAGAAGCATTTCTCAAGTAGACTGCCTGCATAACATCCGACAACTTGACGAAAGTTAGCATAAGCCTAGGAGGTAGACAAGACACATACCTCAAGGGCAGAAATACGATTGGTAATACAATCGTCAGTCACTAGACGAGCATAGGAAGTGCAAATAGCAAGACAAATCCATCGAGAAATGGATTGAGGAGACATCTGTCGACCAGGAATAATAAAAATCATTTCCTGCCTTTCCTAATGAACTGCGTCCAGTTGAGATAAATGTAAATTGCATGAACTGGACAGAGCAAAGAGTGATTACCCTCAGCAGAAGGAAGAGCCCTGATACAGATTGGAGGAGTAGTTTCTGGCATTTGATTCTTGGCCAGAAATGAGCAATCAGTGGTAAAAGTAACACTGTTGGCGGAGCTCCTGAAAAAGGCTGGAAGAAACCGAGAGGGCGTGAAGCTCACTCACCTTTCTGGCTGAGGCAAAAGCCATCAGAAAAGCTGTCTTGTATGTGAGAAAATGCATATCCACCTGGGATAAAGGTTCGAAAGGTGCCCCCCCCCCTCCCCTCCAGCAAAGCAGCCCCCATGAAAGATTTTATCTTGGGGTAAGCTGCAGAATCCTAGACCTTTTCAAAGAAAAGTGCCGAATAAGCTTGGAGAGATACAGATTAGTGCCTATACAGCGCGTTCCCAAATACGAAAAAGGTCTCCAAAAGCATGGACCTGTACCCTTTGATGGTAACAGGTTGGAGACCTCGAGAATCAAACAAATATACCAGAAACTCTCCAATCTGTGTTATCGAAGGATTGGCATAATCAACAGAGTGATCAGCACACCATCGACAGAAGACCTTCCACTTAGCCGCATAGGTTAAACCAGTGGAGTGCCGCCTTGAAGAAGAAATGCACTCTACTGCTCGTCTCAAAAAATCTCCACAGAGACAGGACCTGACAAAAGATATGCGTGAAGGCACAATGAAGTCGGGTGACCTTGACAAAGAAGGTCGCAACATAGAGGGAGACGTGCTGGAACGCCGCCAACAGAAAGAGGAGCTGATTGATCCGCACCTACTGAGACAACAGGGGAGCGATCAGAATGATTCAACAACTGCAGGTTTGTATCTTGGCTAGAACCTGAGGCAGAAGCGGAACCGACGGGAAGGCATAGCCAACTAGATCGTTCCAATCGAGTTACAGAGTGTCCACAGCGAAAGCTAGAGAATCTGCACACAGGGACACGAAAGTGTCCAACTGATAGTTCCAACGGGTCGCAAACAGACCGATGTGGGGACGACCCCAGATATCGCAAAGCGACTGAAACACTGCCTGTGAAGCATCCACTCTGTGGAAATGACCCTGCCCCATCGGGACAAGGAGTTGGCAGGGACGTTCAGACGACCGGGAATGTGATGAACCAACACCACGGCATTGACATCCTGAGCTAGTAGTAGAAGATCCCAAGCAATTCATACATCGGAACCGAGTGCGTGCCACCCTGGTTCCAAATGTAAGCGACCCCTGTCGAATTGTAGGACAACAGAAGGACCTGACAATTCGAAAGGTGGGGGATCCACTGCCGGAAACTCAGAAGAAGAGCCAGAAGCTCCTTCTGGATCATGTGAAGAGCTGCTTGATCCCGGTCCCATACACCATCAAGGGAAAGAACTAGATGATCCAACTTCGCGCCTCATCCGAGATCGCTGGTATCTGCCGTCAGAATACAATCTGACATGGGCAAATCCAACGAAACTCCCTGCATAATTCACTGAACAACAATCCAGGGAAGAAGGTGACAATGAAGAGATGCTGGTAACTGTAGCACCAGATCCAGAGGATCGACATTCGGCCTCCAACAACTGAGCTGGAAGTGTTGGAGAGGTCTGACATGCAGCCGACCTTGAGGAATGAGATCCGTCACCCAACCGCACAGACCGAGCAGCCGGAGAATACTCCAAGCTGTCACAATGTGGACTGGGACAGAGTGAAAGCCGAGAGAATCACAGCCCTCACCCGGGGAACCGCCATCATATTCAGCTGAGTGCAGAAGTCCATCCCCAGATAACAAAACAACTGAGAAGGAACCAGGTCAACCGTCTCCTTGTTGACTCCTAGCGACGTAGGCAAGCTCAACAGAAGAGCAGCATTGGAGTGCTTCTGGAGTGCTTCTGGAGGATATCGTCCAGATACGATGAAGTAGTCACCCTGGACTGTGTGTGATGGAAGGCTATCACATGCAACATCAGTTGGGTGTGAAGAGCTGCTTGATCCGTTGGGTGAAGGAGCCACGTTGAGGCCGAAAGGCATGGCCTTGAAATGGTAAATTTGCACCAGAAAAGTGAACCTGAGATACCTTTGCAATATCTGATGAATTGGAATGTGAAAGTAAGCGTCTGGATGCTGGAAGCAAAATCTCCCTGGTGAATGAAGCGAGAACCAACCTGAAACTTGGGAGCAAAGATATACTGGTTCAGGATATTCAGATCGATAACCGATCGGAGTCAGCCATTCTTCTTCGGCATCAAGAACATGTGAGAATAAAATACCACTGAATGAATGTTCTTGACCTCGATCGCCCCCTTTGACAGATTTGAAATCTGTGATAAAAAGTTCCCAATGTGAAAAGTCTGAAAGAACTTGGGTTGGAAGAGGCACTCCCGACAGAGTGGGGTGCCTCCAAAAGGATATCTGCAGACTGGACACAACAACATCTAACACCCAAGGATCGAATGTGATCATGGCTGAACGGTCAGCAAACTCTGACATCCTTCCTCCAACTGTGGACAAATCGAGGTGAGTACCTTCATTTTGAGCCCTGCAAGCCGAGGCCAGTGAAAGGAGAAACCACCTCCTCTGCTAGATGAAGGATCCTGAGACTTCCCTCTGGTCTGCCGACATTTACCCTTACCATGTGAGAAGTGGCGACAGGAGGATCAGCCCTTGGCTTCACAGAGGAAGCAGAAGGGTACTTGTTAGGCTTAGAATGGCCCCTGCCTCCACAGAAGGCTGATAAAGCTGGCGAAGCAGCAGCCGATCTTTGGAATGATGTAGGATGTCATCCCAGACCATTGCTATGGAACCATGGAATATTTACAGACCCACCAAAGAAGCGGATCGGAGAGCAGTGCGCTGCCCTTCAAGAAGGGAACGACTCGTGTCCAACACAGCATCCCGGTGAACTAATTCCAAGTTAGGTGTGTTACAGGCATGCGTGTGTGTAAGATGCATGAGCACCTTGGAGATCACATGCAAAGGATCCTGTACGTCATCAAACTTATCTGGAGGCAGATAAGCAGCCAAGGCTGAGACGACGTTATCTGAGTGAGAAAGCATGCCTAGCATCTCTCTTGATAAGCCCAACAGGTCCAGAGTCACCATAGGAATAACGGCTGACTTGGGCTTGGAAAGCCTGAGGGAGGAGGAGACCTGATCCAAGACTGTCAAGTGTGGCAGATTGACGGATTGGCAGAATCGTAGGAACGATAATGTACTGGAGGCAAAAAGGTATCAGCCCTGGTGAAGAACGAAGTCTTCATAGCCTTGGAACTCAGCTTAGAGTCCAATGCTGCAAAAGCTTTGACCACTTATACCGGCTGGTACAGTCAAAGGCACCCAGTAGCAGGTTGCTCCACAGGCTGTAGGCGCGCGACTGATGATCGTGGCCTGGCTGAAACCTCCAGCTGGTCTGACGGTTTGAGTTCTGGAAGGAACTCTAACACAAAGTAAAGAGCTGCCCCCAAGTCAGGAGACTGCTGGCTCTCGATGGCAGGACTGTCTGACGTATCCTCCGAGTGAGAAGACACATAGCCAATCATGGTCAAACCAGTCGATGCCTCCCATGGTATAGGAAAACCAGGGGGATGAGAAAGCGGCCTGCTTCCAATACCGAGAGGCAGCGCTGCAGGGGTGCCTGGAAGCCACTAGTAGCCTCGCTGGAGGTATCGGGAAGGCTCTTGGAAAGAACCTGCACGAGCAAGGAGAGGGCCTTCTTAAGCTCACGGCCCGTATTAGCTGGTTTGACGTGGGAATGGCCCAGCAAAGTGGCTTGGCTCCGGAATCTCTTAACCAGTGAAGGGTCGCGAACCTCTAGAACACCCGACATGGGGCAACAGGTGGCAGCTGAAACATCTGAATGCAGATGCTTATAGGAGTATGAAATACCCGGAGGATCAGAAGTGCAGGAACTCAGGAGAGTCGGCGTGGACCTCTGAGGGACAGAATGTCCAGGCTGCACAAAATGCGTTGCCCGAAGGACCAGAGTGCGTGGATGGAAATGCAACAGAGTCCATGGTGATCCCACCATGTACATCTGAATCCAATGAAAAATCTCCTGGGCTCAACGGCTGAGAGACCACCGCAGAGGGTTCGGCCGGCAGCCCCTTCCGACTTCGCCGAGTTGAAGTTAGGGAAGGCTGACACTGGTATCCCACGTCCAAATTACCAGACATCCCTGCAGGAATAAGCCAAGGCCGGCTGAAACGATGACCGTAGACATTGCAAACGGAGTAGAGGTGGCAGCAGATATGTCAGAAGCTCTTGAAACCAGTGGAAAGGCAGAGAAAGCAACCAAGCTCGCACCAAGTGAGGAGTCACAACCCTAGTGACAGCCCCAGATGTCAACTGGAGAGGGACAACTGTCCCAGAACCAGGCATCTCTTCACTGGGTAATTCAACAGCTCTCACAGTATCCACTGCTAGTACTGAAATGGTTAACCGGATATCTGATTTGAAACCGGTTACCTTCCTAACAGATTTGAAAAAAGCGTCAACCGGTTATCCGAAATATCGATAGTGATCATCATTCCACGGTTAAAACATGGTAAATCTGCCACTTCTCCTTTGGGATAGATTACACCTTGAAGCAGCGCTGTATATATTGAGAAATAATCGACTTTGGCATTCAAGACTTCGTTAATGATCGACAATTTCTGTGAGTACTGAGTAACCACAGAAACTGTTCTGTAGTATGTATACAAACGAATGTTGTTGAGTACTCGTTTGTATACACACTACAGAATAGCTTCTGAGAATACTGCTTTCCAATTCATATAGTTTTGATCCCAGATTTGGTGAAATAATGGCTACGGTTAACTGGATATTATCTGGTTATAGTTCTTGGTTAGTCGATTACAAAAATGAGTCAACCGTTTCAGCCCTATCCACTGCAGGAAAAGACTGCACATCTTCAACGGAGGGCTAGAACTCTCACCAAACGTGGTCATGTCGGGAGGCCCCGAATGACAGCATTCCCCTTTCCCATGGGCACAGGAGGAACGGCCATGAGAACACACCATATGGCTAATGGATGCCCAAAAGGTGGATGACCAAGCCCCACAGAGCCAACAGGGTCGACACCCATTACATGTGGAACATGAAGCATGAGAATCATCCACATGCTTCGGCAAAAGGCATTGCCCACAAGGAACTGTCCTGGGCATAGCAGAGGTGAGAGAAGTAGAATGGAAGGTGAACCCAACAGAAAAAAGAAGGAGAACACCCCCAACTACAAGAGGAAGGTGGCAAGAAAAAAAGGCCAAGAGTTAACACAACAGAACCCATACAGCCAAAAGGGACCCAGAAAGCAGAAATTCCCCCCCTCAATTGAGGGAAGAAATCCTGCCAGAACAGCCCCCTCCCCCCCCCCCCCCCCCCCCCCACCGACACCTAACTTCAAAAATAATATCCAAAAGGATAGCATAAATTTACAATGTCAACCAATAACCGCACCGCATGGTAAACAAAACAAGTCATGCACAAACTCGGAGAAAATAATAATTACAAAAAAAGTGGTTGACTGTTATAATGAGAATATACAAAAAAAACAGCCCTGTTATTTGAAGATCAGCAGATCCATAATTGAGTCCCAGAAACATGGTGTAAACGGGTTGAATTATCACTGTTTTTCAGAGCAAACAAAAGCACATCTTCCTAAGATGGCGGAAGAAAAAAGAATGAGTCATGCGTCTGCACACTGGTACCGGAAGCTGTGGATCTGTTCTAGAAGAGCATCCCCAACTAGGTGTGCGCCGGTAGCACTCGACCCAGTTTTGGCTTATTTTTTCTTGGTGCTTTTGCACCACTTTTCTTTCCCAAATCGCTTGGGAAAAATCAATAATAGAGAGTATAATTTTGAGTTAGAAACTTCCACTGTAATGCAAGCCTGTTGTAAACAATTGGAAGGTAGGGTGATAAGAAAAGGAAGGCACTCAAAGTTACAAAAGATTGCCAAGTCAAAAGGGATCTCAAATGGTTGAAGACTTGTTGAATAAAAAATAGTAAGTTAAAATTATCATTATATAATTCCCACCTTATAAACCATTAAGTTCAACTAAGGCTTATATGGCACCAGGGCTTAAAATTACACGCGAATCCGCGAATCGATTCTCGTAATGATTCTGGCAAACTACACTGGCGCGAATCCAAGTGGATTCGCGTCAATTTACTGCTTGGATTCACTTTATATATGATGTCGTTGATTCGTGATGAAGTTCTGACCTGGGTTATCATAAAATATATAATTATGAAAAACTGTCTATTCATATTTCTTGAGTTTGGTATCAAATCAAGTCATGGCTGCTGTAGCAGCCATGACTTGATTTGATACCAAACTCAAGAAAATGTGAAGCATGTAGTAAATCATGGGTGGAGATTTTGACAACTTATTTCGTGATCTCACCAGCAACATCCAGCTAGTTTTTGAAGAATTTCATATCATAATTTATTTATTTATTTATTTATTTATTTATTTATTTAAGGGTGTTTAAGGTCACATACTTATGCACAATGGATAATCAAGACCGCAACATGGATATAAAGTCAAGGGTTTTCAATCATTTATACCTCATGTTGCACATTTTAGAGGATTTCCACCTCAATCATTGGCTTTACTTCCCGGGTCCCCACGGGGGATTTCATATCATGGTTTAAATGGATTCGCGTGAAAATATTTCGCGAGAATTATGTTAGATTCGCGTGATGCCAGACGAATTTTAAGCCCTGGGCACCATTCATGCTGAGGCCCATACAATATTGAGCAGAGGTATTCTGGCAAATAACTGCCTTTATAACTAATGGAGTTATTCTGTTGTAGCACAATACAGGCTTACATACTACAAGTGGCACTGAATAATGATCCACCAATCTATCAGTTGACTTGTAGTACCTGATTTTGCATACAGTATTCATACTGTTTAATGAAAAGAATTTTCTGCACATCTGAAACAAAAGAAATTTCCGCCAGCTCAATTACCTGCCCCACATTTGATAAATTTTTTGTTTTGTTGAAAATCTAATAATATTCTTTATTGTGGCCTAACACCACTGTGAGGTGCAAAAAGTGACCTTCAGCCCCATGAATGAATGAATTTTTCATTTATATTCGACAGAGCCCAGATTTGAGTCTCTTGCAACGGACCAATTAACCCTTTACCCAACGAATTGGCCACATCCACCCGCGTAATATACAAATGCAGCAGTTGAAAAAAAAGTTTTTTTCAAAAAATTTCAACAAAACCATATCATGTGACCCCTCTTTGAAACGAGCTGAATTTTGCTATTGTCTGCATTGGGTAAAGGGTTAAAGACATAGTTTGTGATAATTATATGTACCTCGGCATGCTTTTTCTTTGAGATCATCGCTATCATATTCTGGGGGTGCCTGTAAGTCAAAATAAATAACAATAAGTAATTCTGTATGTGACAAAAAGTAATGTGCATATCATTTTCTTTGTTCTCGGCCATGTGAGTGGGCACCAGGAAATGTCTTGCATGGAAACTGGGACGTCAGGTTTTCTGACAAAAGAGCTAATTATTCTGAAATAGTGGCAGATATTTCTCAACAGAGAGGCTTCCTCCATTCGTAAAACTGTCAGTGTCATGATTAGATGCTGTACAGAAATATGTGACCTTAAACACCAATAAATAAATTCTTCAGATCCGCCTGTCTGAATGCTTTCATATTTTGTGTACTATATCTTTGAAACTGAGGACGTGTGTGTGTGTGTGTGTGTGTGCGTTTGTCTTACCAACTTGACAAGGTAATTAGACAAAAGAGTTTGCGTGTTTCGCCTTACCGAGGTACAAAAGACAAAAGAAACCCTTTACCTCGGTTGTTTTCCCAGAACTGTACCGGCAAAACGAGGTTGAAACCGTTAGTCCACACAAAGGACAGACAATGGGGTACCTCGGTATGTAGGGAAAACAAGACTCTGTGTGTGTGTGTGTGTGTGTGTGTGTGTGTGTGTGTGTGTGTGTGTGTGTGTGTGTGTTTGTCTTACCAACTTGACGAGGTAACTAGACAAAAGAGTTTGCGTGTTTCGCCTTACCGAGGTACAAAAGACAAAAGAAACCCTTTACCTCGGTTGTTTTCCCAGAACTGTACCGGCAAAACGAGGTAGAAACCGTTAGTCCACACAAAGGACAAACAATGGGGTACCTCGGTATGTAGGGAAGACAAGACTCTGTGTGTGTGTGTGTGTGTGTGTGTGTGTGTGTGGGTTTGTCTTACCAACTTGACGAGGTAACTGGACAAAAGAGTTTGCGTGTTTCGCCTTACCGAGGTACAAAAGACAAAAGAAACCCTTTACCTCGGTTGTTTTCCCAGAACTGTACCAGCAAAACGAGGTAGAAACCGTTAGTCCACACAAAGAACAAACAATGGGGTACCTCAGTATGTAGGGAAAACAAGACTCTGTGTGTGTGTGTGTGTGTGTGTGTGTTCTCTTGGGTGTTTTTTTTCCAATTGAGTTGCCTGAACAGAAACATTCAATTAATTTTGGATGTTGGGAAATTATTAATCACTCACAATTTGATGCGTTTAAAGTACAATTCCAAACAATTTCCTTTTCGTCGTTACGAACATGACACACAGTAGTTCTCTTATACATCCACACAAAACACGCTAACAGTAAGAGGGTTGTACATTGACAAACTCGCCCAGACCTTACTCCTGCCAGAAAACGAACACGCATGTTCAGATATAAAAAAAACGGTGGTCATTCTGAGATCTGAGAAACGTTTTAACGTTTTTTATCAAAGACATGCGGAATGTTGTCCCGTTCCTTATTTTCATTTACACACGTGACACCTGTCACTCCAATTCACCAGTGACACAAATTAATGTGGCTGATTTGGAATTTACACATCCATTTTCCACGATTTTAATAATCTGCCATTTAAAATCCAGAACTAATTTTAGTGGGTTACATATATTTTCACCGTCAAAATTTCCATCCGTGTTCAGTTGTATTCATACATTCGTTTCGAAGGACGCTTGTCAATGGAAATTGCAAAATAAATTTTTGTACATGCCATAACATATAGTTCACTTCAGATTATCTAAAAGTTCATTTCAGGAATTCTCGTATACATTTAATAAACAAACACTAAATTTCAAGCTTGCAATTTTATTCTGAACCACAGGCAAACAATAACATTAACTTAACTTAATTTAGAAAAAAAATACACTTTGAATGTACAATTCAACAGTATTAAAAAAATGAAGATAAACATTGAATCAAAATCACTCTCCTCACGTTTTTCACTCTCGCAAACTTGATTTGAGGTGACCGATTTTCCACTCGCCTCCATTTTGCTCCCATTCGTCACTGTGTGTGTGTGTGTGTGTGTGTGTGTGTCAGATTCAAGTTTGTTCAAATCGGGGCCCTCTTGGTTAATTGGTTAATATTTGGGCTTTCTATTTGATTGGGGGGGGGGGGGGGGGGGGGTCAGTGGCATAACAACCCTTGGAAGTTTGGCAGTACTTGTCTACAGTTGATAGAATTGGAAGCAATCAGGAAGACCCAGGATAATAATTCTCTGACATGGACACTAGAGTTACAAGTGTTTCTGAACCATGACTAACTTTATGTGACCCAAAGTAGTTCTTTGAACCATTTTGTCAGGTGAGCAATTAAGGCCCCATGGGGCCTCTTGTTTACATTATTGTTGGCCATCAATTATGTATAAACACTGTTAACCCTTTACCCAATAAAGAATTTACCCACCCTCCAACTTAACGACCAATTTACCTTACAGCCCAGTGAGCCCACAAGTATTACCTTGCTTTTGTTTTCAACAAGTTCAAAATGCTATTCATCCCCATACTTTTCTACTATGGTTAACAGTTTTTGTAGTCCGTCTTCACTCTTGGCAAATAAAACCATGTCCTCAGCAAAGAAAAGTCCAAGGATTTTTGTCTCTCCAACTTTTACGCCCCTCTGTGCTTGCAATCAACTTATCTCAAAGATCTTTTATGTACAATGCAAACAGAATTGGTAACAAGATACACCCCTGCTTAACCCTTTACCGCATCCGCCCACGTAATATGCAAATTTAGCAGTTAAAAAAATTAAATTTTTCAAAATGTTTCAACAAAACCATATCATGTGACGCCCTCATTGGAACGAGCTCATTGAGCTTGTTCCAATGAGGGGTCACATGATATGGTTTTGTTGAAATTTTTTGAAAAATTTAAAAAAATTATATTTAAAATAATAAATTTTGATATCGTCTGCGTTGGGTAAAGGGTTAAGGCCTATCTCCATTGGGACCCTCTTTGTTATGACGTTTCCCAGGTTAAGTACACTCTGCACATCTTTGTACAGTGCATTCATGATTCCAACAGAACTTCCAAAGAAGACTCTCAAGTTTCTGCCACATTCCTTCCCTCCATACTCTGACATATGCTTTTTTCACATCAAGAAAGGCCATATAAAACAACGTTCATTGATTCTATTAATTGTAAAAGTGTAAACAAGTGGTCAGTGACTCATCTCCCTTTCCGGAATTCATTCTGGATTTCCCCCAAGAATCTTCTTTCTTCGACAATTTCCACAAGCCTTCCATACAGAACCTTGCGGAATACCTTCCCAACATTGCTGCTAACAGATATCCCTCTGTAATTATCTAAAAATTCCCTATCTCTTTTTTTTTGTGTATGAATGTTATCCTGCATTCCTTCCACTCTGTCGGGACCTCTTGCTTTGTAATTGCCATGTAAATAGTGCTGTAAGATGTTCATATAATGGATCCCCTCCTCTTTTAAAAAACATGTTGAGAATTTCATCAGTGCCTGGTTCTTCAACTTGGTGACTGCATTTCGTACTTCTCCCACCTCAATTTCCCTGCACACTACATGTGTAAGTCAGATAAATTTTCTGCACTCTCAATCATACATTCTGGGGGGGACGCCTTCCCCCCACTGTCTGTCATTTACCCTCTCCCAATGATTGATCATTTCTACTGACATAATGTCCCATCAACAGTACTTTTCCATCCACCTTATTACTGTGTGTGGTATTGCCTTTGCTCATTTTATTTATCCATTTCCAGAATATATTGTAAGTTGACCCCCCTGTTTTTCTTAATGCTTTAATGAGATTACTCTTCTGCACTTTCCTATTTTTGTCCTTGATCAGGCTTGTCATTTGGAATTACAGGAGGGCCATTACGGTTCGCCTCAAATCACCACACAAGGGTCATTTTGGGTTCACCTAAAATGACCCCAGGAGGGTCATTTATGATTTGTGGGGGCCATTTTGTTTCAGCCTGCTGGGTAGACAACTAATATCATTTTAAGGTACAGTACGTGGAGAGTGGATTGTAACTAAAGCACCAACAGAGTGAAGTTATCACCCAAACTATAACTTTCAAATTTTATACATATGGACAAAAAACACAAGCAATGTTTCAGCCAATGGACCTCCAGGTTTAACCCGGAGGTCCATTAGTTGAAACTTTGCCTGTGTTTGTTGTGCTTTGAAACAAATTTGCAGTTATTGCTTGGGTGTAATCTCCACTCTGCGGGTGATTTAGTGATAATACATTCTCCACTCACTGTACATGGTTTGTGTAATTATGATGTATGTCACCACGTAACGTATATTTGGAAAGTTACTTTCTGTCCCTTGGTGACTGCGTTGACGACACACTACAAACTTCACAAACTGCACTTTTGTTACATGTTCCTCCTTCAATCCATGAAAATTGCCGTTTGAGGTGGCCGATTTTGAGGTGCCTTCAACTGAATTAATGGGGTGCAGAAATCGGGGTTAGGCGGACGCTTATCATCCACGGAATTTTGAAGTCAGGCGGGCAACTGTGGCCTGGGGCGATTGCCCGCCTCAAAATGACAAGCCTGCTTGATTATATTAACCTTTGTTCTTGCTTCCTCATATACTTCTTTGGCACTTTTACAGGCTTGGCAATTTCAGGAGAGCGATTTTTTAGCTCTCCTTACTGCCCTCCTGAAAGAATTAAGGAGAGCGAAAAATTGCCCTCCTAAATATTTTGGTCTGGGATGATTGAGATTACATGTATTATGCTCACATTAAATTTTTGTTGTAAAGCAAAAATGTAATTTAACTTTGAAGTCACATAACATCACATAATTTCATTTTGAAAGTGGTTTAGTAGTAAAAGGTAATGGCTGCAACCATACCCAAACACAGATGCAATCATTTGAAGCAAAATGGGTCACAGCAATATTTTGTTTTCTGTCAGTTTCAAGTTCAACAACTGACATCATAGTTTGAGGGGTAATTATTCAAGGAATATTGACACTATAATATACTACCATTACTACTATCCTGTCACTTGAAGCACTTGCACCAGGATGTGACTGTAGATTCAAGCAGACCTGTTGTCCAAGAAAGTCATACGCCTACCACTACCACCTTCAACCCCCCCTTGGGGGGGTTGAAGGTGGTAGTGGTAGGCTTATGACTTTCTTGGACAACAGGTCTGGGTACACACACAGGTCTTGTCAAGTGTGTGTTCGATTGTTGAGTGAGACATCTAGATGTCTAAGAGATTTCGCTTTAACTTAGTAAAGTTAATAAAATCACAGATGTAGTCTGTTGGTTTCAGTTTCAATGAGTTCGTTCTACTGGATACTTAAAATGCTGTGTAAAGCTAATTGCTCTCCTAAGCTGATTGAGGAGAGCGATTTTTTGCCCTCCTGCATTTTTCAGAATGCCAGGCCTGCTTTTAGTGGCTGTATCATTTACCCCTTAAGTTGTCTACACCTTCTAAATGGAGAACATTTTTTCTTTCTCTCTTTTATTGTGTGTTTGAGCTCATTATTTACTCTATATCCTAATTCATTTGTCATCACTCTAATTCTCCCCATACTTTCCCTCCCAGCATCTTTTAGACTTCTCACTATTGAGTCTGCCACCTCCCAAAAGTTATCTCCAGTTGACTGTTGATGCCTTTTCTAACTTTGATTTCAAATTCTCAAAGTGCCCCCAGTTGGCATCTTTTCCCAGCTTCCAAATGTTCTTCAAGACTGGTCCTTGTTTTGCTATTCTATTTCCCTTAACCCTTTACCCAACGCAGACGATATGAAAATTTATTATTTTAAAAATCATTTTTTCAAATTTTTCAAAAAATTTCAACAAAACCATATCATGTGACCCCTCGTTGGAACAAGCTCAACGAGCTCGTTCCAACGAGGGGTCACATGATATGGTTTTGTTGAAATTTTTTGAAAATGAATATTTTTTCAACTGCTGAATTTGCATATTACGCAGGCGGATGAGGGCGATTCGTTGGGTAATGGGTTAACCCATACTGTTATCAGGTTGTGATCACTATTTAACTAAGAATTTCCTATATCCATGTCTATGACCTTCCTCCATAGCTCTGGGTCAGTGAGTACATAGTCGGTTATTGTCTTCTGTTGTTCCTTTCCAACATCCATTTACCCTTTACACTTTGCACCCCTATTTAAAATCTTCAGACCCAGTTCATTTAAGAGTTTCCTTCCATTAATACTGATTTTTTTATCCCCACCCAACTATACCCTCCTCTCCGTCCCCAATGTGTCCATTAAAATCTCCCATTAATACAACATGGAACCCCTTATTTTCCAGTTCTATAACATTGGATCTGAGTGTTGAAAATATATTCCATCATTCCACTCAGACTTGCTCCCTTCACAACTGCAAAATTTACAACCCCAACTGCGACACTTCGGTTTTTCAGAACTTTTGTTTCAGAATTTAGTGTTAAAATTATTTCAGACTTTTCAGCTCATCTGACTGAAAGTCAGGATGAGCTATCATGATCACTCACCGTCCATCTTCCATGAACATGGTGGTTTGCACCTGCTCCTCCAAAACCGCTAAACCAATTTCAGTTAAATTTGAGGTGATTGCTTGTTCTGACATCACATTTTGTTTTTTGTTCAAATCAACTTGCCCAGCCCCATAGGGAGGAGGTGGGGAAAAATGTGCCAAATTTTTTTTTTTAAGTCTTTTCATGAATCAGTGGGTACAATGACTTGATATTTTTATGGAGCTTCCTTTTGAGGAAGGTGAACAATCAAATTTGTTCAAACAAGGTTTGTGGAGCTATATTTGGCTTTGTAAAGGGAGGGGCAAGATTTTTGTCCCTGTCCGAAATTTTCTGAACCGAGGGTCCCATTTGAACCAAATTTGGTATGTGGTATTATTGAGTCCCAAGTACTTGAGATATGCAAAAAAAAAAAAAAATTCACCTGAGAACCCCAGGAGCTAAAAATAGAAATATTTTCAAATGCCCATGTTTTCCAAACCACTCAGAACAGAGAACAGTTATTTGGAATGAAACATCCTTAGGACCAGTAGAATGGAATGGTAAAAAAAAAAAAAATTACAATCGGTTATATCAGGGTGTTCTGTAGGGGGGGAGGGGGGGGGGGGGTATCGAAAAGATGCTGAGTTAGCATAGTTGCCAAAATGTCTTTAAATTTCTTCTCTAGAATCAGTGATCAGAATATTTGATAAACACCGGCCTGGCAATCTAGAAAATCAAGGAGAGCAAAACAATTGCCCTCCCTCCTCAGATTGCTTGGGGGTGTAATTCCACCTGAAATTTTCCATACAAAAACTTGTATGCTATTTTGGTTATATTCACTTCAAGGTATTAATATTGTGACAGAAACTGTACTGCATTCAGCTACATTGTGGAAAAATTGGCACACACATCTTCTCATTATTCGAAATGTTGCATTTAATTCTTATGTGACTGTCTTCTACACTCAAAATGTATCGGAATGCGACACAGAATGGGTCATGAATTATTGCGAATCAATGCAACATTGACAAATGATGCCCAAATGTTTTCTCTGTGCCAGTAGACAGAGAACTCATTGGAACTCAGGGGACAAAATGATAATAAATTTTAAAGGCTGTCCCAAACAGGTCTGGCATTCCAGGAAAAATCAAGGGGTGCAAATAATTGCCCTCCTCAATTTTTTCTAGGGGTGCAGCACTTGTGCACTCCTAAAGAATGCCAGGCCTGTAAACAGCACCCATGGTGGGGTCAGATACAAGGTTGTTAAAATGAGTCCCCTTGGTTCATATTTGGACTCAATACAGGAGCCCGAATTTTAACTTAGTGTAATACGGGGGATAATCTTAAAAAATCTTCTTCCGATTCATCATGCAGAATCTTTTGATATTTGGTATCAGTGACGATTGGAAGCAAAATGGTGGCGAGTAAAAAATCCCTCACCTCAAATAAAGTTTGCGGGAGTGAAAAATGTGAGGAGAGTGATTTTGATTGAGAGTGTTGATTTCAATGTTTAACTTCATTTTTTTAATACTGTTGAATCGTACATTCAAAGTGTATCTTTTTCTAAATATACTCAAGTTAATGTTATTGTTTGCCTGTGGTTCAGAATAAAATTGCAAGCTTGAAATCTAGTGTTTGTTTATTAAATTTATTACCAGAATTCCCAGGCTTGGCAATTTCAGGAGAGCGATTTTTTAGCTCTCCTTACTGCCCTCCTGAAAGAATTAAGGAGAGCGAAAAATTGCCCTCCTAAATATTTTGGTCTGGGATGATTGAGATTATCTATTATGCTCACATTAAATTTTTGTTGTAAAGCAAAAATGTAATTTAACTTCGAAGTCACATAACATCACGTAATTTCATTTTAAAAGTGGTTTAGTGGTAAAAGGTAATGGCTGCAACCATACCCAAACACAGTTGCAATCATTTGAAGCAAAATGGATTACAGCAATATTTTTTTTCTGTCAGTTTCAAGTTCAACAACTGACATCACAGTTTGAGGGGTAATTATTCAAGGAATATTGACACTATAATATACTACCATTACTACTATCCTGTCACTTGAAGCACTTGCAACAGAATGTGACTGTAGATTCAAGCAGACCTGTTGTCCAAGAAAGTCATACGCCTACCACTACCACCTTCAACCCCCCTTGGGGGTTGAAGGTGGTAGTGGTAGACGTATGACTTTCTTGGACAACAGGTCTGGGTACACACACAGGTCTTGTCAAGTGTGTGTTCGGTTGTTGAGTGAGACATCCAGATGTCTAAGAGATTTCGCTTTACCTTAGTATAGTTAATAAAATCACTGATGTAGTCTGTTGGTTTCAGTTTCAATGAGTTCGTTCAACTGGATACTTAAAATGCTGTGTAAAGCTAATTGCTCTCCTAAGCTGATTGAGGAGAGCGATTTTTTGCCCTCCTGCATTTTCAGAATGCCAGGCCTGAATTCCTGAAATGAACTTATTACTTATAAGATCTAGATAATCTGAAATGAACAGTTTTTTATGGCATGTACAAAAATTTATTTTGCAGTTTTCATTGACAAGCGTCCTTCAAAAGAAATGTATGAATACAATTCAACACAGATGGAAATTTTGACGGTGAAAATATATGTAACCAAATAAAAACTGGACAATTGGAGCAACAGGTGCCATGTTTATAAAAGAAAACAAGGCACAGGGCAACATTCTGCATGTCTTTGATAAAAAAAAATACAGAAGTAATAAAACGTTTTTCAGATCTCCGAATTGCAACCGTTTTTTTTTATTTGAATATGCATGTTCGTTTTGTGGCGGGAGTAAGCTCTGGGCGGGTTGTCAATGCACAACCCTCTTACTGTTAGCATGTCGTGTGTGGATGTATAAGCGAATTACTGTGTCATGTTCATAACGACGGAAAGGAAATTGTTTGGAATTGTACTTAAAACGCTTCAAATTGTGAGTGATCCTTAAAAATTTCTCAATATCAAACTTAATTGAATGTTTCTGTTGACACAACTCAAAAGAATGGAAACACATCCAAGAATAGAGGCGACTGATTATTCACAAACCTAGGACAATTTTTGCGTAAGCGATGGTGCACAAGAGCGGTTGTATGCCTTTCCCATGCAAGTGTCACTGTGGTGTACAGCATCCTTAGGGAGGTTAGATTTGATTTTGTTCAAACCAAGTCGCTGGGTTAATATTTGGGCTCCCCATTGGACCCCAAAGTTTAACTTAGTCCAATATGAGAAATAATCTTTAAAAAGCAGTTTTTTCTCCAGAACCACTGGTCAGAATCTTTTGATATATGGTACACAGAATCCTTACAGGGGTCAGTATCAAGTTTGTTCAAATCAAGCCCACAGGGCTTATATTTCATCTAAATTTGGGAGAATCCATGTGGATTCTCGAGAAAATGATTGCGAGAATTCATACCTGCTACGAGTGGCCCAGGATCCCATCAGGCCCTCGTGGTTAAACCCCAGTTGTATACTGATAACACATGTTAGCCCTTTACCCAACACAGCTTTTTAATTTTTAAAATATAAACTGAATTTGATATTTGAAAAAAACAAAAAAAAAATTCATCAATAAAATCTTACAAATACGGATGTCACTGGAACTGGCTCATTGAGCCGGTTCCAATGACAGCCATATTTGTACAATTGTATTAACCCTTTCGTGACTTGTCGGCACGCGCCGTGCCAGTGGTAAACTGACACTACAAACCTGTCGGCGCGCTGCATGCCAATGACATAGTAATGCATCTACTCTCACCTCAGTCCACGTGTGCTATCTCTATCAGTCCACAGAAGTAATTTCATGCCCGAATGAATTTAGAGTTGTTTCCCTTTAGTTGATTGGCTAGTTTTAGCGCATATTGCACCTCACAGTAATTCCACTGACGAAGATGACAATTGATAGCAGCGTGGAAAAAGGATTCTGCAGTACAGTCTGGCTCAAATCAAGTTGACACATATGACACTACTATGAATGCTGGACGTTCAGATGATGTTGCCAGTAATAATATAGATGACGTTGTGGAATAGACTGGCCAGTGGGAGGGGACACGGCAGAAAAAGAAGTGCTGGTCAGGGACATGGCAGAATATGAGGGAGCTGGCGTGGTCGTGGAATTGGTCCAATTTTTCAATGGGAAAAATGCACAGATTTTGTTCCACTAGATATCCCATGTTCTGAAGCTGGGAAGATAAATCTTGACTTACCTGACAATCCAAATGAATGGAACATTTTATACCTTAGATAATCCCGAAATTAGCCCCAATATCCTAAGTGTGGGAGGGGGGGGGGAGGTTTGGCTGAGTCGCGAAAGGGTTAACAAAGCACCAGCATAAGGCTAAAAAAAAATAATGTTTTGATTCTCAGGCCCTCCCTCGTTGGATTTGAACCTCCTCATTAGACATTTTTATTGTGTCCTGTTTTTTTAAGAATTTGTGAAAACTTAGAATGGGCATTGTTTCACATTTCTCGAAATATAATTATTTAGCTGTGTTTGCAGTAAATTGGTTTTTCTTGTTGCAGTTTATGGGAGTGCCCAGAGGCACTTTCCCATAAACTGTAACAAGGCAAATTCTGATATACTGGATCATGATTTAATTATTTATTTATTTGCTTTTGTTTAAGGTCATATATTTCTGCACAGTGGCTAATAATGGCCGCAACACAGATATAAACTCACTCAAGTTTAACCAATCATTTAGAGCCATGTTTCCCATTTTAAAGGACTCCTGCCATAAGCATTGGTTACTGGGGCCTATTCTAATGGATCATGTTTGACAGATCTATACCATTAAAAAGAACAATAAAATACAAATCCTTTTAGCTGTTGTTACGGCAGTTAGTTATAAAAGGTATACTGTAATTACACTAAACTACAACCTTTTCTCTTTTTCAAGTGAAAAGGCAGCAAAAAGATTTACTGAGTATACTCAACCCTTTACACGAAAAAAAAAAAAAAAAAATAAAAATAAAATCCTCCCTCCCTCACTGATTTGAAAAAAAAATTGCCTGAGAATCAATTCATTTTTTTTATTTGGCCTAATTTAGGTCATGTTAGCCTTGTATTGGTTAATTTGCTGCTGCTATGTTAGGTAAAGGGGAAAAATGACTCAATTCTCTTCATGCGAATTCTAGCAGAGGTGCAGTGAGAATGTACATGGATTCTCGCTGGCTTTGTTTCGCTAATCTCTGCGTGAATCAATTATCAGATTCTCGTCGAAATATAAACCCTGAGCCCATCAGTTAATAATTGAGCTTTCTATGGGATCCCGAATTTTAACTTAATGCAAAATGGGAAATAATCTTCAAAAATTTCCTTTTTTAGATCCACCTCTCAGAATCTATTGATATTGAGTATATAGTATCCTTTCAGGGGGTCAGATTCAAGTTTGTTCAAAGCAAGTCCCTCAGTTAATATTAGGGCTCCCTTGGCTTTGGGGCCTCGAACTTTAACCCTTAACTCCTCAGATTAATTTTAAAGTATTTATGGCCTTTTTCTGCTTACATAGTTATTGATGACTTGGCAGTGGTTCTACATCACTGCTGGCTGCCTATACAGGCAGCCAGCAGTGATGTAGAACCACTGCCAGGGAAAATTCAGTCTACACACAAGAGTAATAAAAAAGATTACACAATGGAGCACCTGCTTCAATGCAATATAAAAGTGGCGGTTTGGGGCTATATGGGGGCTTAAGGGTTAACTTGGTGCAGTATGGGGAATAATCTTTGAAAATCTTCTTCAGATCCACCAGTCAGAATCTTTTGATATTTAGTACACAGCCTCCTTACGGAGGTTAGATCTAAGTTTGTTCAAACCAAGTCTCTGGGCTAAAACTTAGGCTCCTGTTGGAGCCCAAATTTTAACTTAGTCCAATATGAGAAATAATTTTTAAAACTCTTCTGCAGAAACACCATTCAGAATCATTTAACACTTTACCCAACGAAATGGCCAAAACTGGCCAGCGCTATTCTAATAAATCGCCAATTAATTTTCATTATATTTTTCATTTTTGTATCAAAAACATAGGTTATGATCCCTTGTTGGAACGAGCTCGTTGAGCTCGTTCCAATGAGGGGTCATACCCTATGTTTTGGAAAAATTGGTTATTCAAGAATTTTGTTTGCAAGTGTCGTCTGCTTTTCATGTTACTAGGTAAACTAAAGGGTTAACTGGTTCAGTGCTAGAAACCACTGTAATGTTTGCAACTTGAATTTATATGCATGAAGTATGTATATCCCATGCTACTGTATTAATTATAGCCATACAGGATCAGACTTTATGCATACCTATTACAATTTGAGGTATATAAATTATATTCAGCTTTACCTATAAGCACAGGAGCCTGTAACTTGACATACATGCATGCAATATCATTTATACATATACAACCGAGTTAAGCGAGAAAGGAGTGCAACGCACCCTCGACTGGTCATATCACATTCACGCCTCGCATTACAATTCAAATCAACTTACCACTTATTTTTCTCTTCTCACTTACTCACAAATGGTTTATCTATAACGGCTGAATGGTTGGATTCACAATTCTCGATTACATACTTTATTACAGGATTTTCCTCCAAAAAATGACAGAATTTAAATCTGCCATGACACCATGTCACCCTTCGTGAAGCTGAAGTAAACAGTTATCAGTTATACTTAACAGGATCAGCAAAGCAAAACAAAATGGGTTTACCGTATGACGAAATCCATGCGAAATTTGAATTTTCCAGTAGTCTCTCATGAGCTATATTTTGGCGTGTTGATATTTTTGTAATTTGGACCTAAACCATAGCTCATGCCACGATATGACAACAGGTGTGTCGAACCTTTTGTTGTAAAGACACATAGGCTATAGATATTTTGGGGCCAAATTACTAATAATGTACAATTCCTGTAGCATTGTGTCATCTGTTATTCCATTATTCCCTAACTATTTTTCGGGTCATCATGTGCAAATCAACTGTGGCATAACCTTTTTTTCAAGTTATGCCTTCACCCCTCCCCCAAAAAACTCACAAAATCAAGACCATGTGATTTTATTGTGATTTATTTATAGAAAATAAAAAACTTAAATAAGTGCATACAAATGTAAAACAACACAACACACCAGGGGCGTAACTGGGATTCTATAATTGGGGACCTAGCCATTTTGGGGGGGGGGGGGGGGCATACCATGCATGCTATTTGTAAAGTTGTTGTGGGGTTTCGGCCTCCTGGCCTAGTCCTAGCTAGGACCCTCCCGCTGTTACCCCTCCTCCCACTTCCCTTCAAGTGGGAGGAGGAGGTAATGACCAGAGGGTCCTAGTTATGACAAGGATGTGGGAGGAGGGGGTAACACCCGGAGGGTCCTAGTTTGGATAAGGCCTTCCCCGAGAATATTTTGCAAAATTTATTGCTCCAAGATCGAGTCTGGCAATTGTAGCATGTGTAGCCCTATACAGGAGAGCATTTTTGGGCTCTTAAGTTGTTTGAAACTTGCATTAGATCAATGTTTTGTTTGTTTTTTGTGGGCATTTTTTTGTGGGGGGGGGGGGGGGGGGGGGGGGGGGGGGCTGTGGCTACGCCACTGCAACACAACAGTACATTCTATATTTATTGATGTTTAACGTCATTGTCAGCATTTGGGCTATATCATGACGCAACATAAGTGTAAACGCAAGTTTTGCCAATTGTTTGTGCTTATGTTGCCCCTCTGTCCCCAGCGTGATTAGAGGAAATCTGTCCCTTTTTGGGGGAGTGCCTGACAGAATTTGGTCGAAAACCTTTATGTGATAAAAGTCTAAAGTTGCATTGT